>NQII01000033.1:165533-287233 GCA_002778355.1 Clitarchus hookeri
GCCTGGATCCATGACCCAAGACCCTGCTCATCTCATCATACACCTGCTTCTCTCTTCTACTCTTCCCCCTCCCCTACACCCTCCCAAGAACTTTCTATGAAAGACAGAGAAGAGAGAATGGGGAGAAAACCAATTTTTCATGGGGGGAATGCAGGCATTATTGCAGGTGCATGCTGTGTAGAATGCTCTACAAACACAACATTGTTAGTTGATAGTTTTCCATCACCTACACCGGTTTTCTTCAATATGATAAATCATTTATGTAGGTTTGAACTTTTTTTGATGTGTCGAAAGTGTAAAACAGTTGTGAATGGAAATTTTAACATCCATGCTTAAGGCCAAATTCAAATCAGTTTTAATACGTGGTATATATTGTGTGTACCATATTTACCACATTGTAAGCCGACCTTTTTTTTTTTACCAATTTGGATCCTCCATAATCACGCCTCAGCTTAGAATTGAGACCAATAATATTACGTGCAGTTGCAGCCAAGTATATATATAAAACAAGTTTATAAAATAGACAGTATAAATTTACCACCACCGTTACAGGCATAATACTAATCTAATAAAGTGGTCCCAGTTAAAAATAACACTTAGTTTTTCTGTCAAGCTCACCTCCTTATTGTTTGGCTGGGTCTGATCTCCAGTGTTGCCAAGTCTTATATTGAAAACCCACTAAAACCAACTGCAAAATCCGCTAAAATGTATTTTTTGGTAATAATAATACCCGTTTTCGATTTTAGAAAAAATATTTATTTGATATTTTGCGACTTTTAAAGTTTCAGTTAAGTACAATGTCAGCACTCACTTGTTTCCAACTCATAATAATAAAAAATTGAAAATATTTTATTGTAAACTACTTATAACTGTGTTTATATAATCATCTGTGAAATGTACCTAAGGTTTCTCTTTTCAAAAATTATTATTACCAATCCATTTCAGCCAAAAATAACCTATAAGTGTAAGTGTGTAAAAGAGAGACACGTTTCGGAACATGATAAAGTGAGGAAGACAGAAGCTTTGGTGTTTTAGAAAAGAGCTCAATACTCAAACACTTATAAATGCTGTTTTATCATGTACCTTTTTTAAAATCCGCCAAAAATTAAGTTGCTTGTCAAAAGTAATATTTCTCCGCTAAACAGAATGATCAAATTCCACTAAAACTAGCGGAAAATCAGCAGAATGGGAACACTGCTGACCTCTGACAAGGTCACGGCCATTGTAGGTATGCGACCTGTATTGAGTAAGCTTCGGTTGTCTTTGGTGATACTCTGCAGAGCTTGTTTCCTCCCCTTACACAGCTGCAGGGTGGTCCCTGTGGGTGCCAACCAGTTTGGAAGGGGAGGGGCAGATTTCTTCACTCCTCCTGCCATTTGCGCTTCCCCTTCCCCTTCACCGCCTTGCCTGCCGTGAACACACACTGCCCATAGTGATGGGCAGACTCGAATATTTTCAATAATTGAATACTTTCTATTCAAATACTTGTAAGAATCAAGAACTTTCACTCGCTACTTGAATTCAAGAACTTTTACGTTCCGTGGTGGTATTCGTCTATCGAACAAATGTTTTGAATGGTTTTCCCTCCTAAACAATCTTCTTCCATTCACATTATTATATAAGATTAAAAATGCAGTTCAGGGGTGGTAAATGCAGATTCCAGGCAATGATATAAAATGTAATTAAATACAGAACAATGTTTTCGAAGTCTACACAAAACTGTGGCTTTAATATTGAACAAACAAAATTTAAAATTGTATCATGTAATATAAATAGACTTCAGTAAAATAACTATTAAATTTGAAAAATACAATTATATCTGTAAACATTCTAGGAAAAACGTGGAAACCTATGACGTAACATTTGCATGAGAACTCTATTACTTGTGCGAGACAGAGACATGAGAACAGAGTACTGGTGAATCACTTGGATGAAAGTATTTTAATACAAGTATTCAAATACCTTGACCATCATTCAAGATGTCTAGAGAACTCCTAGGAATCAAATTTTTTGACAATTTGAAACCGAATACTCCCATCACTAACTGCCCAATTCATAACCATTCCGCATACTCTCAGTTGATTGAGTGAATGCGAGACATTTAAAATTTGGCTTGCATTTAGTGTCATATTATTTTCTTTTTCCGAGGGTTAGAAAGTTTGAGGTCGGCTTGCATTTGGTGTCAGCTTACAATCAATTATATACTGTATTATTACGCTGGTGCAGTTAAAATGAATGATAAATCAACATTATATTAAAAACAAATTTATGTAATTAAAATTGACTTTGTGTTATAAGTTTTTAATATCATATCAATATTATTTTAAAATACAGTATGCTGATAATTAGGTGGTATTTTCTTACATTTAACTATGTAATTATTTTGAATATATCACTATGCACATCTGTATTGTACAGTTCAAGTTGCACAAATGTACTAAGTGTTTGTCACGTCTTTAAAGTTTCCTTCCAGTGTATTAGTTTTAAAATTCTTCTAACATTTTTGCTTCCCAGAATAATATTTTTTCTCTATACTCTTCTGCACCTGATGCAAATGCTCAGTGTAGTTTGGATCACTTGATTCTTCTTCTGTTTTGAGTAATGTACCAACTTTTTACAAGGCACTAGTTGCACAGTGCGGCATTGAATGAAATCATACCTTCACCTGTTGATTGCATGAGACATGGAACCTGACTTCACAAGAGCATCTGAGGAATACATACTACTGTGCCATTTTGTTGCAGAGTTTGTTCTTTACATCAGCAAATTTATAATAAACTTCATAGATGACTTTACACTTCAGTTAGAACTTTCTGAAATCTTGTCTTGCTAAGGTGGTTAACGTGTGACTTGGCACAGGAGCCTTTATTACTTTAGAGTTGCAGATTTAAGAAAACTTAAATTTATTAATTAAATTATTTATTTAATTCATTTAAAAGTATTGTGTATTTACATTCACTAAATTTTTTTTTGATGGATTACATAAATATAGTTTTAAAATATCAAAATTTTTACTGAAATCAAAATGGCTAAAATCTTGGTTTTCTATGAGTTAAGTCTATATTGCATATTTATTCCAATACAGGTATTATAAATTCTTGACTAGTGAGAAAAATTTTTGCTGTGCATAAACTGCCTTTACTAATGGTAGGAAATAGTTTTTTTCATTGTTAGTATAAAAAAAAAATATTGAAATCTGGTATGTTGGAAATATTAAATTTCTTTACTAGGAAAAGTTATATCAAAAATTTTAAAAGTATACCACAAAATATCTTCCTCAGGTGCTCGTTATTCTAATCACTCGTTTTGTTTGCATTGCATAAAATTTTTGGTGAACAATAACAGCACTTCACAGCAATAATTTCTTAATGAAAGTTAATATGGTATGAAAAGTAGGCACTATCAGATACCCTGCTTTTTTTCCATAATGTCTCAGTGCTCAGCAATATTGTATTGGAAAGGTATTTATAAACAGTTGTGTAAACCATAATGCTACAATAATTTCCCTTCATTTAGGCAGAAAAAATTTGAATGTATTAAGGTTGCTGTGAAGTAAACAAGAATTCTCATTTTACTTAAAAAAAAAATAAAACTTGGTGTAGTAGCTGTTGGGGTGATAATGCGAAAGGCTTGTACAATTAAGACTTTTTAGTTACATTTTTACATGATTTATTCATTAAATTCATTAGTAGGAAGTAAAGCTTGTAAATATGACAATCTTGCCACTGTAGACAGTCATAATGCGAGACATTGTGAAGGCACCATTCCCTTTCCGATAGCTTTTTATTCCTAAACAACATATGTAGAGCGTTGTTTAATCATGCATTGTATTGTGTAACTCAGAATGATGTGCGACTATAAACAACACAATTGTATTTTCTGGTTCATTCTATATATTTGTATTACTTTTTATTTATCTTTCTCATGAAATATATAAATTTATAAATTGCGGTACAAAAGTCAGTGTGTTCATATCTTTTTAACTGTCATGTTTATTGTGAGCAAGTATCGCTGTGAAGTGGTGGATGGTTTGCCAGCTGTTGTAACTGGTGTGTTGCTATTCTCTGTCATTGCAGAAACCTCATCATGTTGAGTCACAGTGCCAGGTAAGATTTGGTCTTGCACATTCTCTTGCTATTCTGCATGGCATGGCAGTCATTGGTTATGTACTGTATTTATTTGATTTAGCTGTGTTTTGCAGTTCTTCCAAAAAACTATCATCTGCACTCAAAACGTGAACAAAAGGTGCAACACAATTGTGTTACACAATTATCCAGCAAGATATTAACCTTTGTACACTCAGATTGCTTTTGAAATTGAAAAACACACGATGAAATCTTTTCAGAGGAAATCATGGTCTAGTGGTTAATTTGCCTATCACCCAAAGAACCTGGGTCCAATTCCTGGCACCTCTTTGGGTTTTTTCTTGGGTGGTTGTGAGGGCAGTAGTAGGAAGTAAAAAGACAGGGACCTCAGCAGAGAGTAACCATGTTCATGCAGTTAGGGTATGATGAGCTGACCCTGTTGCGATGACTCTCAGGGGTTGTGTGCAGTCCTTGGGACTTGAATGCAGGATTATTATATAATAGGATTCTAATAGGCACTTTGTGTCTTTAACATGTATTTTGATACCTGTGTTTTAATACAGAAATGCTTAAATAAGTATTATACTTACTTTGATGTAAAACTAAAAACAAAAACTGTAAAATTCTTAGACGTGATAAATTAGAGCTTATAGAAAAATGTTTTCCACATTCTGAACTAAAATTCAAGGTAACTCTGTACAAAAATTTTGCTATGTTTATTTTTAAAATATGTTCTTTTGGCTTACATAGATGTCACAAGTGGCATTCACAAATAACAGGAACAAGATATGAGACCCATAACACCAGAGTTTTAGGACAACAATGAATGATATTAAATTCTTTTCAGTGTATGTAACACCACCTTAATAATATCATGAAATAGAGGAACAAGTGGGGCAGGGAAGCAATTCAGGCAAATGCTTCAATGTAAAATTTGATAAGAAGTTAAAGTATATTGTTACATGCCACCTTTCTGCATTGTTTCTCTTGCCCTATTCTTTGGGCATATGAAGTGCAGTGCTTCAAGGGCATAACTCATAACTGGAGAAGCACGTGCAGAGTTGCAGATGGAACTTTTGTCTTCATGCCCTTCGTGTTCACCCGTTGGGCATGTGCTGATATCACTAGTAACTGGAGGAGAGCATTCACTAAGATACAAACAAGCCACGTGCAGAAGACTCATGTATGCCCCGATAAGATTGCCCTTACCTTCCTCACCACGACTTGGGGAGCGAGGAAGCTTCTTGTTCAGGCCACCTGAACTATATAAGTCACAGTAGGCCCCCCAAGTCGAGAGTCTTGAGCCTTGTATGACCTTAAGCGCTGGGTGTGTGGAGCCAGCAGTGAAGCGACAAGCGGTGACAACAGTGACCAGCGAGAGCGAAGTCTGCGAGCATCTATACAGTGGAGAGTGAGACTGATCGGCAGGACTTTGTGACGATGCATGCATGATAGTCATTTGGAATGATAGCCATAGACAGTTTATGTGAATATGTGTAAATAATATGTGTGAATTAAGTGACTGTAACCAATATAAAGACAGTGATAAGGACTTTAATTAGAATTGAGATTGACATTAAGTATTGGGCTCACCAACAATAACAAGTGTTAATAGTAGAGACAGATAGTTTAATGTTGTAAATAATAGTTGCTGTGTGTATTTTTATAGCATTATAAATAAATTAAAAAATTAAATTAAGTTATTTTATTGTTATTAAGACCCCTATCCCTCATGAAATCTGATACACCCCTGGTGACTTGTAACACTGGTGTCAGAAGTGGGATGAAGGCATATAATTATAAATGTTGCTAGGCAGTAGACTAGTTATTATTGAAATAAAAATAATGAATTAATGTTTATAATTGTAGGCAGGAAAATTAAGACGGTTTTGTACAACCATTGCAGTGAATGCTAANAATAATGAATTAATGTTTATAATTGTAGGCAGGAAAATTAAGACGGTTTTGTACAACCATTGCAGTGAATGCTAACTAGAAAAATGTCTGCCAAACTGGAAGCATTGTGAGCATTAAGGGGCTAGGTAGCCCAATGGTTAGTGCGAGTGCAAGTGTAAATAGCTTGAAAGAACATATAAATAACCAAATAAATAGCATAAAAGAAAATGTGAAGTGTGAATAACAATGTAAAAAGTGTTAACTAAAATGTAAATAGTCAGATAACTAATGTGAGTGAATTAATAGATAGGAAAATAGACACAGTAAAAAAAATGTAGATAGGAAAATAGACACGGTATATGCAAATGTAGATAGGAAAATAGAAGGCATTAGCAAGTTAGTGACTACAAGAATGGACTATGTAGACGAGAAAATTGAATGTGCAAATGAAAGAATGGACAGTGTTAATAAAATAGTGAACAGTGTATATGAAAGGATTGACAATGTCGAGAATGAAATGAAACAGAAAATGAGTGCACTAGAGAAGGAATGGCAGGAATTTCTTCAGCAGCAGCAGAGTTACATTATCACTGCACCGGCAGCCAAGATAAGTGGGAATGGAGGTCAAGTTGTAACCATTACAACAACCTTGGAGAGTGGCTAGCAGCTCTGGGGTATTGGTGTCATGCAGCCAGGAATGAGGAAGGGGGTTGTAATTAAGGCCTCCTCTTACGATGGTCAGACTCCGTGGTGCGAGTATTCAGTTTGAAATAGTCACCACCTTGAATGGCTGGTCAGACAAACAGTGGGCTTTCTACCTCACGGCTGTGCACTGAGAGGCCCCGCACTGAGCATACTACTATCTCGGCCAGAGCGAAATCAACTGAAGTACCCCACACTGGTGTTGGACTTGGAGCTACGTTTTGGTGACCGATAACCTGTGACATGCTCACCATGCCCAACAGTTTAGCTACACCCAGCAACTAGGGGAGCAACTACAGGAGCTATGGCAAGACATTATGTTGCCCTCCCACCTATCTTTGGGAGGGTGCCTCAAGGAGGCACGTGAAGGAGCCTATTTTATAAAGATAAACAAGGTAATTAGTTTTGTTAAACTTAATAGTTTTTAGTCAAAGAGACACACCCAACACACATTTTTACATTGTTTAAAACTGGCCATAGCACAGAGGATACAAAACAAGGAGGTAACTAGATATAATCGATTTTACAATGTTTAGTTATCAAAACTTATCCAAATGTCAAAATTATATATCTTTCAATATTTCAACACACCCCCGTAATTTTTGCATTTAACATAATTACATTTCTCATTACTTCAATATTAGAAAACTATTATAAACAACATTTGTAAATGAAGATAAGTCCTTAGACTGTCAGCAAAAATCACTGTTTTAAAGCACTGATTACATCTAAATCAGTTTTACAAGTTTTAGTCAATCAATTTCTTTTGAAAAAGTACAAATTTTGTAGGTCCAAGTGGTTTAGTTAACACATCTGCGATTTGTATTTCAGTGGGACAGTGAGATAACTTCATCAAACCGTCTACATATTTTTCATGTAAAAAATGATATTTGACATCTATATGTTTTCTTTTGCGATTCATTACACCAGTTTCGATTAGTTTGATGGCACTTAAGTTGTCAATCAGCATCTCAACTTCGATGGGCTTCTGGGTGAGTTCTTCAATTAACGCTTTGATGTAGATCACCTCTTTGCAGCTTTCTGCAGCTGCGATGAATTCAGCTTCCGTACTGCTGTCTGCTGTCGTGGGTTGCTTTCTTGATCTCCAGCTGATGGGTCCGCCGCAGTAATACATCACGAAACCAGATGTACTTTTAGTAGTTGCAGGGTCGCCAGCATGATCAGCGTCGCAATACAACTTCAGGTCTTCAGAACCGTCAGATTTATAAGATATTCCCTTGTCTAGACTGCCTTTGAGATACCGCATGATGCGTTTTAGGTTGATCACATCATGTTCGTCCGGACTTTCCATTTGTCGACTGCAATATCCCACGGCGAAACTTATATCGGGTCTGGTCTTAGTAGAGAGGTACAACAAGCTTCCCACTGCTTCGCGAAACGGGAAATTTGGTCGTTTGTTTGGCTTTTTTAAATCAGCAGGTTTGTATGCAGTCAAGGGTGTTTGTGCCGGTTTAGCTTCTGACATGTTGAACTTTTTTAGAACACTTCTTATGAACGATTTCTGGGTGACTTTGACGGCTTCATTTGATTTTTCCAACTCCATACCAAGATAGGAAGTGGGGTTGTTCAAGGTGGTTATTTCAAATTCTTTTTCAAGATTTTTTAACAGTTTGTTCATTTTCTTTTCATCCTTTCCAAGTAAAAGCCCGTCATCAACGTGAATCGCCAGGATCAGTGATCTATCCTGGTTCACAAAAATGCAGTGGTCTGTTCTTAATGGGTCAAGACCTTGTTGCTTAAGAAAAGTCACCAGTCGTTTTTGCCAACTAGCTGGGGCTTGGCGTAAGCCGTATAAAGCTTTGTTGAGTTTGCAAATTTTGCCGCTATGTTTGCCATAGCCTTCTGGCAAAGACATATAAATGTCTTCCTCAATCAAACCGTGAAGAAAGGCACTCTTCACATCAAAAGTCTTCATTTTCAAGTTGTGTTTGGCTGCATTGGCCAACAGAACACGGAGGGCATCACTGCCAACTACAGCACTGTAGGTTTCGTTGAAATCGATGCCAAATCGCTGCTGACATCCCCGTACAACCAGTCTTGCTTTATACCTGCCATCATCTTTCACTCGAAATACCCACCGACTGCTTAGTACACCTTTTTTAAAAACCCCTGTTTTGTCAATAATGCTCCAAGTTTTATTTTTCTTAAGAGAGTCTTTTTCTTCTCGAATCGCAGCAAGCCATTTGTTTTTGTCAGAGCCATTTACAGCGTCAGTGTATGACAGTAGAGCTGACTCATCCATAGTGTCATCGGTATCATAATCCAGAATGTAGTCTTTTAATTTTGTTGGGGCTTGAGCTTTCCGTAGAGATCTTCTTATTCCAGAAGATTGTTGTACTGGATCATTGTTTGAGTCATCGTGTTCTTGAGCATCTTCGGAGTCTTGGATGTAATTGGATTGTGACTCATCATCAGCGCCTGAGTCATTGTCTTCTTCTTCCGAATAGATTTCACTGCTAGAATCGTGTTCGGAGCTGATTTCACTTTCACTATCTTCTTTTTGGTTGTTGTTGTTTAAGAAGACAAACTGGAAATTTCTTTTGGGTATATTATGATTTTCTCCGGTGAATTTTACATCTCTTGATGTGATGATTTTACGATTTTTTTCGTCGTATAGTCGGTAGCCCATGGTGGTGTAACCGACAAAAATGTACTCATCACTTCTTTGGTCAAGTTTCTTCAAGTGACCCTTTTTGTGGACAAAAGCACGAGATCCGAAAATCTGTAGATTTTTTAAGTTTGGTTGCACACCATTCCACATTTCGTGTGGAGTCTTGTTAGATAGTGCTACAGTCGGGCTGCGGTTCAAGAGATACGTACTTACGTAGAGAGCTTCGCCCCAAAATTCATTACGGAGACCTGAGTCAAAAATTAGCGCGCGCACTTTTTCCATCAGGCTTCTCATTAGGCGTTCACTTTTTCCATTCAGTTCTGGAACGTACGGTGGGGAATAGTCAAATTTTATTCCTTTTTTCTTTGCCCATTCCTTTAAATCACTTGACGAATTTTCTCCCGCGTTGTCACAGCGCAGCATGTGGACTTTTGAGTTCCATTTTGTTTCAAACTCAGCTACGATGCTTTTTAGTTCTTGATCAAGTTCTGACTTGTGTTCCAGTAGAGCAACAACAGAATAATGAGTGTAATCATCAAGAACAGCAAGGAAATATGACTTGTTGTCCCATGTTTCTTCTATTGGCCCACATAGATCAAAATGAAGAATTTCAAGTGGTCTCTTAGCGGTTTTACGAGCATTTTTGAATGGAAGACGGGTTTGCTTTGAGTTTGAGCAAACTTCACATACTCTCTTCTTATCCGGCATTTTCAGTGTTTCCATTCCCTCACTAATTTCCTTCAATTTTGTAATGTTCGCGAAACCCAGATGTGCAAGCTTACGGTGCCACTCTACAGCGCGCTCCTCATCGTGTTTTGCAAGAAACGCAGAATTTTCTTTGTCGTGGATGAGTTTTATTTCAAAAAGGTTGGTCTTGTTTTTGTATCCGTGCACCTCGAAATTATCCTTTAGTATCACTACTTTGTTCTTTTTAAAATTGACTAGTCCACCTGATTCAATAATTCTATTCACTGAAAGAAGGTTGGTAGAAAGTTCGGGAACATAGAGAACATCTCTCAAAATACAGTTTTCAAAGCTGATGTCACCCTTTTTGATGGCGACCATCTTGATTCCATCCTTGGCAGTACTTATCTCACAATTTATTTTTACGACATTGGTCAGGTAGTCATCATTATTGCACATGTGACTGGAGCTTCCGGAGTCAACTGTCCATGTATGACTGGTTTTGGTGGTATCATCTTCATGAACCAAAAAAGCCACCTTTTTACCAGTTTTTTTTTGTTTCTTCTTGTCAGTACCATGTGTGAGCTTGAACCCGTAGTTGTTACTTTCTTTGTTATTTGGACGGAAATAGCAGTCGTTGGAGGCATGGTTATTTTTTTTGCAATATTTACAACGTTCCCCCTCGTCTTGAGGACAATTTCTAGCGTAGTGACCTGTCATTTTACAGTTGTAGCAGACTACGTCACGTTTTTGATCACGGGCGGCCTTGAACGCCACAACATCATTGGTTGGTTTTACTGTGCCAATTTTTCCTTCTGCTTTCAACAACCTTGCTATCAAGTTGGCCGAGGTTCTCTCGGCTTTGGGGGCGGAGTCCCACGAAATGACAAAGTTGCTGAATGTCTGTGGCAAAGCAGAAATAATTCTCTGTGTTAGTTCCTCATCCTTGATTTGATGACCGAGGTCACCCAGCTGAGTAACAATGCTTTCCAACTCAGCAATACCCCTCGCCACATCTTTGATCTGGAAACCAAAATACTGTGCTAGTAGGCTATCCTTTAACATACCATTATCTCCCTCATAGATGCTTACCAGTTTGTTGCACATTTCTGCAGCATATTTACAAGACATAATCAGTTGTTTGTTCTTTTTACTGATCAACATTATTATGGCCTTTTGAGCTTTGGCATCCTTCTTTTTATCACTATTCTCTTTGGGCTGAGCTGTATACGAAATTGCATCAAGGGCTTCAGCTGCATTCAACAAAATTTTCAGCTCAAATCGCCAAGAAGCAAAATTTTCGGGTCCCTCCAATATCTCTATGTTACTGAATTCGTCGTTATTACGGCTGCCCATTTTACCTGGTTTTACTTGTAAGCAGACAAATCGGCGTAATCCTTGGAAACTGTGACACACGTTTTTTACTTTATCATTCGGTACTCAATTTCACTTAATTAACGTCTTTTACCTTTATAAACACTTGTTTATATTATTAGAGCACTTGCCTGGGCCCATAACCTGATGAAGGAGCCTATTTTATAAAGATAAACAAGGTAATTAGTTTTGTTAAACTTAATAGTTTTTAGTCAAAGAGACACACCCAACACACATTTTTACATTGTTTAAAACTGGCCATAGCACAGAGGATACAAAACAAGGAGGTAACTAGATATAATCGATTTTACAATGTTTAGTTATCAAAACTTAACCAAATGTCAAAATTATATATCTTTCAATATTTCAACACGATAACCTGTGACATGCTCACCATGCCCAACAGTTTAGCTACACCCAGAAACTAGGGGAGCAACTACAAGAGCTATGGCAGGACATTATGTTGTCCTCCCACCTATCTTTGGGAGGGTGCCTCAAGGAGGCACGTGACGTCATCGCAGTCACCTTCTTCATCGATGCCATCACCAACACAGAGGTATGGCAAGCAGTATGGAAGGCTGCACCCCACACCATGCAGGAAGCCTTGGTCTGGGTACTAGAGGTGGAGTCAGCAAGACAGGTGACAGCACCCCAATGTCTGGTACAGGCAGTAATCCTGAGCAGAGACAATGATAACAGCATCGATAAGACATTGAGCATCAATAAGACACTGAAGGTAACACAGACGATCATGAGGAACATTGCTTCCAGGGTCTGTGCTACAGAGCTTTGCTGCTGCCACTCAAATGACCTGAGTGTAGGTGATGTGGAGGGTCGGGGCACTTGAGACCCTACTGCCCACAACAGTAACAGCAGAAGCAGTAATGGGAAAGTAAGCAGCGAGAGGCAGGTGAGAGTAGGACTCATTCAGAAAACTTGTAAACACTGATCTTGGGGGGCAAAGGTTGACGACTGCTGGAGGGAAGGCCCCAATGTTCTTACATGTACGGCCTGTGAAATAGGATTGGGATGCAATACTGGTGGAGGGGAGCCTGAATGATGTTCCTTGCCAGATGGTCGTCAATACTGAGACAACTATAACAGTAGTAAGACCAGACATCCTTGGACGTTCTCTACAGCGATTGTACAGTACAGAACATTGATATTTGAGCGCTGTAAAAGGCGAGGCCACACCAGTTAGAAGTAACAGAAGGATAAACTTAATGCTTGGTGACCTTAGCTTAGAGCATAAAATTTACACAGCAGAAATAAAAGATGAATTAATTTTGGGGCTTTATGTACTATGTAGGCTGGGGTGCTGTACTGATACTCGACTGACTTGGTGTGCTACAGGTTGGCAGTACCGAGTTGGTGGTGCCAACACAACAGGACTTGTCCTTGCCAATGAGCTGCCCAGTAGAGTGTTGTCAATCCAGTGTGCTACCCACTTCTAGTGAAATGGTCTTTACAGGCAGATGTCAACAAAAATTTGTCAAACGTATGGGTTTAATTGAGCCAGTGGACAAAGGTGGCATCCTGTCAGGCAGTATCATTGTAGCAAGGACTTTTGTCTCTTCAAACACTGACAGTTTGCCATTTAGAATGATTTATTTATCGGACAGTACTGTTCGTCTTTAGGAGGGGGATATGATAGGGATTTGCAAGCAAGTTGCACAGGTTCATCCAAATGTTCCAGAAGCTTCTAGATTAAAACAAATTGAATGTCCTCTACTGGAAGTACTGGAGGAACTGCTAATAAGAACAAGAGAAAACCTTAGCTGGCAACAAGAAAAGGCTGTCTCAGAATTAATGCAGAAAAATATGGATGCCTTCTCATGTGGACCAAATGACCTTGGAAGGACCAATGTGACTTGCCACTGCAGTGATACAGGAGATGCCAGACCCATAAAGCAACCACCAAGATGACTGCCACTAGCTTTGCATGAGAACCATTATTCCATGGTTTTCTACCATTGTACTTGCTAAGAAGAACGATGACTCTGAGATTTTGTGTTAATTTTCACCAGTTTAATAATGAAACAAAGAAAGATGCTTATCCACTCCCAAGGATAGATGAAACACTGAACAGCCTAGCAGGTTTTCAATGGTTTTATACTTTGGACATGAAGAGAGGGTACTGTGGAGTGGCCTCTGAGGACCAAGAGAAGACTGCATTTTGTGTCCAAGGGAAAAGAACCTGGCAATTCAAAATTATGCCTTTTGGGCTGTGCAATGCCCCTGCCCCCTTCAAATGCATTATGGAAAAAGTCATCCCTTTAGATATATGTCAAGTTTACATAGATTATATCATTGTGACAGGAAGGATAGTCAAAGAGCACATATCATGCTTACTCTCTGTATTCTAGAAAGTGCCTGCAGCCAACTTGAAACTGGTTCCTAAGAAGTGCCACCATTTCCAAAGGAAAATTAATGTTCAAAATGGTTTCTCTTGTCATACACTTCTTTTTTTTCAGTCCATGTTGTATACAGTGCAGTCTTATTTAGAAAACACATTAATGCAGGTATTGAGAGTATAATAATACAGGTATACTCACAGTATATAGTATTTGTATTAATCCCCTGTAACCCTCTCCAAGAGGAAAAATGAAATTTCTTTAGAAACTTGCATGGCATAAAGCTATAGAATCAACTATGACATATGTTTCGCTTGTTTGTTAGTATTAATAGGTTAATTATGTTTTGCCACAGCACTTGGATATAAATAATCCATACTCTGCAGTTTAAAATTATAGTGCTTATATTTTAAAACGTTTTAAGAGAAGAAAATTATAACATGTAAAAATGTTAGTTGTTAGAAGCATTAGAAAAAACATGATTATTAAATTTAAAGTTTTGTATGAATGCTAATAATAATAATTAGAGGTGGAGAACAAGGAGAAATGTACTGTAATTGTTGCAGTGTTCTTCAGTTCCGTGCATGTTCTTGTGCTTGGGTGTGCTAGTACCCTAAAAATGCATGCATGTTGAGATGTTTAGTATTTACAGTTTATGTCTCACTTAATAACATCATTTACTACTTGAAGTTACAAAGTTGTGTTTAACTCATTTCTTGAAATGGTCTGTTATAGAAGTCATAGACTGTAATTTATTTTGCAGTTAATGCCATATAGAGTCCATGTAAATTAAGCTTTTGAAAACTTACAGTTTTTAGCTAAGTGGATGAAATAAACATAGGTACTTCCAAAATACTCTCTATAATACAAACATGTGTATGAGCAACCACGTAAATGCTTTTTTTTTTTGGAGTCCACCTTCTGGTTGAAAGGAATGGCAAGACTCGTGTAGTTTCTAACACTTGATAGCTGTGCATCTCTGGGTACAAGCATGTCTGTCTATTATGGATACAGCTTTTCGTAAGGGTGGAAAGTTTTCTTTATCAGCCCAGATGGCTGCAACTTCTGAAATCTTGGCAGGCAGGCTGATGTTTGGGGTGAGGTGCTGCTTGTAACATGCTGGGCTCTACTCAGTAGCTGGACAGTACCTGATCTGAATTCTCGAGCAGTAATGTGGGTAAGCACCCTCGTGAGCGTCCTTGGAAGTTGTGATAAGTCAGACTGGCACCCAATGGAGTACTGGTTATGGCTGACACTTGATGGCCTATGTAGAAGTAGTTTTTCAGTGATTTGAAAGTCAAATTTGATGTGAGTGGTGCCACAGACATTCAGCTCAGGTTTTGTCAGATGTTAATAAGTCTCTGTCTTTCTTTCTGTCGTGCTCTCTGGCTCTCTCTTATGAGCATGTTGCTACTGCATTGTTCAAATATGATGTTTCCTTTATGTGAAGAGAGGGGTGTAGAGACAGGAAGGTTGCAGTGGGTTGTCAGCGATCCGTGAGATGAGGGAGTCTGTCAGTGGCCCAAGGATGATTTGCACTGGCAGACCTAATGAAGACAGAGTCGTGGAGGCTGTGGTGAGCCACCAGCGGTAGACCTCGACAGACATCATGCAAATTATGTATTACAAATTCAAGTTTCCTTATTGAGGGGCTTCATCTGAGACTGGTTTTGCAATGAGGCAGGAACTCTCTCTGGATTATCGTAGAGGAGAACCCCACGTCCAATCAGATATAGAATGCACAATAAATAAAATTATTCCCTCAAAGTTCAGTATCTTTGCATGGAGCATAATTAAACTGTTTGTAATATAAAGGCATTAACACATTTAAGAAGTGGTTACTAATCAAATCATTTATCACAAGTTTAGCGCTCAAAATGTTAATGCAAAGGTTATGACAAATTTTTATACAGCACAAAAAAATTATGAAATTATATATTACATTCATATAGGCATTAAAGTAAAATGAATTCTTTAAATATAATGTTGCTATTACATAAATACCCCATTTGCTTGGGCAAACTTTTTAAACTGAGTTTTATTACATTGTGGCAAGCATACTGCATGCTTCTGTTTACAGTAACACGTAAACATACAGATTAAGGAGAGAAAATAATAAAAACAAGAAAAGATGGATGACATTATAACAATATGATACTTCTCTCCTGCATTCTGTTGTAATTTAAAGTTCATTAAATGCTGGAATCAAAATAAAATACAACAAAACCATTTCAAACATATTGTAACCCATGAGTCGGTTAAAATAATTATGTTAAAACAAAGTTGAAATCTTTGAAGGAATGGCTGCAGGCTGTTGGATAGGAGTGCTAGGGGAATAATAACTGCACATGCTCGGGCACAAGCTGCTGGTATTCCACCATAGAGTAAGTATGGGGATCTAGTCAGTATATCATTGAAAGTGTATGGTCCAATGACAGTCGTGATATTTTGTTGGCACGGCAACCCATTTGTCACCCATCAATATATCACAAGAAATTCACATATCAATACATTTTTCTTTGGTTTTAAAATTTCTCGTTATCACAGAACACCATTTTGTCACACTTTTAGTTCAGAGTGCAATCATGGGTTAGTATGTGTGCACAGCTGTAAGGTAATAGTTTTTCAAAGTTATTGCTGTACAAAATAATTGTGATTCACAGTTGAACACTTTCTTGAGCAGCAATGCAGACATACATTTTTGTATGTAAGCGATTATAGAGGTGACGAATATCGTCCTGCAGAATGTTATTCCACACACATTGCACTTGGTGGTTCAGCTGGGCAAGACATGTCAATGATGCAGGAGATCGGACCAGACGACAACCAACCAGTCCTAATGCTCAATGGGGGAAAGATCTGGTGATTGGGTTGGTTAGGGAAGTTGATGAACACCTAAGACCATGTTTGGTTGCATAAGCGGAATGTGGACTGGCTTTGTCCTGCTGAAATAACGCATTTGCCTGCCCCTGAAAAAATGATGGTAGAACAGGTCGGATGAAGTTCTGGATGTACAGTGTACTGGTCAATGTTCCGTATATTAGCACCAGAGGTGAACGGCCATCGTAGGATATGGTGCCCCAAACCATTATCCCAGGAGTTGGTCCGGATTTTCACTACCATATACACTGTGGAAGATGCCGCTCACCAGACTGATACAGAATATGCACTCTACCATCATTAGCCCCAAGGCAGAACCGATACTCATCACTGAACATAAAGTTTCATCATTCTTCTCTCCTGGGGCTCCTTCCTTGACACCACCAGGTGCAGATGATGCTGAGGTGCGATGGGAAGTGTGGCTAATGGCATGCATGATGGTAGACAGTTTCACGTAATTGATTGCAGATGGTCCTAGCAGACACTCCTTGCGTGATATTACATTTAATATGTTCTGTGGTCGCCATGCTGCTATGGCTGCTCGTACAATAGGACGGTCTTGTCGCTGACTTCCAGAATCAGGTTTACGGGTATGGGCAGTGTCCTCTGACCAACGGCATAACCATCACTGCACTGCTGAAACTTCTCGTCCAACATGATCCGCACTTCTCTGGTATGACCATTCAGCTTCCCGGAGTCCCACTATTTGACCCATTCAATCTCAGTTACCTCATGTGCTGCCCTTTATAGTCTATTTCACATAAGAATTCCATTTTTTGACAGCCAGTGAGTGGCAACATGTCATAAATTAAATTAACATCTCATATAGAAAATCCTGTATCAGCTGATGTGTGAACGATTGAAAGAGAATTTCAAGTTGACTATTCTTACAGCACTGCCATTGCTCAACAGACATTGGAGAAATAAGCGGCAGGAAAGAGTTTTTAAACAAAATGTATATGTATTTTATTTTATTTTGTCACAAAACAGCTGTCATTAGAGTAACAAACTAAACTTTGTTTTAGAATAATGTGTAAGTGTTTAAAACCAAATGAAAGTTGAACCATATGTGATAGTTTTTAGTTTTGTTTTTAGCTAGTGCTAACATCGCCACGTGGATGCTTCATATTAATTAAAGAGGCCGCAGATCTGTTGCAGAGTGTTTTTCAAATATTTCTACATCATTTTGAGGCAATATATTTCAAACCCAAGTCGTTTTAAGCCCGTACGAGATGAAAAAGTTACTTTTAAACGAACATGAATGATACCTTTTGCGATACAGCTTCAGAGTAGGCAACTGTGCTGCCATCTGTTGGCCAGCACGCGCGGCTCGCTTTGGAAGCCATGCCCCCATGAAATGACTCATGTTTCATGTGTAAAATACAAATATATTTCCGTGTGCAGCAATTCTGCTTGCTAATAATTTCGATTTGGTGTTCTCACAAAGCCTTTCTGAGACCGGCTCGCCATTTTGTTTCTCGTGTTCCCTCCCAATTTATCAACATAGTAACAAAGCGAAAATAAACGTTATTTGTTTATTAAAACCATGCAGCATTTTGCAATGAAATCATTTTTGCAGCAAATAATATTTATGTTAATGTGATATATTGTCATCCAGGTGCACTCAGTACTGTGATTAATTTATAAATAGCCTCATTGCGTGTACAAACAGTAAACTACACTGTCTCGCCTGTTTTATGAGCTGATGCCATTTTCAATCGCAAAATACTTTATTATCATGAATGAAAATGTGCTGTCTGACAATTCCCTGAATTCTAATACTTCAAAGTTTCACATTAAGCTGTAACGTCGAAACTGCTACTGCATAAGAACCACAATTAACATCTCATTAAAAATGTTAAACCAAATTCACTGTTTATAACAAACGATGCTCCACAGTTTTATGTCATGCTTTTAAGTACACACCTGGCCACATGACTCTAGTTGTAGCTGCATTCAATGAAATGGATGTGCAAGTTGTAAATACAATTTCAGTCTTTTGATTAGAATAAAATTTCAAGTGTTTGTGACATTTAATTTGAATATGGATAATTTTTCAAATATATTGTGACCATATGAATGGATTTTACATAAAAATAGTAGTAATATTATGAAAATATTACCTTCACAAATCAAACTAAGACTAATATAGTTAATTTTCCATGATCATTACGATATATTATCGCAAGAAAGCTGCGATTTGCAAACATTTCCAATTCAATAAATTATGGATCTTAATCAACTTATGTCCGTTGCAGCGATACAAAATTCTACAGAAAAATCAATTATTTTCTCATCTACACGTGAGCAGCTTGGCAACAAGTGTTGATGTAGGTAGGTAGGTAGGTAGATAGTCAGGATTAACATCTCATCGCGGTCTGTCATAGAAAAAAACATGTTTTGACAGTCGGGTGGAAATCACGTGGCGGCGGAAGGATACATAGCCTGTTTGTTTACTACTTCTACACAATCTGTCAAAAAAAGGAATTCTTATATTAAATAGACAATAGTAATGTCTTGTGCTATTTTGGTCATTCTCAATCATTTCCATCTTGGTGTTCATTTATGTTTTTAATTTTTCAGTAATGTATATCAACAATGTCACTTAGCTTGTCATGTATAAAAATTTAAATTCAGTTCACTGTTAAAAATTTTTGCCTTACTAGCATACATGAAAAAATTTTTATAGTATTATAAATGGGTAAGAAAAATTTTCCTATAGGCACATAACTCACGCTCATAGCTTTAAACATTCGGGGAAAAAAAATGCAAAAATAAATTACAAAATCTAAGAGTAAATTAGTGGAGATTTGATACAACTTCAAACTACTCATCTATATTTGAAAAATTTAAAAAGATACAGATAAAGACTTAACAAACAATTTCTAGAATTAAATGCAACTATTCAACTATTCTTCAAGGTATATGAGTCAGAACATTGCATTGGTAAACAAAGAAGAACAACAAAATATGAGACGACAACATGTTTCCTTTTCCACTTTTTTTAAAAATAGTGATAAGCTCTTTCTATTAATCTACGAGTCGATAAACCATGACAACACGTGAGTGGAAAAATGTATCAAACACAGTGTGTTAGGGAGAGTGTACATACCGTAGCTAGAATAATCGTTAAAGGTTATATTAGGGCTAATTTCACAAAACATGTTGGCTAATGTGGTGCGTCAGGAGATACAATGGCTAGCAGTTTTCTGTGGTACAGCTTAGGCTCTCTGCATTGTGGCATTCTGGAACAGCTATTGTGGTTTTAACCCAGAGTAACTTAACTCTTCAGAGTTCTTAATGCTTGTTCACTCTTCCTGGCTTGCATTCATGGATATGCAAGATTGCGCTGGTTAAATGTGCAATTTTCTTCAAAGGAGGTAATCTAACATTTCAGGAGCAGTATTTCCACATCGCAGTGACTCAAAATTATAAAACATAACACCCTTAAAAATGACATACAATGTAGGCTCAGAAAACAACATAACCCGGCAGTTGACACTGGTCAAATATGTTTTATGGTGCACAATAACAATACATAATACAATTACTGCGGCAAGAATAGGAAATGTCTTGCAGCTCTCACGGCTTCTCAACTACAGTATAACTGCAGACATCAAATCCACTTGCGGGTTAACTGGAGTGCACTTCAATAGGGATTTTTCCTGGAAAATCAATTATGCTTTTATTGATACCATTAAAATAATTACTGCATATAATACTACCATGCAAAGTATTATTCCTGTGTTCACTTCATTTAGTGTCTGTCTCATGTAAGTTGGCAAAATTTTGACAGTTCGACGAAAGTAGCGCCAAATGTTTAGTTTTTGTTTATGTATCCTTTTGCCATCAGCTGGTGCATCAAGTGGAGGCTGTAAATTTTTTCAACACGCTGTCTGCTAATCATAAATCACCAACAACTATTACAAAGCAGTAATTTTGCTATTACTAATACTAAACAGTTCAAGTTGGAAATATGTGGCGTGGAATAATGTAAGAATTGCTAAAAACTATTCACGCACGTCCCACTTTCTTTGTTTTATTAATAGAATACAGTAACAACACGGAAACAATGAAATGGGTTTGTGGGAGAACAACATGGTATTTAATGGACGTAGACAAAAAAAATGACCAGTCCAATATAAATTACTAGTAATCAAAATCGCTGTACACAAAATATACGTTACTTTAAAAATTATGCATGGCTCACGGAAAAATAAAACTATTGGTATATGTTCGTAAATTTGTTATTTTACACACAAAAGCTATTTTTTTTGTGGCTGTTAATACTTCGGGAAATAGCGAACAGATGGTGCGCATAGCATGGCAGGGTGAGTTGTGAGCCGAGAGCGTAGCTCAACAGATAGCAGCATGTTTGCCTGCCTCTTGATCCTGTCTTTTTAAAAGTTGACTTTTCTTAAATGTATTAATTAATCTAGTACTCTTTCTTATCACTTATTTTCTGCTTGTCTGATGTGCGTCGGCAGTGCGCTCAGAATAGCCAACGTAATATTAACTTTTGTTCGTTCGCGCATCAGCTGATACAGGATTTTGTAAATGGCACTTAGTTTGTTTCGTATACGTGAAGTTACCACTCACTGACTGTCATAATCTGGCCAAGTTATATGAGACGGATAATATTATGCTCTCAAAATGTAAAATTTTTTGACTCCTTTGTAAACAATCAAAACTGTTTCCTATTGGATAACGTGTGTGATGTAGTTGTACATGTTTCAATTTTGCCATCTTACCGTCAGCATGTGTGCAAATGTTTTTTCAGCCAGTTGCTGTGGATTACAGAGAAACTTTGAAAAAGGAATGAAATTGTTTTTGGACAAGTATGTTTCTTGCAAAATTTACTGATAGTTTTAACCTGATTTTGCTTCAATTATCACCGTCCTCGTTGATGTTTGAAATGTACCCAGTTGGCCTTTCAAAACACTATTTTAGTACAGCATTAGGCAATGAATTCAAATTTGTAGGTAAATATTTTATCCAAGAATTTTATCCTCACGAATAACCACGTCGTCGCAATGCTCAATTTAAATATTTTCCTGCAAACACGTACCCCTCAATTCTCAGAAACGCAAAGCTTTTTTTGAGCACGCGTGACAAACATTTTATTTCTGTATGTATATTACTTAGTAATATCATTTTGGTTTCCCAGCTTTTTAAAAGTAGTCCTAAAATACTAAGGATAAGATTAGGCCTCTCTGGGTTAAATTAGTATGGTAAGAGTTTTATGATTCAAGAAATATTTTTTTACGTAGGCCTATGTATGGCCTTGTCCACAATCAACATGGCGCACATAACATGCATAGTATAAAGAGATAAAAACTTGTATTTGAGATTGAAACGTCCACAACTAGTATTTGGTATGACTTAGTTGGCATTATTTTTCGTGACTTTAGCGTTAAGATAGTCATCTCTGAGTATCTTATGCCAAGTTTTTAATGCTGGCCAATGAGAATGTGAAACGTCATAAAAACTGCTGGCCAATGAGAATGTGAAACGTCATAAAAACTGCTGTAGCCAACTTATGCGTATACAAATTCTTGTGCTGGCAAAATTATTTCCTATTCATTTGCTCTTTCCAATTGGTGAGACAAGATTTATTTATTTCTTTTACGTTAACGCTGATTGTAGACAGGAAGTTTTTCTTATTATGCTTTGAAAGTAATGTTATTCAAGCCAAGTAAATTGTGGATGGGGCCTAATGGGCATAAACAGAAGCATATATTCTCAAAATTATGAAGCAGTTTTAAGATAACATTATTAGTATTTATATATATCCGGCTAAGGACGTTTTCGTATTTTAATAACAAAGTGCAAAAACACATACCTGTCATATAGTGTAAACTACATACATTTTTATGAAACCTAAAGGCCATTTCTCATTAGCCGTACAGGCACCACCTTTAAAATAAACATTACATTGTTACAAATTAGGCTAGTGCAATTATAGAAAGAAAACAACACATTTACTTAACGCTGTATCATCCGACCTCGTTTCTTTGCTGGGTCGTGCAATGCATGTGTTGCATGTGTTTGGTGTGTCGGCACATGTGTAGAGTGCACTGAAGACTGGCAGATGGCCGAAGACAACAGTGGAAAAATAAGTTTTGTTAGCAATTAAGGTTTTTAAATTTTCAAGTATTGATTTTGCTGTGCACTCCTGTGCACATTTTTGTAATTTAGTGTAGTATGTTTGCCTTTCATTTTGACCATACTTCATTCTTCATGCATGTGGTCTGCACAGGGCTACCACTCCTGGTGCGGGCTTGTGTCCTTGCTTCCGACGGCCTTGGAGCTCAAGCTGGACGGATGCATGCCATGTGGCCTCTGGGGGCCTCAACTTTGTGCTCGTTGATCTGTTAGTTCTGTCTCGTAATCACTCTAAAACTTTATTATTCTCTCGCAGCTGTCTTGGCCCTTTCATTGATTCAGAGGGCCCTCAAAAATCATGTCACCTTAGGGCATTTGTTCTTTTACATAATGCAGTGTATGTACCTTGGGCTGGTTCAGTCGAGGCTTCATATAATTGTTCTCATGCCGCAGTGCATTTATACTGTTTTCTTAATTGCTTTTGAGTTCATGTAGTGCCCTGCGCATTTTGTTGTGACTTTAAATGTGTATTAAATGCCTGATGGCTCTGGATCTAACACGCATGTGGTCGTCCTTAATTCCTATACTTAAGAGACCCAGCCTTCCTGTACTTGGGTTTGACATGCTCAGTGGCTTACAATGGAGCAGTTGATAGTGTACTGACATCAGTCGACAACGACCCTGGTAAGAGTCTCTGCTCACCATGTGGCTGTGCGCAAAATCATGGCCTGGTGCCCTGGGACTGCATCTGCATCTCTACTTCCATCTGCATTACCAATTAACGCCAATAACAGCTGAAATGATCGTCCTGCACAAAACATCTACTTTTGTCGCAAATTGCCAAGTATTTTACAGCACTTAATAAGTTTAGACAGGCTTCATGCTTTGTTTTTTAACTTAAACTATTCACAGTTATCTTGTCAGGAGAACACTTCATCGGTGACACAGCAATAACATTAAAATCATTCAAAATGACAAAATATAATAAAAATTCCAAATGCACACATAACTCGTTAAGGCATCTGCATGCAAACAACAAAGACCAATGTATATACTGACATCACTGGCACATCAAAATTGTGGCATCCTTTTTTCCGTGCGTAATCTTAGTCTATTTTAAAATGTGTTATTCTCGAGTTATACACACACAAATAAAGAGAGGAGCAGAGCGTTAATCTTAAAATTTATTATACTATTATGAAGTAGGCAGAAAAAAGTAGGAATAATGTGTATTGCTGATTGTACGTTTGCAGATTTACATTAATTTTCAGGAATAGGTCAGACATTTGGCGCATATATGGACATAATTGAGTAACATTATAATGTCTAGCCAGTTCTCAGTTGATTGTCACTAGCTGGTAACAGTTCACTTTAATTAATTCTCACACTCACAATGAAAGGTCTGTCAATAATTAATCCCAATTTATATGGTACACATTTATATTCCACAATGAAATGACTGGGTGGGCTCTCCACAACACATAGCTTCCGATTTCAAAGTTGTGTTTTCTGGATAACTTCTACACCTTCTTGCGTGTTTCNTAGCCAGTTCTCAGTTGATTGTCACTAGCTGGTAACAGTTCACTTTAATTAATTCTCACACTCACAATGAAAGGTCTGTCAATAATTAATCCCAATTTATATGGTACACATTTATATTCCACAATGAAATGACTGGGCTCTCCACAACACATAGCTTCCGATTTCAAAGTTGTGTTTTCTGGATAACTTCTACACCTTCTTGCGTGTTTCTGTAGCAAAGGTGAGGCAGGCATTCACTAATTTACGTACTTAATTCCGAATGTCTTCTTTGTCTTTGCCATGTTCTTCACACAATGTCAAATTCTGTACTGTAGTTAACTTGATAGCTTTTGAGCCTTTTTAGTTTGACTGATAATTAAGTTGATAGTTAGTCCCTTGAGCGTGACTCCACTGGTTATATTGAGGCACTTGTCAGCAATTATGTACAAGTGGATTAAGTAAAGCTTTCCTCTGGAAGAAAACCTGGTCGCTGTGATTTCTATGGCTTTTTGCATCCTGCATAGACTGTACTTTAGAATGTGTGTACTCTTGTATCTGTACAAACAGCTGTGCGGGTGGTAGTGGTTTGCGTAAGTTCAGGATGTTACAGTGGTTAAGAAGGGGATGCAAGTGGTGGTGGGTAGGATGGGGGTGCAGGTGGTGGTGACTCGTTAGTTTCCAGCACTTGTTCATCCACATCTCCGTGTGATATACAGCTCCTGCACCCCTTCCCCACCCACCTTTTTATCCTTTGTCTAGCTTTTCTCATCACTTGTGTGTCACCTGTCTGAGCATATGTAGCATTTCACCGTAATGTTGTTGTTTCTGGGATGCTCATAGTCCCAATTTACTATACTGACTTGCGGATTATTTGTGTTTTCAGAGCGCTGTTGTGGCTGATTTTACATTGCAGTATTGTTATGACGTGGCGGTTATGTTTGGTGTAACAGTATAGCACAGTTTTGTGTGCACTTGTTATCTTTATTACTGGCTGCTTGCATAGCTCTGTCAATCTCCTCAAACTTTAGGAGTAGGTAGCGTAACTCAGGCAGGTTGTTCCAAGTTAACCCAGAAACACATATTTGATATTGATAGGGCAACTGTGCAATAATAATTTCTACAAATTTTGAGTCCTGATAGGGGTTGTTAAGTGTCTAGTATGCTCGTACATGTGACAAGTGTTCTTGAAGCGATAATGATCTTGTTTTGAACTTTTCATCATGTAACCTCCCTCATAAATTTCCCTGTATCTTTGCATTCCAGAATTATTCTACGAATAATTTCTAGAATTCAGTGATACTGTGAATGCTGTGTTTTGTGACTCCACAAGTATAGGACTGATGATTTCAAACTGAAGTCTATGTAGTACAACTGTTCTTGTTCAGAATGCCGAACAATTGAGAGTAATCTGTAAAAAAATTTTAAGTATGACAATGGATTCTCATGCAATAGGCCCAAAAATTGCAGTACAATATTCATCTAAGGTTTGGTAATCTTAGGCAGAACATATGCTACATTTGTTACAGTAGCCACAATTGGATGTTGTACGTAATTTTCACCGTAGGACATTCTAGCTCAGTCATGCATTTTGGTGCAACATATGTATATTCTTTCACGGAATTACTCACCTTACCTCTTTGTGAATCATCCGCGTGGCAATCAATATCACTTAGCTGAGTATTGCCAGGTGTATGGAAATTTTCTTATGTGTACGGAAATTTATTGTTTTGTACGACGTACAGACAGAGTTTCAATTTCATACTCTAAAATATGGAAATCACAAATAAGAAACCCTTTTAAATATTACAGTTTTTCTGTTAGCTTTACAAGTGCTGTTGGCTCCACTAATCTTCTTTGGTGTTACAATAGGTTTTAATGTATCTTTTTTTTAATTTACTGAAAAATTTATAACAAGGAGTCGCAATCTCAGGGAAGATGACAGCCAGTTTGGATACGTGAGTTTGTGTTGTTTGTTCAGTTATGTAGTAACAAATCAGTATTTTATGAAATACTGAAATATACATTATAAAAAAATAATATACCAAGTTTTTAATGATGCATTTAACTGTTATTCTAATTTTGAACATTGTATAAATGATTATATCTTCTATAGTCAGAAACTACAGTAATTGTGTTTTAATTTTTACAGTGTGAAGCACAGAATAATTAATTTTAATTATTGTGTTTAATTTACACATGTCTGTCAGAAAAGTTGACACTTATATAGGTTTCATTTTAAAAATAAAGTTTTAATGGTGGGTACAGAAATTTATTGAAAGATACGGAAACTTTGTGTGCCTTGTACAGAAATATAATTTTCCAAATTTTGGCAAAACTAGGCCTTTTGGTGTCTATAAGCTGACTTTCTATGTGATAAATGAGTGAATTAAGGCATATTTAGATTTGTTCCAATATGGAATTACTGCCCTCTCTTCATCTGAAATATGTGCTTCTAGTTAGTTGTACAACCATTCCTGTGCACATAGTTTCAACTTCCCGTTGTATTTCTAACATGGAATTTTCCAAACGAGTGGTGAGGTCTCGCTGTACCTTTGTGATCGTAAGGCAATGTGATATTTTTGTTTTTCGAACTCTGACTTCATTTCCGCCACACATCCAGCAGAATTTCTGTATAATTCTAGCCACAGCACTAGTTCAGACTTCAGTTCGACATTCTTGCGTATAGTTCCTCTTTAAGCTCAACTCACAGTTCTGTCTTTAACTCATTCTTAATATTTACTAACATAGTTTGCCGTTTCCCTAAAACATCCTGTAACTCTGTAAAGCATTGAGCATTAGTGACTTGTACTGCAACATTGCTCGCTTTTATTTCTACGTTGATCAGTTATAGCCTCCCCATGCACACCCACATCTGTCTGGAAATCTCCAAGAGTTCAGTCATAAGCTCTGTTAATGCTATCATGTTATGAGAGGGTGTGAGTACGGCAGTATTATACACGTGTGATATAGTTGCCTGTGCTATTAAGTAATGGTTATTCTGTTCCCTATTTATGCTGACGGCTTCAATCCTACTAATTTTATAAATGTGAAAGTCTGTATGTGTGTATGTTTGTTACCACTTAGTTCTATAATGGCTGAACGGATTTTGATGAAATTTGGTATGTAGGTACTTTAGGTCCTGGAATAAGACATAGGATACTTTTTACACCGGTAAATTATACGGGTCCTGAGAAATAACAAAATCTAATTCTGCAACGGCTGGGAAAGTGACCAAAATATTTTTTTCCTCTGGTGTCAGAGTTTATTAGGCCGCCCAAGGACCTCTGAAATGGCTTAACAACTGCTATCAGTCAATAATAACCGCGACCGAATATTTAACGTGCCCTCTGAAGCCCGGAAGAGCTTAGATGTTATCTCACTAAACGGTCACCCATCCAAATGTGTTCCGCTGGGAACGTTGCTTAACTTCGGTGATCGATTAAGATACGTCAGCCAAGCGCAAAAAGTAGTACCTAGGTACACTTATTTCTAAAGTTACAACTTGATGAAACTCATGTTTTGATTTTCATACATCGAAAGCGGAAATTTGGTAACTACGCGATAGTTGCACAGATACACTCCAAAAACCATACCCTACTTCTTGGCTATCAGGTAAAAAATATTTCCTTCCTTTTGGGTTGCCGTAATCAGTTAAAAACCTAAGCCAATATATTATAATTTTATAATTCGGTTTTCACATAAATGAATTGTCTTTTCCCAATTTATTTATTAGTGTATCACTTTAAAACTAAATTGTACCTGGACAAAGCCGGGCCGGTTCGCTAGTTGTATATAGTGGTACTTTCTCCATGGAAGGCAGCTGATTCTGTTCCATTTCTTTTACGTACTGTTCTATCTGTGGCCAAGTCTCCTAAATTTATACTACTTCTTAAGTATTATGGCCCTTCTGTATTGAGAAAATCTTTCGTATTTTATGAGTTGCTCAAATATAAAATCTCGGAAGACACCAAGATCTCTTTACGGCCCCATGCTATGGATGGACAAAATTAATTTAAGTGGAATGACGTGTGTTTTGTGATAAGTCCTCTGCTGGCACTATGAGTGAAGAGACTACTAGTGTTCAATTATCATATGTGTTGCACCATAAGATAATAATCGTTAAAGCAATGACCACACTTGATACTATACAAAACCACACAACAGTAAAAAACACCACATAAATGATTACTTCTACCACTATAAAAATAAGTTGCAACATACAGCAATTTTAAACCAAAATTTTAGATACGCTGCTACATTAAACCATAACATTTTTTTTTGATAGGGTTCAACCATCTCTCATGTATTATTAATTTCATTTACAGTATTTAGCTATGGCATAGCTCAAATAATTAAGCAAAAGAAAATACACAGTACTTGGTTGCAATGAAATTCTTAGGGGTTCCAAAATAAAAACAAAATTTGTCTATTGTGAAATAAAGCTTATAAGGTTACAGTACATCTTGGTAGTAATGAGTCGGGCCATAAATGGGTGCATCTGCATTTATACAGCATTGTCTGATGGAGTTAATATCCCCTCAGCATCGTGGAGTCCACTTCTTGAAGTGAACATACAAAAAACTCTCCAACTGGTAGTGTGATCTCTTCCATTTCATTATTGGCAGGCTTACTTCACAGGATAAGCAAAATTAACGTTTAAAAATGGTTCGTTTTTACACAGAATAATGAACCAATAACAATAGATTAAAATTATAGTGCATATAAAATGTCTAAGCCCCATTCCTTAGCCCAAGAAAGAAAACTGTATGCTACACACCAATTTTTTCTGAAATAGGACAATAAATAAAATTGCTACCTTAAAGTTTAGTCTCTTTGCACGGAGCATATTTAAGTAGTCTGTAATAGAAATACATCAACAAATTTAAGAGATGTTTACTAACAAAAAAATTTATCACAAGAAAGCTTAAAATGTTAATGCAAAGGTTATGATGAATTGTTATATAGCACACAAAAAATGATGAAATTAAAAAACTACTTTCAGACAGTCATATAAGTAAAATACAACCTTTAAATTAATCTTACAACTGGATCTGTTATCTGAAAGTAAGATGCTTTGTATTTTTATTGACTTCAGATTCAGTTGGATTGTTAAATTCAATTAAACTATTAATTTCATTATTTTGATAAAGAGTATATCATTTTGATTTTGTGTTGTTGAAGTCATAAGCACTGCCAGACAATAAAAATATTGCACACAGAAGGATGCATTGGATGGTTCTGAAACTTCATAAATGTAGTGATACAGTTGAGTAATACACATGACCAGAAAAAACAGAGCAGTAGGAAAATTACCTAAGGATCTGTGGTACACCATCTAGTCATCTTCAACAGTGCATCGCACCCCCTCACACTACAATAAATGCTGCAACATGGCCTGGCGTGGAATCCAGCAGATGCTGGATGTTGTCCTGAGGTAAATGAGCCCACACTTGTTGGACGGTGTGTTTCAAATCCCAAATACTGTGATACAGTGGCAGCTGGCATTTCAACTGGTCCCACACATGCTCAATTGGGGACATGTCAGGGGAGCAGGCAGGCCATGGTAGTGTTTTGACATGATGGAGTCTTGGGTGACCTGTGCCATGTGGTCAGGCATTATTCTGCTGAAGTATTGCACCTAGAATACCGGGCAGAAATTGGAGCAGAAGGGGGCTTAGGATCTCATACACATACTGCTGGGCCATCAATGTTCCACATAACATGATGAGAGCGGATCGGCTACCTTAAGCTATGGCTACCCAGACCATAATGTCTGCAGTGGGAGAATTGTGCCTCTTGATAGCAAGATTGGGGTTGTGGTGTTCACCAGGGGCTCTCCACATCTGGACGCAATGATCATCTGTCCCCATAATGAAGTGGCACTCAGCACTAAACACCACACATTGTCAGTCTGCAGCGTTCTCCCTTATTCTGGAATGTGACAACTACAAACAGAGCTGCCACTGTTGCAGAGCTAATAACAACATACATAATGGGTGCTAGGATCGGAGATTTGCTTCTGCAAGGCATTGGGAAATGGTTTTTGTTGGCACACAAGAGCCCCAACACTGGCAAGTATCATGAACTGGGTCGCCATGGGATCCCTCCAAGCCTGGTGCACAATCTATCACTCCTCTCGTCTGGTAGTCGACCTCATCTGTCCTGAGCTGGTCCTCCATGTGTTAGTGCCTTCATGTATCCATTGTTCCCAACGACATAGGACAGTATGATCCGAATGATCTATATGGTGGGCTACATGGCGATACAACCACCCTGTGGTTTTCAACCCGATTATGAGTCCTCTCTCAAAGTCTGTAAATTGTGTAAAGCTGTGTCATCTGCATCTTCCTGGCATTCATTCTCCTTTACTCTGTACGCTTGCTTGGTATCACCTAGCGTTTCTCGCGTTAAAGCGGCTTCAACTATATGCCAGTGTCTACAAGTACTGGTTGGTGCTTGTGGCGCCACTGCCGGGATCCTTATTTGTCATACATTTTGAAATAATGTTACACGACTTCGATGTTCAGAACTTGGTGATAAGGAGGATCCCATGATTATGTGAATAGGTGCTGGAAAATTGGATTTGGAATAATGCTGCTTATAGATTGTGGATTCTCTGGGTGCCAGGTAACTTATGGTAGTGAAATTGATGGCCTTGGGTTACCACGAGAATCGTTACTTGTGGCCGATCACCTGGGCCTCTTAAGACCCAGCACATTGCAGTTGGTTATCAGCATAAGTTCTGTCACCAAGATACCTCATGACAAAAAAAATTACTACGCTGAAGAAAACTGTCAGGGCACAGGTTTACACTGGCAGGAGAGCATGCTCAGGAGTGATGTGAGGCAAAAAAGGTTTTCATAAACTACTCAAAAGCTGAAGAACCCTGAGCCATGATGCACCTGTTTACCGCCCCCCACCCCGAGTACTACTGGAGTAATGGCTCTTGGCATGAGACCAGCATAAGTGGAGTGCTGCTTGCACCAAAAGTAAAAATCCCTGTATAATTAATAGCAGCAATAACTATGACATTCCTGGCGGCGGGGTCGCTCCCTGATTTTCGCATGTGCGAATCATGCCAAACAATGCTGCTGGTCAGTGGGTTTTCTTGGGGATCTCCCATTTCCCCTGCCCTTGCATTCCAGCATCGCTCGATATTCACATCACTTGACCCTCATCTGCTCCTAAGAGCTTGATGTTAAAAGCTTTTCAAATCTCTCCACTCCAACAATGACACTTTTTGGCGTGCATTGTCTGGTGGGGTTTCCTGCTCAGCAAGCATAAGCTGATTATGGCGCATTCATTAGTTGGGGACATGTCAGGGTCATTACCGCTCCTAGATGAGACTGACTAGTCACGCACCAGCTAATAGTCATGGTATCCGAGGGATCCCACACGTGCTTGTGGTACTGCTGGATGACCTCTGGTTGGTGTCAACAAAAGTGAGAAACACTCAGGCGGTCCTCATGCCTGGTTTTTTAGAAAGGGGTGTCTTCTTTCAATTCTGAGCTTGAATCATGGATAATAGTGATGGTTTTGGCCTTGTGGGGGTTGGTTGACTCCTTTACATTCAGACTCTTGGGGCCCAAGGCTGGGGTTTCACTGGTATTTGCTTCTGCATGAATTGGCTGGTTGTTTTGTAAGCCAGTGAGCACAGGCTGAGGACAGTGCCAGGATACTTACTAGTGTCATGAAAAGGAAGGAGCATGGGCGGACGTGATTAGGTGAAGGCTCCTTTTAAGCCCAGGTCAGGTGGGTAGGGTATTGTGTTGATAGTGGTTTAAATACTCGTCTGATGGTTAGGACAAGTGTTTTGACGGTCATCATGCAAAAGCAAGAGCACCTGTGACACTCTTTGGTGGCTTTTTGTGCATTCCATTCAATAATGGTAGCCTGTCATGGGTGCAAGTATGTTCATGCATTGACCTGTATGAAGTGCAGTTCACTGCAGCCAAGTAGTAGGTTCTTATGGGAAAGGCCTCTGATGGGGGCAACCTGGCCCCATCCTGGGGTGGATCCTGGCTCAAAAATCTGACCCAGACAAAGCACAGTCTAGCCATCTGTAAATGTTGTGCACTGAGTTCATAGCTCTTTGGTGTCTGTGCTGGTTTGTATGCCCCAATATTTTAATGGTGTTGCTTATCTGGCCTCAAACTGGCAGGGTGTAAGGATTGGCCTGGTGTATCCCCATATTGCCTTCGGTTGCAGTTAACCTGGCTTAAATGCCACCAGACTGTGGAGATGAGTGGACTCCTGGGGGCTCAGCAATGGGTGTTCAAGTGGCTGGGTCGGAGTGAACCCGCAGTCACTAGGACCAACAGAGTTGTCAATCTGGTGTAAGGTGACACAGCCTGCTCGGTATATTCCACTCTCCCCCAGGTAAGAGCACATTTGGAGAGTATGGTATCTCTCCTGATCATGAGAATGTGAAGTTGAGAGGAAGATGCATCTGCCCAGTGCTCTGATTTCAATGTGAAGAAATCAAATACGCACGGTAAAACTGTGGGAACATCTGTGTTCCCTGTCTAGGTTCTGATAAACTGAAAACTAATGGTTGTTGTGTGATTTGATTACACAAGAGCTGAAGGCTCCCGAGGCGTGATGCACATGCTATCCCCTAAATCCACAAGCACTAGACTAATGGCTCTTGGCATGGCTTGTACCAAAAGCGAAAATCCCGGTGCAACTAATGAAGTTGATGAAATGGTTGGTGAAAAGTTGTTTAACATTGTTTTTTACTTGCATTACAAGTAACTTTAGAAATTATTGCTTAGAAATAATAATGGACTTTCAATCACTCTCAAACATCCTTTGTAAAAATAATGTAAAACACAGATACCACTGAATATACATATATTGATGCACACAACAACAACATTTAAATTACTTTATACTTCATAAAGTTTTATTAACATTTGGTTTGTATTTATTAATGAATTGGGTTATTATGCTACTTTAAGAAAAAATTAGTTTGTTATGTTTTAAGCATGTAGGTGCTGACTGCATGGTTCAATGTCATGTCTTTTGGCTGTGATGTAAGTGAAACCCTGAGTTTGTCTTACTTTAAATTTCTAAAAATACTGAAATTGACACACACTAAGCACTTTATTATGAAAATGTGTGAACTCACTGACATAATGATGCATTCGAGGACTATGTGCCACTGTTTGCACAACATAGGCTTGAGTTCTGAGGGGATGGTTCTCATTAATCTCCTACTCTCTCTTCTTTCAGGAGCCCATTATTACACTGGAAAATTGCAGGGTGGCGATGCTGTTACTTCCGAATTGTAGTGCCATGCGTGGATGGCGGTGTTACTGTGAATTCTTCCCTGGCCAGACCCCTTCACAGATGCACTTTTATCTTTTATTCTTCACCATTTTCTGACCTTGGCGCGGTACATGGCACTAACACTAGAGATTACAATTCTGTAGGGCCTGCTTCATTTTGGTGTAAAGTCTGCACAGTAGTTTAATTTTTCAGATGTGTGGAGATGTACGTACACACACACATGTGCGCGCATGCTTGTGTGTGCACGCACACAGAGAGAGAGAGACAGAGAGAAAAAAAGAGAGAGAGAATGAGAGAGATAGAGAGAGATAGAGATATAGAGGTAGAGAGAGAGAGACCAAACTGTAACTCCTGTAGCAGTAGTTGGTGAGGGGAAGCCACTGCATGGCGTGTTGTTCCTGCTTAGTGCAAATGTCCTGCAGCATTTGCTTGCACTGTTACTCATGAGATGGTAATAGTGTGTCATTGTTGTTTACCAAATTCTGGCATGCAAACTCCCCTGTAGATATTAAGTCCCAGCTTTGTAAGACTTCAGCAGGTGTTTTGTTGGTGGCGTCATTGATGGGTGTGCATAAACAGAACAACGCTTCCAGCAGTTACGCGGCTTAGCTGCCATTGTTCCCTACCAATAAATGGAGCTGTGTTTTTAGGTCCTGAATCCTGCATTCTGTGGGATTAGCATGATGGTGATATTGGGTGTAACAAAATGTTCCGCACACCACCTTGACCACAAGACCTGCCACTGTTGCACTGTGAATTGTGTTCCATTATCTATGATGGTGACACATGGATAGCACCACTGTGGAAAGAACTCTCTATTCAGCACTTTTACAATGACACACATGCACACACTTGAAAATATGCGCCTCCACTCAGTGTGAAAATAGGTTTGTCATTAAGAATTAACTCTTTATCATAGCTTGGATAAGGCCCCATGAGGTCCAGTGAAATGGATTCAAATGGTTGTTTTACTATAAGTTGTTGTTACTGTTGTTGTCTGTCTGTCTGTCTGTCTGTTACGCTTTAAAGGGGTTACGCAGTACTCTTTTCAATATCTGTGTATGAGTTGCATGAATCCAGGCCAATAGTATTGATTAATGGTATTTTTTCCTTGGTTTGTTCGGCACCGAGTTTACCAGTTGTGACATTGTTGTGCATGTACTGTAGCAGTATAGACAATCTTCACTTGACACAAACACTTGCCACTCACTGTTCTTGCTGAATGTTTGTGTTTCTATGAACTCTTAAAGGACACATCGCTGCTTGCTCTACATCTCCTTGCACTGGTTGCTTTAAGACCTTGCTGTTGAGCACCGACCGAAACCTCTCAATCTCTTACTCGTGGCACAGTTGTGCCATGTTGGGTAAGATGGCTTGTGCTTGCACCACTCGCTGCATTTGCATGTCTGCAGTGATTGGTTCAATTGGCTTTGCAGATAGCTGTTTGAGGGAGACACATTGCGTAGACTCACTGACAGGTGGTAATATGTTGTCACATGATGGTTTCAACATGCTGAAAGTAGTTACTGCAGAAGGTGATCTATTTTGTAACAGCAAATACTTTTGTTTTCCCTTCTTACTTTGCCTGCAAGGATTGGAGGAAGAGAGCAGTTCTTAATTAAACTTCTCCATTGCTTGGTTAGACCAGTGAAAAGAGTTTTATTATTAATTTCAATTTTTTTTGGGGTTTAATAATGCTTATGCTTTAATGTCTCAAGGGTTGTTTGGAGAGAAGATAGTGCTTTACAAACAAAAGTTACTTAAGCCTATATCTAAAAACAATACACACACACACACACATACATGGCTCGCCTGGGGTTTAAACCTGAAATATTCTGGCCTGAAACCACCTTAAGAATCCTGGCCACTGGAGCTGTCTACATAAATGTTTATTTTGTAGCAAAATATATGCTCTTTGCCTGGTTTGTGAAGTGCAGCTTGCTACACATAACTGCCTATGCTTATTTATAAAATAATGTTAACGGATTTTACTATATGGTAGCATGTTTGTCAGTTTCCTTAATTCTATAATATACAGGGGATGTACCAAAATAATACGAACACCATGCAATATAGCACATTTTGTTGCATGTTGGCAACACTGCTTCCGTGTAAATAATGTGACGCATATGTATTGCACAGTTTACGTGCCAAGTCTTGTAGGTTATATTTCAGTGTATTATACGCTTTGTTCTGCGATGGTTAAAACAAGCGATCGGTGAAATGTGTGATCTCTCAGACTTCGAAAGAGGGCAAATCGTTGGTGCTCGGTTAGCAGGAGCGTCTGTGACGAAAACAGCTGAATTGTTTAACGTTTCACGAGTGACAGTATCCATGGTAATGACAGCATACACAAAACATGGTAAAACATCATCGGCGAAGAGGAATAGTGGGCGAAACCCAAAGTTAACTGACAGAGACCGACGAACATTAAAAAGAATTGTGGTCAGACAAAATAAAACTACTGCGGCAAAAGTGACAGCAGAACTCAACACTCACTTGAGTAATACAGTTTCGACAAAAACAGTACGGCTGGAGCTCCACAAAGCTAACATTCATGGAAGGGCTGTAATTGCGAAACCCTTTATAACGGAAGCCAATGCTAAGCTGCAAAATAAGTGGTGCCACGATCATAAAACCTGGACACTTGATGATTGGAAGAATGTGGTATGGTCCGATGAATCATCATTTACATTGTTTCCTACAAACGGCCGGGTTTATGTATGGAGAACCCCAAAAGAAGCCTACGATCCGGACTACCTGCTTCCTACAGTCAAGCATAGGGGAGGTTCCGTTATGATTTGGGCGGCTATATCGTGGTATTCAGCTGGTCCTCTCATTTACATCATTGGCCGGATTGCTGTGAATGAATATCTCGACATCCTCAATGATGAAGTTCTTACTATGACTAGCATATTGCTGCCAAACACTGCCATATTTCAAGATGATAATGCGCCCATATACACAGCCAAAAAGGTCCAGTCTTCGTTTGAGGAGCCAGACCTCAACATCATTGAACCGTTACGGGGAGTTTTAGAGCAGATTTCCATCTCCAACATCATTGTAGCATTTGGCGGATGTTTTGGTACAAGAATGGGACAACATTCCGTTGGAAACTATTCAGACACTCTACGAATATATTCCGCGAAGAACTGCAGCTGTTCTAAAAGAAAATGGTGGCCCAACACCTTATTAATAAATAAATATTGTGTACATGTCAGGTGTTCATATTATTTTGTCCATCCCCTGTATATGGTTTTTGTCACCTACTTCAAACTGTGTCAAAACTTAGCAAAAAAATTATTTACATGTAACATTTTAGGTGTTTTGTTGAAAATGCTCAGTTTGCTTGGTCCTGGTGCGTCCTTGTACTTCAGACTGTCGTGGTCATGAGAAGGGAGCCATGGGGAGCAGTTCCTAACAGTCACCAGAAATGGTTGAGATGTGTTTTCTTTGGGTTATTCCTTTGAATGTGGATTGTGGTGGCAGTGGCAAGTGAGCATGGCTTCCTTCTCTTGGTGCTGTTAGTCATCAGTGATAAAGCAGGCATTGCCCTGTGTCCTCATGCCATGGCCTGCAGCCACAAGACTTGTGTGAACTTTGTGTATGTGGTGGCAGTGTGGGTTTGTTCAGTTTGTGCAGGTAGTGGACATCAGTGCATGAAATGGAACGAGGGAGTTGATGCTGGTTCTTGACTAAGCATCCAGTGCAAAGTGTGTTTGCAGATACAGGCCTACACATTTGGTTCTTTCACCCTATAACAAGATCATCAAGTATCTACTGTTNTACATACAGGTCTACACATTTGGTTCTTTCACCCTATAACAAGATCATCAAGTATCTACTGTTGCTCAGTGTCATTTACATTTCATTGAACTTTGCTGAACAAGCACAGTTAATTAGTTTAGAATACATCATTTCTGCTCCCAGTAAAATAAGTAATGCCTACACNCAGATACAGGCCTACACATTTGGTTCTTTCACCCTATAACAAGATCATCAAGTATCTACTGTTGCTCAGTGTCATTTACATTTCATTTAACTTTGCTGAACAAGCACAGTTAATTAGTTTAGAATACATCATTTCTGCTCCCAGTAAAATAAGTAATGCCTACACAATAAATATAGAAGTGTTCACCTACACATACAAAGCATGTTTGTTGGGAATGTTGTGTATTGTAGATTTCAGTCTGTAAAATGTATACATTTTTGGATGGGTGTAAATTCTAAGTTAAGAATTATTTTATTTGTTTCTGATTGTTTGTTAAAAAATTATATTATATTCATTTAAGGCATTTTTTGATCTTTAAACCTCATCTTCATTAATCAATTGGCAAGGTTACCAAAGCTAAAACATAAAAATTTGGTCAAAAATTTATTGTCGTCTTTTAGAAAATGTGTTTAATTGCAGAGTCAAGAAGCGGTAATGTGAAACAATATGTGAGAATAAGTGCAACATTGAAATAGCTTGGTGTTCTGAAATTTAAATTTATGACTGAAACCTTAATAATAATTTTAAAAAATCTCTCTTTGTTTCCAATTTTTTTTAATCATAGAATGTGTAATTTCGAGTATAAATGCACCCAGTATAAATATTTTATGTGTAGACACAAACTGCCTGTCAATCATCATTTTAAGTGTACAGACAATCAGTGATGTATTATAGCAAAATTCATGAACACAAACAAGTTATTTGAGCACTAGTTTAAGCACAGCATACTTTGTGTGTGGTGTGTGTGTATTTGGTTGGCACGACTTTCACAGACAGATCTTGTGCAGGCGTGACAGCAATCTGGTGGCCACACACCCAAACTAGAGGCATTTCTTCAGCAGGGCTTTCACCAAGAGTTAAGTATATGGACGCTAGTATTTCTGATGCACGATGCACGCTACCTGCACAAGTACTATTCATGAACACGCACTATAATTTCATTAGACTATATTACATGTTGACAAATAATTGAAAGTGCTGGCTGAACAATTTTAATTAAACATGAATTTATATAGTCCTCAACAAAACATTCCAGTCACTTCGAAATTTGAGTTTTTTTTTTCCTAGCTCAGTGCATGCCTTATAGTATAAACAATACTGCAGTGCTAGGATTTTTTGCAAATGCTTTTACGTAGTTTCTTTGACTGTTCTTTCCTCTTAGCTATGTCAACTGTCATGCTTGTCACATAGGTTAATGTTTGCTGTTGACCAAATGTTAAAAAAAATTTAAGTAAAATTCATTTTTAAATTGTTGTGATACAGTTTTCAGGATCTGGTAATAAACACTGCTAGTAACTAATCTACACATAAATAATTGTGCATATAAAGTATAAACAATCATATATCACTTTTTTCCATCAAGTTATATCACACTGAACAAATATAAATTGACACAAAAATAAGAAACCTAAAAAAATGTAAGGGATTTCCCAAAATATTCTCAGTTGCTTGAGTTGAAAAATCACGTAAAAGAGATATTTCATAATTTTTTCCAGCTTACCTTCAATCTTTCAACTTTGGAATTTAAAAATTTGTTGCACATCTAAACAGAATATTTACTACCTGCACATCATGTAAATATACAAGGGAGGATCCAGAAATCACGAGAATCATTTTACTTAATAATGTGTGACAGAACAGTTACAAAATTTAATCACCTACAAAATTGTGTCCATCAGACACAATGCACATGTCCCAACATTTTTCCCACTGTTGGAAACAGTTTTTAAACTCACCTGAAGGAATGCTGTTCAAGGCCTCCAGCGATTTTTGTTTCCTCTCTTCTATGTCCTAAACACACCTCCCTTTCAAGTTTATTTTCATTCTTGGGAACAAAAAGGAGTTGTAGGGGGTCAGATCCAGTGGCCAAAAAACCTCCACTCAAGTCTGACACCTGGCACACTGCAACCCACAAAACAAATCTCCTCAGCTGGTTGCATCCCAAACCGCCAGGGGCTATCTTACTTTGCTCCTCCAACTAGCAGGTGGTGGGGCACTAGTTCTGATGTCTGCCACTAGGTGCCTGCACTAGACACCATCCGGGTTCAGTTGGCCAAGGGTCATCCTGGGAAAAATATCAGTGCGATGAGGGGATTGGCTCCTCCACTATAACAATGCCCATGCTCACATGGCATTGAGTGTCAGGAAAGTTTTTGGCCAAAAACATGACAACGGTTTCGCACCCACATTATTCACCAGACCTGGCCCCCTGCGAAATGGAGGCATTTTCAGGAAGTAGAAGAGGTGCAACAAAAATTGCTTGTAAGATTGCCACTGGATGAAACCAGCTAAGTAGAGTTGTATGTAGTGTGCCATGCATCAGACCTGGGTCAAAGTTTTAGGCCACAAACAAAATGACACCTGTTTCTTACCCACCCTATTGACTGAACTTGGCCCCATGCTGCTACGTTTTGCTCCCAAGAATGAAAAGAAACCTGAAAGGGAGGTGTTTTCAGGATGTAGAAGAGAAGAAACAAAAATTGCTCATAAGATTGCCCCTTGCAGTTCTGAATGCAACCAGCTAACAGATCTGTCTTGGTGGGTTGCAGTGTCCCAGACATCAGATCTGAGTTAAGTTTTCTATCCACAAACAAATTGAGAACTGTTTCTTACTCACCCTATTCATCGGACCTGGCGTAGAAGAGGTGAAACAGAAATTGCTGAAGGCAGTAAAGCAAAAGTACCAGTTATTTTTAATCTCTTTCCATTTTCGAAACAATATCACAATCTGTTACTAAAATAAATTTTATGTTAAGATGACCAAAACATTAAAACATTATTTACCAACACTCCCAACCGATGTCGGACATGTCACAATATTTCACTGACTTGGAAATAATACATAGGTACAAATTGTGAATTAATTTCGCACAAGATTTCTGGTTGTGTGAATGTTCCACTGTCATGTCCTATGCTTTGTGCCTATGTTTTTGATTGTGAACCAACAAAACTTATTATATTGTTAACACTATACCACAGAAATGTGTTTTTGTAATCAGTTATTAAAATATGGAAACATTATGTTTTGTCAGATAGAAATGCTAATAATGTTACCATTCAAAATTGCTTCACAATTTTGAGAATATATGCTACTTAGACCTATGTTTAAAACACTCGTGGACTAATAAAACCTATATTACGCTAATTTAGTCCTTAGAGGCTTATTCTTATCCTTATTTTTTAGGATTAATTTCAAAATTCTGGGATACCAAAATAACATACGTATTAACTAAGTCATATCCATAGGGAAATATAATGTTCTTCAAATAAGGCTTGACATTTTTGAAAAGTATGTGTTTGCAGGAAAAAAAGTTTAAATTAAGTATAATAACATGACTCTAATGACTCTAAATCAGTGATTAATAAAAGTGCAGAACATTGGTTGGTCTCAAGAGAGAAATTCTTGAATAAAATATTTTGAAGTTGTAAATTCAATGCTTAATACTGTACTAAATTGGTACTTTGATACATTTACATTAAAAATAATAATGAAGGTTGCAAAATTGAAGCAAAATCATGTTCAAAATAGCAATAATTTTTGCAAGAAACACACTTTNAAATAATAATGAAGGTTGCAAAATTGAAGCAAAATCATGTTCAAAATAGCAATAATTTTTGCAAGAAACACACTTTTTCAACAACAATTTCATCCCGTTCACATCTCTCTCTAATCCATAGTAACTGGCTGATGACATGTTTACATACTGAATAAAGTGTGTACTGGAATAATATTATGCCTGATAGTATTACATACAGTAATTATTTTATGCCATCAATAAAGGTGTAACTGAGTTTATGGGAAACATACCTCGTATTTGTATAACTTACATAAAAAATTAGTAATATGTACAGGCAAGATTGTGTAGTGAATGGTGGTAAAATCAAATTAATACTGAAATTCTAGCCAATATGTCGCCAAACACCAAAGTTTAAGCTAAAAGACCAAATAAAATAAATTTTTTTGCCAAAATACACATTTTTATATGCCATGAAAAACAGTTTCTACTAAAAATTAATGAACCATGTAATAATAAAAATAATGTAAATTCTCAACTTATTGGTTAGGAAAATATAAAAAATAAATTTTCAGTTGCTAACATTTGTGTTGAGTGGATAAGAGCAATATGTATCATAGAGCTATGTAACAGGACACACTCATGATACAACTAACTCTAGTTCTGTTGTAATTAGCTACATATTGTGAAATAATAAAGTACAAACTGTTAGTCATGGTTTTGCATATAGAAATGTGTATTTTGGCAAAACCATTCATTTTATTTAGCGTTTTACNTACAAACTGTTAGTCATGGTTTTGCATATAGAAATGTGTATTTTGGCAAAACCATTCATTTTATTTAGCGTTTTACCTTAAATTTCGGTGTTTGGTGGCATATTGACTGGAATTTCAGTGTTACTTTGATTTATAAATATAACTAAAATAGTGATAATAAAATAAGAAAAATTGGAAAAATCGTATTCAAGCCATTCTTGCAACATAACAACAAAAAGAAAAGTTAAACTGTCAGGAAACATCAACTTATGTGCTAGAAAAATTTTAAACCCTAAAATATGATTCTTTTTATCTGCAGTAATGATCTTTATTACCTTACCCTTGTTTATGTAATTGCAAAACCAATATTAAATTTTTTTTCATGAGTATGCATGTAAGGATGCAGTTTGTTAACTACCGGTACATATAGTATTTATAAAAATAAAAGCAATAACTTTATTATTGCACAAACAATAAATATTTTATGACAATAAAGACTAAATGTGCTATTTTAATCATGAAATCTGTATTAAAATAACATCATAAAATCTTGACTCTACTAATACGCCAGTACCATATATACCATCACCTTTATTAATTCAGTTTATTTTGTCACACTTAGCTGTAATTTTTTTTTTTCATGAAGGACACCAAACCATGCCATAGTAGATTATGTATACTATAATTGAGTTATGGATAAAATTTACCTGAAAATAAAAATATAATTTAACAATATGCATCTAATTACAACAGCACTGGAGTTAGTTGTATCATGAGTGTGTCCTTCTGCAGTAAAATTTTTATTACATTTTTTGTCTACTACCTAAAAAGAGTACCAGTAATGGATTTTATGATTCAGTATTGCACAAAATTCATTCTGCTAAATAAAAAAAGCATAATCTCAAAATAAAACTACAGTTTGTTTATCTGAAATGACAAGTACATTAAAATTGTAAAATTGTTCTAGCTGAAAAAAAATTTAAAACCATAATTGTATTATGTTGCCTACAATTCATTTGAGTGACATTTTATTGTTGTGTCAATTTTGCTGATTGGCTNACATTAAAATGGTAAAATTGTTCTAGCTGAAAAAAAATTGAAAACCATAATTGTATTATGTTGCCTACAATTCATTTGAGTGACATTTTATTGTTGTGTCAATTTTGCTGATTGGCTGTTTTTTTGTCTGCCCTTTTACTAAGAGGTGTGCACCATTAAACTACATCTCACATGTTGGATGTAAACAACTGAGGAGAGTTGAGTTTTACAGACATTGAGCTATGATTAAAGAGTTGGATATAGCTACAAATATTTCTGTGCAGACGAATATCACTGCTAACTTGCAAACAAGTATCATTGCTAACTGTAATTTCTCATATTCTGCATTCAGTAAAAATTTGTTGCTGTAGATTGATATTTGTGCAGTTGCACAGACATCTGTACAATTCTACATCACAGTAAAGAAAAAGAGAGGTGTGATAACGAATGGGGAAATTTAGATTATTACTATTTTTGTTTATTTGAATGTACAGACTTAACTATATTTCTTAATAAATACAATACACAAAACCAGATTCTACACCCCATTTATACTGATTAATTGCTGCTCAGAATGTAATAGTGGAAACCCTTCCATGCACACAACTCACCATGCTGCACTACCACCATCCCAAAACGACTTTCCCTCCAGGACTCCTCACATAGAGGCAGCTACGGTGTCTAGACCTGCTGAGTCTACATTTATCACCACCATGGGGGGACATTCCTACCTCTACTGTACATCCTGAGCCTGGCAGAACAAACATAATGCACTGTGCTAGCAAGATATCACAACTGTTTGTTTTAAAGTAAGATATGCAAACAAGTACTGCCATTGGTTTGTATTAAAATTGTGTACATAACACATTATTAGAGTTAGCTCTCTAGCTGCAACATTATTTTATTGTAAAAAGAGACTATGATATAAAACCAGACCAACAGTTACTCATCTTTGAATATTTTCCATATTAGAAAGTACCCATTATCATTTCTTGACCACAACTTAATTTACAGGAAATATCAGTCAACTTAATTTGAACCTAATGACTAGGAAACTGGATATCTTGCCAGTTGAACATTGAAGATGATGTGTTTAAGGTTTTGTGAAGTCTGTTGCATGCAATGAGACATGATGCAAGAATACAACCGGGCACATGACTGTGTTGCAGGTGGAGCAGAAGGCACCGCCATGGCACGCAAGGCAGCCAGCGGCGCGATGTCATCGACTACCGCACGGGCTACATACGCTCTCACCTGCGCTCACCCTCCGGGCGGGTGCGGTGACCGGATCCTGGCCACAGTGTCGACGAGCTTGAGCTCTGACCTTTAGGGGATGCTCTCAGCTGTTCTGTGCAAGAGACATAATTAATGCGTGATACGACATAATACAGTAATCATAAATAAAAAATACGCAAGGTTGTATTCACGTGATAACTTTACTTAAAAAATCTCAGGCAGTAGAATAAATTAAAAAAAAAAAAAGCAAATTATAATACAAACATTTTATCACAGCACTTTATTAACTGTAATAACAAACACTTGGTAATGAGAGTGTTGCATCAAAGTGATAACTTAATGCTTACCCCATTCGATAATTAAATAGATTGCAGAATACCAAGTTCTTAATGAATTATGACATTTTGCAAGATATAGTACAGTAGCAAACTGCAATAGTTATCACTTCATAATTTGCATTCATTGAGTGTGAGAATGAATATCTTAGTCAGGGGACAGAGCTCACCATACAAAAAATTAAGTCACCTGTGATGGGAATGTAACCTACCTAGTAGGGCGTCATATCTTTACAGTCATGATAACAGCTGTGATTAAATTTGGCATGTGTCACAATGCCCAACAGCACCCAGGGTCACTACCAGAACAAGTTAGACTAGTGGAGGCAGGTGGCGTACCTACCCATGGAATGATGTTAAGAAAGGGGAAAGGTAGGCTGCTGCCACCATAGTAATTTTGTCGTGGGTGTTGCCAAATCCCAGACTTCTGTGATGTTGACAAAGTATAATTATTGCTTGTGACAGGGGAAGCCCTGCAAGGGACAGGTACACAAAGATGACACAGGCCAGGCGGTCCATAATCAAAAGGACTTGACAGCAGGAAAAATGGTTCATAATTGTAGCTATTTGTAATCATTAGTCACCAGACTGTTGCCATTGACGGTGTATCCTCTAGTGGTAAGTCCGCTAACTGGAGTTAACTCCCTAACTCATTAACCGCGATGGTATTTGACCTCTGTCCACTTAGAATAGATTTATGATTTGTGCAACAACATTTAATGCAATTAACAAGGTGACCACGGGTACAATACATGACAAATCCCACACTTATTGCACTTAAGTTTTCTCAGCAGTATTACTCTCTTATTATACAACTTACTCCAAACTACAACTTCACAAGAACTATGACAAGCCCAGCAATTAATCATATTGCACTAGGAAAATTAAGGTGCCCAGTATGTCAAAACAGACCTGCATATAATCCTTAGGTAATAAAATGGTATGATGTAAAAGTTGATTCCTGTAAGATGGTTATCCCATGGAACATTGTACGCATGCATTGTGGCATCTGTACCACCTGAAGGTGGCGTGGAGATGCTCATCGACTTGAGATATAGGGATCATGAAGATTCCACATCTTAGACACCGAGAATTAGAAACGGGCGAGGAACCATATCAACTGAGGTCATCCATTGGCCTAAAATCCTACATACAAGGGCTACTTACAGTAACATCTAAATGGTGGAAAAATTATATAAGAATTTACTTCTTGGCCCCAGTCTCCTTAGAGTCTTTTCACATTTAAGGAAATTCAATGGAGATTTTGGTTAACATGTCGTGCCTGTGACAGCTTTGCAATAGCCTAGTGCTTGCCATAGTCTTTATCTATCAGCAGGCACAATGACAAGGGACCATTTTCTGTTCCATACTCATGGTTATATTTTGTGAAACGCCACATAGAACACATCTCGACATGGAAAAAAAGATGCCCATGATCTATTAAATATTCTGATACTAAGTAATAATTTTAATTGACACTTACAAAACAACAAAAATTAGAGTAAAAGTGTTTCATACTTTATGAAACTTATTGCTACTCAAATTGACTAAGATGCTAAACTTTGTAACCTTTTTTAGAGATTGGGATTGGCAATATAAAACTAAATGCAAAATATATTGCATACCTTGACGCATCATGCGTCTTTGCACTATTTTTTTTTTTTTTTTTTTTTTTCACCTTTACATCATTATGTGCATGCCACGAGCCCCAGAACTGACTGGCTGCCACCGAGGCCAGCATTCCACCTCCTTGGGAATGTAAGATCCCGGAGAGCGGAATGCAGCATCAAGAGGAATAGTCATGCAAGTCGTCCCCACCTAGCAAATTCTCGTGAGAAGGAATACCAGCCGGCAACGCAAGTGGGTTGTCCCTAAGCAAGCTACGGATACCGCTCACACACAAAAATACTACCCAGCTTCCAGCCTTCCCCAAGAGATCGTAGCCAGTGCTGCGCAGTCCACGGAGGCACACGATGGCGGAAGAAACGCGAGTTAGTGAAGAGATTTGGGCGGCTCTTAACATCAAGGTCTTGAGAGCCGAGAAGAAACCTGAAACACACCCTTGGCTAGGTGTATAAAAGGCATAAAAGGCCATGCACCACCAAGTAACTGAGTCTATCCCAGCAGTTCTCTTTAGCACAAGTCGTGCTAAGGCTCTCTTCTCCCCTTCTTCCGCGTAAGGTACCCCAGTCTACCTCTGCAGTTCGCCTTAACAAAAGTTGTGCTAAGGCTCTCTGCTCTCTCTTCCTCTTCGTGAGGAACCTCTAGTGACCTACAGTGAACAATGCCAGATGTCTTCAAGCACGCGCTGCAGCCCTGAAGAGTCGACGTTCCCCCTTGAAATTACTGTCAACACTGTACACCCAATCTTCCCTAGTTCCTTCAGGACAACCAAGTTTCAGTTAGGGTTCAAGTTATTATCATAGCTACCTAATTGTCGCTCTTACTCTTCAAGCCACCAAGTCTCTTCATATGTCCACTCTAAGCAGGGGTAGTGGAAACGACCTTGGCAGTGCGCGCACTCAATTAAGAATTGACCTGCGCCATTGCATGAGACAATGCTGCACCTTGTGTCTGGGTTGTCGGAGTCCATGGCAGTCGTGGAGGTTTCGCAAGCAGCGGATACATTATCTCCCACTTTGGACATGTTCCTGGCTAACTGGATTGAGTGCCACTGGGTTTTTCTTGACTCCCCGAAGTCCGGTATTACTGGGGTTTTCTTCCGGCATTTCTTCGTTATCTCGGAGTCGTGCTTATCTAATCCTGTCTAATTAACCAGGGTTAACTTAGCATGTGGCCTCTCATTGGGCGCTACTTAAAAATACCCAAACACTATTGACGTATGGCGGTCTAGCGACAGGAGCGCATCAGCGTGTTAATAGATGTTGTAGTTTTTAGTTCTGTGTTAGATCAGTCACACAGGCTTGGGGAAGCAGACCTTAATGTGGCGGGGTCTGCAAAATCTGGCGCTTGGCCTTAATGGTGTCTTTATACAGAGTCGGGCGGATAGGCCGCCGGCTCGGCACAAAGTCTAGCTGAGCTAGGATGGGCTTGCGTGTGCGGGTTGTTGGCGGAGCCACTGGCTTACCTCACTGCCTGGCAGAGGTACTCGACAACTGGGTGTGCAGCTGCAGGGAGTTTCACAAGGGGACCAAACAAGTTACTGNGGGACTGTGAGGTGAGGCCTCGACAGTTGGCGGGTGGCATGAGCTCATTCCCAGGGGCTCAAGTAGCTGAAGACAGGGGCAGACTGTTTAATCAGGGCTTGCTTCCCAGATAGGATAGCAGCTGGCTTCCGGTCATTCCACTTACTACCCCTCCTATGGTAGAATGGCATTTACCAGGAATGAGGTGCTACGGTTCACTTCCACAATGGGGTGGCAGGCAACGATTTCCCCTAGCTAGAGTGTATCCCAGAAGGGGTAGATCCTTCCTTGCCAGACCTGGCACTCCCTCCGGCGAGTTTATATGCGGTGGATGGAGTATGTTAGCTGACAAGGGTGTTCTAGCCTCTTCATCATGTCTCTTGCAAGTGGTCATGGCTCTACCATACGTGTGCACCAGGTACCTTTATGTGCCTGGTCCACAGTATGTGGGGCCATCTAATGGGTTGTGTTTTGCTGACGTACGTCAAGTCCTTTGTAGGGGACAGGCCGCAGTCCTACGTTAAGTTCGGCAAACAAGTCTCGAATTCCATGGTTCCCTGCCTCTCCTTTGCAGGGTGATGCTTACCAGGGATGATTAAGCACAATTCACACAAGAGAAAGCAGACGGAGGTTAGACTAGTAATGTGTTTTATTCTATCAAGAATAGAACACGGTGACCCGTACTCTCCTACGGTAACCAAGGCACTGATTAACTCTTGGAAGGTATAAAGCAAAGACAGGTGAAAGGGCCTGTCGGGGCTTGAAGAGCCTTGCCTGAAGGACGTGCTAGAAGAGCAAAGAGCAACGAATTAGGTAGCCGTAATAACAACTTAACCCTAACTGAAACTGGTGGTGTCCTGAAGGGACTTAAGCAGAAGTATGAGGTGTGGGTTTGATGGCAAGTGTCAAGTGTAAGGGGGGAACGACAACTCTTCGAGGCTGCAGCATGTGCTTGAAGAAGTCCGGCGTTGGTAACTGGTGATCATTGGTGTTCTTCACGAGGTGGAAGAGAGCAGACAGAGCATAGAGCCTTGACACGACTTTTGCGAATGCAAGCTGCTGGTATCAACTGCCATTCTGCTGTAGTGGTGCAGGGACATATATTCACCTGCGCTGGGGGTGTCTTGGATATCTTCGGGTAGCTTCGGCAGGGGTGGCTTCTCCCTCATAGGTGGAGTCGTACTCTTGCTGCCACCTCTCGGGGCGGCTGGAAGCAGGTCTTTCTGTTGTGCGGGTGATATCGGCTGTGCGAGCTCAGACGCAACTTCGCTGGCGTGATTTACTGGCTTTTCCTATCTCATGGGGTTTTATTTAAGGCGGGGGTAATTTAATATATTCTCTTTTGTCAGGTGCACTCCGATCTCCAGGCATCCACCTTATTTAAGAAGACAGAATGTGGGCTTGGGTAGCTGCAGTTCAGGGTTGTATCACTTCTAGGGCATGTGGCACGCACATGATGATACGTAGTTGCGGCAAAAATTAATACCCTATATATACGTCACGCGTAACCATGATTGAGAGAAAAGGCCAGTAGAAAACCCCAGTAAATAAACTGGACATCAGAGAGTCTAATAAAATCCTGTGGCACCCAACCCAATTAGCCAAATACATGTTTTAAGTGGGAGATAACGCAGCTGCCCATTGCGAAACCTCCATGACTACCATGGAACCCGGAAGCCCCCAAGAAACAAGGTGTCGCATTGCCTCATGCAATGGTGAGGGCCAATTCGTAATTTAGAGGGCACACTGCCAAGGTCGTTTCAACTACTGTTTCCTGGGGTGGAACAACGAGCCCTGTTACACTGACAGCTTGGAATTTAGGTGCTGCCAGCAGCAAGCCACCCATTGCGACTGGATCATGTGCCTAGGTCGAGGGAGTAACACAGTGAGGTGTATCACATGTAACCAGACTTTCCACGATAGCTGTATCGTATGGCCGGATGAGAGGCTTAACTGCCCGGGACTAGTATAGCACTGTACGATGCGTCAGAGAGCCATAGAATAAAGACCTAGTAACCCAGGTACCTACAGTGTACCGTATACCCGCAACTTTGATGGTCCTCAATTACCCGAATTTACTGGTAGGTCACAGGAGGATATAGTCGCCTTCACACAGGGTTGTGAACAAGAGCTGAGGGCAAAAGAAATACCACCCAAAGAATGGGTCACCCGGACACACAAACAGATGAGTGGAAAGGTACAAGAATGATGAGCCATGTATAGAGAATTTATAACCGAATGGTCACAGCTGTGCAACAGGTTAGCAATACAGTTTTCCGGCGAGGAAGTTTTAGCACGTCTGACCACGGAGTTTCACAGCCACTGCCAAGCCACAGATGATGAGGCAGACATATTTATACATTGGAAAGTACTAATGTAAAATCATTTAATTCTTGAAGAGAGCTGCGCGCGAGATATAACTTATATTCTCCATCCTAACCCCTGCAACTTCTTACGAATTCTCCGCCCAGAGACCGTTGAGAGGGCGCAGGAGTCTTAGACAAAAGGCCCAAAATCGTCAGTCCTAGGGGAGAGACAAACCTCACTGAGCAGTCCCACGGACACAGTGTCACCCTCTAGACGCTGATCAAGGAGCCCTATTTCCCTGACGCACCCCATATTGACGTCAAGGTAAACCAGAAAACTGTTGCGGCTCTGCTAGACATGGCGGCCACAGGCAACTTCATCCAAAGCAACCTTCTTACACAAAGCCAGCAAGCCTGTTTAATAACTGCCGACAAGGGGGTTCAGATGGCACAACCTGACCAACTTCAGGTGGAAGGGAAAATACGGCTGACAGTTCGGATACTTAACAAAGCCACCCAGACGGAGTTTCTATTGGCTCCACGCATCGGGGAAGAGATGATTTTGGAGCAACCCTGGCTGCAACAGCAGCAGTGCATTCTGAATTGCGGGCAATGCCGCATCTATATTGGAGACAAAGGGGGTGTGACTGTCAGCTGGGAGGGTAGCCAAGTTGACGCAACCCCCACCCCCCCCCTACCACACGGTCTGGAAGAACCAATTCAAATGAATATACACAAACCACCCCAAGAACAATAGCAGAACCTAGGGACCAACCATCAAAACCGAAAAACACGACTTCAACGTACCAAGCCCCAAGCAGAGCTCGAACCAGCCCTCTTCCAAGAGCCTGAACCCAGGAACCAGAGAATGTCGGCCAAGGAGGAGAGGGAAATGGAGCCAAGACAACGAGGGAGTGCTGCACCCTTGGGGACATACCAACCTCTATTACAGTATGCATACTCATGCTCCGTTCCATCCACCCCTTCCGGGTTCGCTCGATGAAGAGAAGCCCCTGGACAAGGCAGTTCCAGAGCTGGCGAGTCCCAGATATTAGCGATCCCCATTGGACCGAGAACCTCAGAAAACGTCACCCAGACCTCGTTTGTCGAAGATGCACAGGAAGAAGAATAAAGGGTCAGAACCCCGCCTACTCCTCTCTATGACCTCACTTCTTCTGAAGATGAGCCCACCTGCGATGTACTGCCAGACAGCGACGTAATGCTGCTGGGCAAATTCGAACCCCGGACGAATGAGTCCGCAGCCACAGTAGAGGCCGGCGCTACTGCCGAACCCCTGCCCCTGCCCGCCACTACCCCGAGGGATGATCCCAGATGTTTTAAACTGTAGGTGACCCGTACGTAATTGTGATTAAGTAAGTTGTGTATAAACAAATTTTAGTGTAACTCACGTAAGATTACGTTGTGTATATTACAACGGGGACATAAGGAACGGAAGGCCTTATGCTCCCTCCCTAGAGTCAAACCAGTCACACATAGATTAACCTACCCTGCGACCCGTAGGAGGCTACAGAGCAAAGCCGCTGTTAACATGCCTTCAGCAGGGCAGGTAGAAATAAAAGCTACACACCCATGTGAGTTTGGGTTAAAAATCACCCTACTTGCCCCAGTGATAAAATTACGTGAACGCATGTCACTTTTGCTTTCCAGGACCACCTGTAAAAAACCTCTGTATGTAACCACAGCGCTGAGCTGTTTCTTGTGAGTGCCACGTGTTTACAGTTACCCTGAAGGGCGTGGACACTCCCCCCTCCCCCCACAGTTTCTAACACATGTAACACATGTAATACATGTAACACACCACTTCCTAGGGGTAGACACATTTAGCGCACCAACTGCTATGCGACCCGTCTGTGGAAGGGAGGAAGAAAGAAAGAAAGAAAGAGAGAGAGAGAGACAGACGGAGAAAACTGGAAAACCAGCCCACTGCATCGCCTCATAGAGAACGCACAGAAGAGCAACCCAACGAGAAGAAAATTCAATCAAATTACAGGTGACAGTTCGACATCACCCAGCTACTAGAACGTGTTTGCACAATTTCTTTTTTGCAACTTCATATCATCACGTGCACGCCATGTGCCCCGTAAAAGGTATGAACCCCCACTGGCCGCCACCGAGGCCAGCATTCCTCGTCCTTGGAAACTTAAAATACCAGGAGAGCGCAATGTAGCATCAAGAGGAATAGTCATGCAAGTCATCCCCGCCTAGCAAATTCCTGTGAGAAGGAATACCAGCTGGCAACACAAGTGAGTTGCCCATAAGTGAGCGGCGGATACAGCCCGCACACACAAGGAAACTACCTTGCTTCCAGCCTTCACCAAGAGATTGTAGCCAGTGCTCCGCTGCCCACGAAGTGAGGAGTCACCCTGCCTTAAGCACACAATGGCCAAAAAAAACCCAAGAGACATCCTTGGCCAGGTGTATGAAAGGCCACGCACTGCCGAGGAACGGAGTCTATCTCAGCAGATCACCTTACCACAAGCCGACACAAGGCTCTCTGCTCTCCTTCCTCCGTGAGGAACCCCCAGTTTATCTCAGCGGCTTGCCTTAGCACAAGTATTGCTAAGGCTCTCTGCTCTCTCTTTTTACTCGTGAGGAACCCCTAGTGACCTACAGTGACCACGCTCGACATCTTCAAGCACGTGCTGCAGGCCAGAAGAGTCAACGTTCCCCCTTGACATTGCTGTCAACACCGTACATCCAGTCTTATCCAGTCCCTTCAGGACAACCAAGTTTCAGTTAGGTTCCAAGTTGTTATTACAGCTACCTATTTGTTGGTCTCGCTCTTCAAGCTGACAGGCTCCTTCACCTGTCTTTCTTTATTCTGAAATTCCCTTCTGAAGATTATTAAGTGTACTGATTCTACGCAGGAGATTATGAGTTACCATGTTCTATTCTGGACGGAATAAAACGCAGTATAGTATAACCAGTTTATCCTTTCTAGAGTGAACTGTATTTAGTCTCCTTCCTGGTAAGTGTCACTCTGTAAGAGAGCAGCAGGGAAACGCTGCTTTATAAACAGATTTACAACTCTAGAGTAGGACTATGGACTGTCCCCTAACAAGGACTGGATGTACGTCTCCACACCACATATTAATAGGCCACCCATACTGTGGACCAGGTACGAAAAGGCACCGCGTGTACACGTATGGTAGAGCCCCCTACTAGAAAGACACACGACTGAGAGGTTAGACCACCCTTGTCAGATAACCTACTCCATCCACCACATATAGATCCGCTGGAAGGAGTGCCAGGCCTGACAAGGAGTGACTTACCCCTTCTGAGTTACACAATAGCTAGGGAACCATTGCCTGCCACCTCAGTACGGGCGTCAACTGTTGTACCTTCCTCGTACATGCCGTTCACCCACAGAAGGCGAAGTAAGTGGAACGAACAGAGGACAGCTGCTGTCCTCGCCCGCCAAGCAACAGTTGCTGGATAATCAAACCTCACCAGCCTTCAGCTATTTAACCCCACGGAAATGAGCTCAAGCCATCCGCTGACTGCTGAGGCCTCACCTCCCAATCCACCCCATTAATCTATTTGGTCCCTTGGTGAAAACCCCTGGAGCTACTCATTTCGTCATCAAGTACCTGCTTCTGGGGATCGAACCCGATGATGTAGCCTGCTCACCTCGTCCCAGCATCGACAACAGGATAGCCGCCTGCCCGCCGATCAGAGCTAGCACCCAGCAATAGCTTCTCTCTGGATGCAGCTGCCGATGACCAGCTCGGTCAGTGGACTGAACCCCGGACATCAGCCCACGAGCACACGTTTACCATGCGTGAGGTGAGTGCGAGGTAAGCCAGCGGCCCTACTTACCCCAGCCAAACTAAGTGCCTTACAGAAGGCCTACTTGCCCAACACTGTTTAAGGGTGTAGTTAGGGCCATGCACCAGATTCTGCAGACCCTGTCCCACTAGTGTCTTGCCCCCGAGCTTGTGTGCATGATCTAACACAACCAAAGACCTAGTGACGTCGACGCGCCACAGCCCTTCAAGCTGTCACGCATTAACCTATTAAACATACCTACATCTTTAAGTCCTCACTAAAGGTTGTCTATGATGAAAAATATTTTAATATGCACTTATTGTATGGCTCAGTTCGGCGTATATCATACAAACGGCGATGCTATTTTGTGCTTTTTTAGTGGACTCGTCAGTTATCCCCCTAGGAGCTAGGAAGTCTTGTGCTCCGTTAATGGCGATTTGATTAGGTGGGTCCCTGACAGCATGCTTTGTCTGGGCAACTGTGGTCTCAGCCACCTTCTTCCTCCCAGCACGATGACCAGGCATGGGGGTAGTGATATGTACTGAAGGTACAAATGCAGAAGGGTCTGTCTGAAACCTGTAGACTCAGGCATGACTGGGTAACATCTTGTACTCGGTTGTGAAGGGAACACTGGTCTGGCATGGTCTTTCCAGTGAGCTGGCAATGCCCCCTGGTGATGATGCCATAAGGGTTTGTCTCCGCTTACCTTTCGACAACAAACTGTAAGGGGGGCGACAGGATCGCTCAGAGCCTTACTGTCCGTTTGAGGTTTGGTAGCTACACACAGTCTCAGAGGGAAGTACTGTTGTGGCCTTCTCGAGGGGCTAGTCCACTGTCAGCCAGTAGTGAGAGGGGGAGGGAGGGGGCGACAGGATCGCTCAGTCTCACCGTCTGGTTGATGGTACTGACTTCCCTCGAGAAGAACACTAAGTCCCCTCCGATTCTCCAATGACATCTGAGGGGCGGCCGACCTCTCGAGTCAGGCGTAACAGCTGGAGCCTCTGAGTGTTTCCTCCTCAGGTTTGGGAGGCCAAGAAAAACTCTCTATGCCCTCGCCAATGGAGTGCCCAGGAGAGCAATGTGACCAGCTGGCAGCCAAGCACCGAACTCTGGCAAGAACAAGGAGCTTCCTACCGGGCCTGATATATAGAGGTTCACGTCGCGGTGAAGCTGTGCATGAGTCAAACATAGGAAAGTGGTAGGTAGGGTATCTGTGAAAGCAGAAGGCTGACATGAAAGCAAGTGTCTTTAATGGCAAAATGCTGAAGAACACAACTCCCGACAGGCGATAACCAAGCATTACGTAAAGCACTCAATATAGTCAAACGGCACGGGCATGTGGCGAACTTTGGTCGACTGTACAAACTGAATTACACTCCGTAGAGAGTGCTGTTGCTCGAGAATGCTGTTACTGACATTAGCGGGGTTGACGACTGGACTAGTGTCACAGAGCTCAGGCATGGGTCTTACTGCCAGTGAACTGCCTCGAGAATGGCCGGTCCACGGCCTATATACTACTCTGAGGGCTGTGATGAGCGAGGGTCGCATGGAGCCACGAGAGAGTGGGGATAAACAACCCTCCTGTGTGTTGAGGATGTGTGTCCGGCCCAGCGCAGCCTTGGGCAGGGGGTGGTACAGCCTTGGGCAGGAGGTGGCAAGCAGTGGTGGCTTACGGGCTGCTGCCTGGCAGGTGGCACAGCACACTTCCAGGGTTGGGGCATAGAGAGGATGTGGCAGACATGTTAGCGACGGCGTGTAATAGCACAGAATAGGGGCAGTGACAAAGGTGCAGGGTACTTAGAGCCAAGGACGTCGTCTCGTGGCACATCAACTGTCTCTGTCAAGCTCCCATGAGCTCCAGTCATCGCCCTCAATGTCCCCTCCTCAAAGACCCACGATCAAATGAAAAAAAGCCCAGAATTAAGATTTTTAAATTGGTATATACAGTCGCCATATCTATTGCACCAGTGCCGGCTACCCTTGGTGGGTGATGCCCTAACACCCATAGGTTACAAGGGGCAGAATCATGTGACTGCCATATTTTCTTTCTTATGAGTCATGACTCAGAATTAATTATAACTACCGTCTCGTCTAGGAGTGTTCCTTCGAACTTAGAATGCAAGCTTCTCTCTCTCTATCTCTCTCTCTAACATAACTTGGCAACATTATGACAGCCAGTGAGTGGCAATTGACGTATACGAAACAAACAATGTGCCATTTACAAAATCCTGTATCAGCTGTTGCATGAACGAATGAAAATTAATATTACGTTGGCTATTCTAACTGCACTGTAGACGCTCATCAAACAAGCAAAATTAAGCGGATTTGAAAGAGTTCCTAGTTTAATTAATACATTTTATTTTACGTTGTCACAAGAAACTGTTGTTAGTGTGAAATGCTAATTAAAACGGTCCGTATTCAAATGATACGCAACTTCGTTTTACGTTATTTCCCCACTCACCCTACCATTCATTCATGCTTGATATTAATTCCAAAAGCCTACAGAAATATTGCAGTGTATTGTTGAATTAGTTTGCAAATAATTTGACGAAATATATTTCAAACTCGTGTCATTTTAAGCCATTAATAGGAGAAAAGTGAACTTTGGTTTTATTTTTCCACGAGCTCTGTATAATTTTTAAAGTAACATACTTATTTCTGTGTACAACAATTTTGATTACTAGTAATTTCTATTGGGCCTGTAATCGTTACGCCTACGTCCATTACAAGCAATGTTGTTCTCTTCCCGCAAACGCACCTCCTTGTTCTTTTTGTATTTTGTTACTGTACTGTATTAATAAAATGAAGAAAGTGGAATGCACATGGGTAGTTTTTAAGCAATTCTTAAGTTATTCCATGCCACATATATCCAACCTGAGTTGTGTAGTATCAGTAATAGCAGAATAACTGCTTTGCAAAAGTCATTGGCGAGTTGTTTGTTGGCAAATTAAAGTGTGTTGTCAAGCAAGTTCCCCGAATTACTTTTATTTCTAGTCTTAACATATTAACTGTAACATCCAAAGTGTGATAAGAACTACAATTACTGTTTCGCAAATGTTAACCCAAATTCGCTCTCTGTAATAAATTAAAAAAGAGTTAACAAATATTTCATTTTTTTCAAGGTGTTCTATTTGATGCACCAGCTGATGGCGAAAGGATACATAAATGAAAAGTTTGAATCATTTATTTCCTTCGAGATAGTAGACAGATGCATCTCAGTTTATTTTATCAGAAAAGGAAATTTAATAATTACTTAAATTGCCAATAAAATAAAATTTTAATTGACATTACATTTACAAAACACTAATAACTGAAAGTAACTCTTCTTTCTTAAAGTATTATACCAGATATTCAAAATATATTGCTGCCATACACGAGATGGTTCTCTGCACAAATTAAGTGAGGTCAGACATTGAGGGTTCCGGATTCAAATCTTATTGGGGTGAGGGGTGCCGTCTCCTCACACATGGAAAGAAGTGTCCAAATTTAGATGCCGCCAATGTTCACAGTCTCACTCATGAAAGAATTGCACAGCTCAACCAGATTTTCAGATTTCATGGATGTCTTCCATGGCATTTTCCTCACTGTTTCAGTTCCCTTCCTCAAACAGATTTTGAAGAGGTTAGAAATATAAGGATTTTGCAGGCCATTCCAGAAAAGTGGATGCTCCTGAAAGTTAATCATGCCAATCAATTTCAATTGCAACCTCATAAACATGAGAATTGTTATCATGGAATACAAGAATAGGAATGTTATTTTCCTCGGTAAAGAGATAAGCAAAAAGCCAAACTTGGTTGGCCAGTAAATAAATATAGAGTTGTCATTTTAATTTTCTGTCACCTCAACCAAACATTTAATTTACATGTACCTAAAACACCCCCATAGCATCAGATAGTTCCAGCTTGAACCACATCTTGCATGCAGTCCTGATTAAAGGTCCCCCAAGGTCTGTGGTGAACACAATGCTTAGCATCATTCCCATAAAAGCAGAAAAGAAATTCATCTAATGAGATGACACATTTTCAGACATGAAAAGTTCACAGTTTGTCTCCCTTCAGCCACTGTTTTGCACAGTACCTACATAGGCACAACTGCAAGATAAAAAACAAAGAGACAAAGGCTCACCACATACACTAAGAAGGAAATGAGAAAACATTAGCATCATCCATTTGATATCTTAAGTATAGTTTATTAAAAATATTATATCTTAGATATCACAACAATGATACGGCATGCTTAGATAAATTGGACAATTACTTCTGATACATTATAGATAACTGATAATGCCATTACAAATATTTAAGCAAAACTGCTTAAACAATTTCCCTTTGAGTACACGAAATACTGATACATATATGCAAATTAGTTTACAGACCTTGTAATGTCAGACACATCAGATTTGGCGACTGGAAATCACAGCTCGGTTTTACTCACTCGGTAGAGACATAAGACTTAAATAAAGGCGACGTATTAAAAGAAAATAAAAGAATTTAATTCTCTTACAATTTTCTTCAATTAATGAAGAGTCATGAGCAGTTAGCTTAATGAGACAGTCAAAGACCAGAACAGCGCTGCAGAGTTAATTAATTATGCAAGTCACTAAAACCTTGCATCGCAAGAAATTAAGACGAAAGGAGGGACGTCATTTCCCTCCTGACACCCTAGTGACCTCCCACATCACCGGAAATGATCTAATAGATAAAAGTTGGCAAAAATTGAAGTTAAAAATAAACAAAATGGTCATGTGTGCTTGTTGGTGTGGGCAAAATTGGCCATGCTTAACGTGTCTTCTTCAAAAGCTGGTCGTCAACTGTTAGCGGGCGGCAGATGCTCACGACTAAAGTCGCCATGTGCTCTACCCCCACTCCTCATACCAGGGTGCCAAAAACCGAACCAAATAAGGTCATGGCATGGTACAGAGTCCCTTCGGGTACCATGCGACCTCGTCACAACCACTTTCCCATGCCAGCCAAACTGCGTAGAAGTTAAATAATCAAATTTCTATAACATTCTCAAAAGGAAAGAATGTCTACGAATGTGGTAACCGCCCTAATATCAGATTGCTGACGCAACCTCAACTGCGATTTCAGAAAAAGCAAATGCACGACAGGTAAACATACTAACACGGCCAAAACATCAAATATTGATAAGCAATTACAATTCCTTGCAAAACTAAAGATAATTAACTAAATATCCCAACTAAATAATTACTAACTGCATCATTACAACCTTTATGAAAAATATCAACTTTCCTTAATCCCTGTCTAATCGGAACCACCATGACATGTCCTTCTCCTACAAATACTGAAATGCTATCCTAACATGTACGAAGCCAAAGCGCATGCTAATATTCTGTATAATACCAAATTCTCATTACTGCAATATCAAAGCAGGGTTTGTTACAATTTGTTACATTAATGTGATTGTTTCGACATTCTAATCTCAACATCGGTTAAAATTTACTTGAGCAAGTCACGTCTGCAGGAACTGTACCAACAAATGCAATAAATGCACCTACCAAAAATACAAATTTACCTAGTCATCAAGTGTGAGGGCTGGCCCATTTCACTATCAGGTGAGATATGATGAAAGATAATCAAAAGCATTATATTGCCAATCCAGAGGCGGTCCCTGTCCGATGTCCATTCTTGTTATAAGTAAAAAAATACTTTCAGGGAAAATTCAAATAAATTAAAAATCTACTACAGATTTCACCGGACTCAACACGAGCAGTGAAGCAGTGGAGAACAAACTTTTAACAAAACTAAATACATACTAGGTCGAAACTGAATTTCTAAGGTGGTACCAAACTACAATTTTACCACAACCACATCATAACTCACTATAACCTGGCCATACTCATCGCAGCCATGAGCGAATACAGGGGAGATTAACCCCCCCAATGCAACAATCTGAAACACTACCTATAGTCTATTCGTTTTTTCTTCACACTTTTTGAATCAAACCTTTGAAAAATCACCCCATGTACCACATGTTGGTTAAGTTAAATTTGTTGTAAAAATTAGAATTTAATACTGTATAAAAAGTGTTTGAAAGTACAGACATTTAACAAAATAACACTTCTGACTTTAGATGCAAAGGGAGATTCCTTGTTAAGATTATTATTTTAAGTACACTTAATTACTTCAAAGCTATAACAAGCAGATTTGAATATATGGGAAATATGTCTTATTAAAAATGCTGAAAATCTTTTTTGACATGGCTTCTGGTGACACACAACCCTTGGGGTGCTACATTCGAGTATTAATATTTCTCTCCATACCCCAGTGTGCATACAATTATTTTGTGCCCATCATAAAGACAGATTACAGAGCTTTGGTACTTTCAGCTAGTATGCTTATGTAAATACTCCTTGTGTATTCTTTAAACTGACCAAAATTGAAGATTACCAGAAAGCAATTAAATATAAATGCTTGCTTACTATAAGCTGTTTATTAGTACAGACCAGCTGATAATGCCAATCCTCATGTGTTTGGAAGGTAGAGGCTGCAGGTGATAATGCCAATCCTCATGTGTTTGGAAGGTAGAGGCTGCAGGTGATTAGTTTTGTGTCTGTTGTAAAACACTTACCTATCTGTTGCACTATTTACATTTCACATTTTAAATAATACATTATTATTTTGAATATTTTTGTTTGGATGTGAAAATAAACTAAATGCACTAGAAGTTATGTACTTTTAAATGTTTTTCAAACAAAACTTTTTGGGGAAAAATATTATTATGCACTTTTGAGAGGAAATAAGTACTGTACTTGACTTAAAAAAAAACATTTCTCTCTTCAGTAACACATCTTTAAAAGTACATGAAATCAAACATTTGTTACTAGATACATTTGGATGCAATGCCTTCATTCATATACTAATGACCAAGTTGTATACAATATGTTGTTTGTCAGTAAAATTTTAAGTGTATGCTTGTGCAGAGTATAGAATAAAAAAGTTAATTAAATTAGATAAAAGAGATTTAAAACATTACCGTAGTTAAAAATTTGGTAAATCAATTTCAAGTAAATCTAAATCATGTTACAGATAAATATAATAAAGGAATGCATTTAAAAAAAATTATACAAATTCTACTTATTTAATTGAAAGCTAAATACTAATACTGACTCTTTTGCTATGAACAACTGAGGCTGTCCCCAAAGCAAAGAATGATGGCAAAAGAAAATGAATTTTACTACAAAACTGTCCACAGTTTGCAGTACAATGAGTTATGTAATGGAGCTTGAGCAATACCACAAAATTAAGATTGGTGAATTTGAGTACATACACGCTTTTACATATTAAAACTTTTGCAACCATTCACAGAGTTCATAGTATATTACTACCAGTTAAAAGATGTATAGTATAAGTATATGATACAGGCAATGTTTAAATGCACTGAGAGTTCTGTCTGCAAGCTAAGCCACCCTACCTCCCACTGAAATCAAATAAAGTCCTGTTGTTTCATCCTGCTTACTTGCATTTCTTTCTATCCTCTTATAAGATTTGATGTCTGGAAGGCAGCCATTAGTAATGTTGGTCATGAACATTTTGTAAATATGTTTCATAAGTACATATTGTAACATATTGACAATTTTGAACTAAAACATTGCATTTTATTACAGAAATGTTTGTTTGACAAAAGTTGTATCTTTGTTGTAAAATGTTTGCTTTGCAACTGAAGTGCTGAAAACAAACAATGCATATTTGATCTTACTTCCCTACTTCCAAACTTGTCTGTATCTAAATCACTGGATTTTCAAACAAAAAAATGGAAACTATACGTTCATTCCAAAAACTAAGCAGACAAATCTGACATCACTAAGCACAGATACTATATATATAGTACCTGCAATGCAGTGCCAATACCAGACAGAATTCCTTCTTTGATTAGGTGTGATGCAGAATATCCCTGCTGACCGAGTGTGGGACTGAACAGATTGTGTTTTAGTTTAATTTCTCACCACCAGAACTGCTGTTTTATCACTTTTAGTATTTATTAGTGCCTTCCTGGTGGCTAGCTTTGGAACTGTGTATCTAGCATCTCAAAATGTGTTTTACACAGTGACAAAACTTGGTTGGACATGGAAAATCGGAAACCACTGTGTTCAAAATCTTTTTTTGGCAGAGAAACTTTATGCAAGATTATATAAAAATATTCATCAATACCAGCTGGTGGCTTCTGTAACTTATACGTGTATTGTACATACAGTGACACTGTTCACTATTTTCATACTAAATAAATTTTCTTTTGGTCAATTTGGTGTATTAACATAGAGAATATTGTATATATAAAAAATGTTTATAAATATGGCATAACAGCCAAATGGCAACTAATGTAAACTTGGGACTGTTGGCAGAATAATGAATCCTATAGATTTTAACTGCAGCAAAACTAGAGTTGTTAGCTAACCTTAGCAGACTCTGAAATATGTGTATTTAGTATTAACATATTTTGTCACACCAACTCTTTAAAATGTAGAGAATATGACCTATAGCTGTTGTATGATTTAAAGTTGGAAGCTGACCAAAAGCATCTGCAGTAAAGAGAAATGTGACTATAAAGTAATGGGACTGGTAAGAAAAACGTGGTTTAGTGCCAGAATATTACAATGTACCATTAATCTCTCTAAACACACTCCCCCTCCTCTATCTGTTGACCCCTGCATGTGTATCTTCCACTGTTTAAAGTAGAGCTGTATCTCGTCAGTTGTCACCCTTATGAACAGGTCTGCCATTTTTATTTTCACTGCGGGGAACATGGAGAAGCCACAGTAGCAAATAATGGGATATTCGAGCACACAAATGTGTATGTCTGCTGAAAACTGCACATACTTTTGTAGTGTTCAACTGAAAATGCAAAATTTGGTGTCTCTTTTTTCACATTCATCCAAATGTTTGCACGTCAACCTTTCTGCACAACTTAATAAATTTTTTTAAAACTTTTTTGTTAGATTTTGAAACTTGGATGTTCATAATCTTCCGCCTCCTGGACCTTCACTAAATTGTTTGTGTAGTTGTTAAATACTGCTTGCCTGTTTATTATCCAACCAAAAACTGATATACATACATGGTGGCCATCCCATAACACTGGTCAACATGATTTTTTTCACAAGGAAACTGAATAGCGACCTTAGTCCAGATTTTATGCTGAATTCAAATATGTAATCAGATTTCTTCCATCAGGCACAGATTTCTTGTGACAGTCATTTTCGCGTAATATACTTCTGTATGATGCTACTCGCTCCCTGTGAGATACAGGGCGGGTCGTAGGGTATGAGTTACTTCTCTGGCGCAGACTATGGGCGCCTTGGATGTCGAGGGTTGAAACCTCGGGCAATGTTTTGTCCGTTTTCCTTCTGTGGCCGTAAGGGCAAAACTTGCTTCAGGGGCGAATTTGTTTGGAGGCGAGTTGTACTCTTTCTTACCAAGATGACTGTTATCCTCTGCGACGGTGAGAGGCGGAGGGAAGAAATAACTTGGTCTCTCAGTGTTTTAATAAAGAATTCTATATTAGGCAAAAAATATACACACACTGTCCGAATCTGTACCCAGCAAGTTGGGAGCCTTAAGGGCAGATCAAATACCAAAATTCTCACGGATTTTAACGTGGTGGATGTTAGGCGTCGGGGACTCAAAGGCTTCTTGAGCGACGAACGCTGGCACTTAGCTGTATCTGACTTGGAGCTTTCCCGCGCATCTTGATTCGGCACTTTCCCACGCGTCTTGACTCGGCGGCGACACCGCTAGACGCCTTCTGCCTTTTCCCACGCGTCTCGACTTGGTGGATCTCTGCGACACCCCTAGACGCCTTCTGCCTGTTCCCACGCGTCTTGACTGCCTGTCAAATATTGCATTGTTTTAGTAAGCAGATGGCCAGTAGCCAGTATTGAAATTGTAGTGAGCCTGGCAACACGTGTAGTGGTTTTCTGCTGTATATTGTTTTTATTTGTAAGTTTTATGAGTCTTATAAACGTTTCAATATGCCAAGAAAGTGTTTAAATCAACCAAACAATTTCTGCCACGTGTGTGGTGAACTGACCTTCAAGTCTCAGAGGCGAAATTTCACACCACTTGTGAAAAAATGTTATGAGCTTTATTTTGGGTGTAAAGCTGGTGATTTCGATAAAGACTGGGCCCCAAATATATGCTGTGTATCATGTGTTAGGCTTCTCACTGGATGGAAAAATGCTACTCATATGCTGTTTTCAGTCCCTATGATTTGGAGGGAACAGAAGGACCATTTAACTGACTGTTATTTCTGCTTAACCAACATCAAAGGAATTAATTTCAAAACAAAATATACAATTGAGTATCCCAATTTGGCTTCTGCAATGAGACCTGTGCCACATAGTGAAGAGTATCCTGTACCAAAGTGTCAATATTTCATGACCTTAAGTGACAACTCCGACTCCGACCCAGCTCATACTGAAGACGAAAGAAAGGAGAGAAGTGACCCTACATTTGAAGCAAGTAGTTCATCAGAACCTCACCTTTTAACTCAAGAAGATCTTAATGATCTTATATGGGATTTAAATTTGTCCAAACAGTCGGCTGAGCTTTAAAGTTCCAGGCTCAAAGGTTGGAATCTACTCTAAAAAGATACACGGATATGCATTTATCGTTGTCACGATAGTGATTTCAGTAAATACTTCTCTAAAGAAGGCCATGTAGTTTTTTGTAATAATGTTTGTTCATTAATGGAGGTTCTTGGACATCAACACCAGCCAGATGAGTGGCGATTGTTCATAGACTCATCAAAAGTTAGTTTGAAGGCTGTACTACTGCATAATGGGAATGAATTACCATCAATACCTGTCGCGCATGCCAATGATATGAAAGAGACACATGGAAATATGAAATTGTTGTTAGAAAAAATTAACTATACTAAATATAACTGGAATATCTGTGGTGGTTTGAAGGTCATAGCTTTATTGTTAGGTTTGCAACTTGGATACATGAAATTCTACTGTGTTTTGTGTGAATAGGACAGCAGGGATAGGAAGTCTCACTACATAAAGAAACAATGGCCTAAACGTGAATCTCTTATTCCTGAGCATGAAAATGTAACAAATACCCCATTAGTGGATCCCGAAAAGGTGTATTTACCTCCCCTGCATATAAAACTGGGGCTTATAAAAAATTTTGCAAAAGCAATGGATAAAAGTTCTGCTGCATTTATGTATCTGAAATCTAAATTTCCTAAAATAAGCGATGCAAAATTGAAGGAAGGAATATTTATAGGGCTGCAAATAAGATCACTAATATCGGATGATGAACATTTTGAGGAACTGTTACATCCACAGGAAAAAGCAGCGTGGAAATCATTCAAAAATATCTGTTGTGGATTTCTTGGCAATAATAAAGAAGAAAACTATAGTGAAATAGTGAGTGATCTTCTGACGTCGTACAAAGGAATGGGCTGCAACATGTCTTTGAAAATTCACTTCTTGGACTCTCACCTAAACTTCTTCCCTGAAAATCTTGGGTCTATCTCTGATGAACATGGTGAGCATTTTAATCAGCAGATTTATACTACGGAAAACAGGTATCAAGGCAAATGGAGTCCCACTATTCTGGCCAACTACTGCTGGACCACGAAGAGAGACATCCCGAACACAAAATATGGCCGCAAATCATTATATAAAACTTTTTAGGTAAGCGTAAATTAGCAGTATATTTATTATTTAGTGTTTCATAAGTACTAATTCTTTTAAAACTTTAAACACGTGCCACAAAAAAACCTGCCTGATGGAAAAAAATCTGAGAACATATTTGAACTCAACATGGTGAAGATAGTTAGATTTTGTTTATTTAGTCCTAGTGAAAGAAAAAACTTTTTTTTTTGTTGACCAGTGTAATCAATTGACTGTTTCTTGGCCCAGGGCAGCCAACCTCACTCCCAAAATACCACAGCAGTTCAAACACTCATGTACTTATAATAGCATTATTGCGGCACACATCCTTTAATGGTTTCAAACTCGCCATCTGCAATTTTTTAATTTTACTAGAAATGTTAGGTTCATGTGCTGCTCAATTTTGATGCTAACCATGATTTCAGCAAGAAACACCACAGCTTTATCTTTCATCAGAACCCAGAGGCAAACAGAAAGACAGGGAGAGTGTTGTTTACTCTGGAAGCATCAAAGACTCGTAACTTTTGTAAATTTAACATTAAACCATTTTTGAAATATTTTTTGTAAAATGTAGAATAATCCTGAACTGCCAAATGTTTTCTATCAAGCTATCAGCATATGACTGTAGAGCTCATCACTACTTTTTTCTGTTGTAAGTCCACAGTTCTGGGTGAGTAGTGGTCAAATTTTGGAATACTAGATGTAAATAATAATAATTTTGGTGTTGTACACATAATTGTTCCAGAACTATGTGTTCAAGGCCTATGTGTATTTCAGACACATTCATGGCCTATTTGGTTACTGTGTTAATGTGGTATGCTGTGTGTCATTTAACAATGAACCATATAATTTGCATATGTGTGTGAAAGTACTTCACAGCTCTGGTGTGAATTACCTCTCCGCCAAAAATATAACACGAACATAATGTTCAGATAAAATAAAATAGCATTCCTAAGAAGTAGTTAATTTTAGCCAAATGTATTTTTGTCAGAATAATTGCTCTAAGTTAACGACTGAGCTCAGAATTTCATACCAGTCAAATGCAATGTGGATCACACAAATCCACATTGTTTCAAATTGCACTTTTGGATTTAATGGTTTATGTTCATTATGATGAAATCCTGCATACAGATTACAGGAAGTAATGCAATATGTCATTGTTAAATGATTGGTCATGAAGTGTGATACATGTTGCACATTTTTACAGCTTATGTGCAAAAATGTGTCCACATGAAACTTTACTGTGTTTATCTGTACCCTATCATGTTATGAAAATATACTAGATCTGGAACTATATTTTTTTATATACTAAGCACTGCTATTTGAAAGATTGAGTTAACTGTATACATTAGGTCTAGCAGCATTTTAACATTTGTAACTGTTGCATAATCATTTAATTCAAACTAAACCTTTCAAGCAGCACACCACTTCCTTGGTGCTGGTAAAACAGTCTGAAACTGTGTTAACAGTCATTAGGCCTGTGCTGCAGTGTAAAATCACAAGTTAAAAAAACCATTACAGTTTGTAATAATGACAAGAGCATGAAGGCAAATAAAAATATATTTTATAATGATACTGCTTTTGTTATTGAATTTTAATGTTAAGTACACAGGGTGTGTCTGGGCTGCCTACCACCCCCAGACACACTATGATGCAAGCACCATCCCCCCTCTCTACCCAGGTGCACACGTGCATCACTATCCATCTTCTTCTATCCACATGCCAGAAACCGATGTTTAATTATTAACAATAAGGAAGTGGAATGAGAATGCTTACGATAATATTGAATTTAAAAAGTGAAAAATGAAAATCCTAGCCATTAAAATAATAAATATGACCAAATCTATATCTTTAGGAAATAATATTGCTTAAAAAATGTTATTTTCCTTTTTAAAGCAAAAACATAAAGAGATTTTTTTTTTGTAATCCTAAAATAAAAAAGGAAAAGTAATTAAAGAAAATTATTGTACTTCTAAAGCTTTATCTTTGCAAAGTAAAATAAAACATTGTACTTGTAAAACATTTGTAGAACACTTGCTTAAGCAAAGTCTGAGAATAAATGTGGTACAGTAGAATCCCGATAATTCGTATTGTCAAGGGACTGAATGTTAAATATGAATTATTGGGATATTCACATTAACGGGATTACCAATAATCGCGAGCAAAAAAAACATAATAACGAGACTAATGAAATTTGCATTAATATGTAATGATAAATGCATGGCTACATATTATGTATACATACGTATATACAAATAAATAATTACGTCAATTAAAACACATTAAAAATGTATGTTAAAAAAAAAATTTGTAATTTCTTTTGGTGTAAGCCTTGCAGACGGGTATTGTCGATGGCTTTGTCAAGCTTGTTCAAAGCAGAAAATACTTCATCGCCAACGTCTGGTTTCGCTAAGAAATGGCGCACGTTGTTGATGTATTGTTAAGCCACTTACGGTGTAATTGTCGGCACATCATCTTCGTCATCAACTTCACCATCAATGTCCAGAGATGGAGCCAAAATTTCGTCATCAGTTAGAATCCCCGCTACCGCTAGGCCATCGTCAAAATGGACGAAATCTTCAAACTTTATAGAATTTTCTTCATTTTGAGGAAGACAATTCCAATTCACCGGGCATTCTTAGTCTTGTTCAGTAACTGCTGATGAAAGTTCCACCTTCGTGAATCCACAAGCACGAAAACAGTTTTTTATTGTGCTTTCGCTAACACTTTGCCACGCCTTGTGAGCAATGTTCATGGCTGAAAATAAGGTGATTTTATGATCCTTCCCATCCTCGATGCTGTCAAGGAGTTGCATCACTACTTCCTTGCGGTAAAAGGTTTTGAACGTTTTAATTATGCCCTGGTCTAGAGGCTGCAGCTTAGAAGTAGTGTTGGCAGGCAAAAACACAACATTAACATGACTGAGCGGTGGGGTATTGTTGTGGGCCGTACAATTATCCATGAAAAGTAGAATTTTTCGCTGCCTTTTCTCCATATCAGCATTCACTGATCGTATCCATTCCTTGAATAATTCGCCCGTCATCCACGCTTTTTTGTTTGCACGATAGGTCATCGGAAAAGTTTTTATGTTTTTAAAACATCTTGGTTTGGCTGATTTGCCTATCATGAGCGGTCTTAATTTCTCAGATCCATCCATGTTGGCGGCCAACAATATGGTTACACGTTCTTTACTATTTTTTCCGCCATGACACTTTTCTTCCTTAAAACACATTGATCGGTTGGGGAGACACTTATAAAATAACCCCGCCTCATCGCCATTAAAAATGTTGTTGGGCTTAGAAGAATCAATTATTTCTCCCAATTCGTCTTTCCACTCAGAACAAACGTCGGCCGATACACTCGCACTTTCCCCACTAAGCTTCTTAAATTTTATGCTGTGCCTTTATTTAAACCTATCAAACCAACCATCACTCGCACGAAAGACTTTAATTCCCATTTTTTCTGCGAAAACGTTTGCTTTTTCTCTTGAAATGTTTCCTCCAACTGGTACATTCGAATTCTGTGCTTGCGCAAACCACTTTTTAAAATTCTCTTCTAGTTGTGGATATTCACCAGTCTTAAAGTGCTTAACTTTGATGTCCAATGTCTGGGAGACGATTTTGTCCTTGTTCTTCACAATTGATGTTATTGTGGAAGGAGGAACGTTATAACGTTTGGACACGTCAATTTGTTTATCACCACCGGCCACGGCGGTAATGACTTCTTTTTTTTCTCTAATGGAAAGACACTTGTTAGCTCTTTTCGGAGGCATGGCTAAGACAGAACTGACTAACTTTTCACTCGCTCTGCTCCTTCCTAACCTCTCATAACCCTAGGCCGGACACCAAAGCGCCTCTTAGTTCTGGGAATCACAGACACATCGCCTCACAGCCTACTCGGCGTCATTACCTGCCTTTTAAATCCTCCTACGTCCCTCAGTACCCTTCCGGTCTTTTTTTCCCTGCCCTAATTGCATAAATCTAGAGCTGGTGTACAGTCTAGGGTTAAAAACATTACGAGTTAACGAGATTTTCGAATTAGAAATAAGAATTATAAGACGTTTTAATTGAGCTCGAGCACCAAAAGAAATACGTATTATCGAGGGGACCGGAATACATTGTTTTTTTACGAATTAAATGGATTTTCTCAAGGGACCGGCAAATTTGTTCGAATTAGTGGGATATACAAATAATCGGGATGCAAAATATCGGGATTTCACTGTATATGTATATATACACCGGAGAGCCAAAAAAAACTGGTATAGGCGTGCGCATGCAAATAACAGAGGTATGGAACCAATCAGAGTAACGCGATGAGGTCGGCAGCGCCTATATAAGACAACAAGCGTCTGGCAAAGTTGCTAGATCGGTTACTGCTGCTACAATAGCAGGTTATCAAGATTTAAGTGAGTTTGAACGTGGTGTTATAGTCGGCGCACGAGAGATGAGACATACATCTCCGAGGTAGCGATAGAATGTGGATTTTCGCGTACGACCATTTACCGAATGTACCGTGAATATCGGGAATCCGGTAAAACATCAAATCTTCGACATCGCTGCGGCCGGAAAAAGATCGTGAACGAATGGGACAAACGACGACTGACGAGAATCATTAAACGTGACAGACGTGCAACCCTTTCTCAAATTGGCGCAGATTGGATTTGTGGACTGCCCTGCAGGATTCATGGTGTGAATTGCCTCCTGCATACCTTCAGACATTAGTCTAGTCCATGCCACGTTGTCTTGCGGCACTTCTGCGTGCTCGGGGGGCCCTACACGATATTAGGCAGGTGTACCAGTTTTTGTGGCTCTTCAGTGTATTAACAATAATATTAAAAAAGATATAAAACATATTCGTACACTCAGGGGCACTAAATAACCTGCTATATCTTTTACATACACAACTCAAAAAGAAGTGGAGGAACAATCAATTCTATGCAACCAAAATTATCAAGTGGCTATGACGGCATTAGCTGTAGGTTATTAAAGCAATGTGCTTTTGAATTCAGTGTTCCATTATGCCCTTTTTTTTGTAATGCTATCTTCAATACAGGATTGTTTCCAGACAGACTCAAATGGGCTATGGTAACACCATTGTTTAAGAAAGGTGACAAGACCGAAGTAACCAAATATAGACCTATCTATCTTCTTATCTCCTTTTCAAAAGTAATTGAAAAACTAATTTACAGGAGATTGCTGCAACATTTTAAGAATCACAAAATTTTATCATATTTTTGGTTTGGCTTCAGGAAAAATGCCTCAACAAATGATGCAATTTTCAAACTAACAAATTGCATTCTTAACGCACATGATAAAAAGATGCCATTTAACGACTGTGTAAATCACAACATACTAACAGAAAAATTAAAGTTTTATGGAGTCTCAGGTACACCCAATAAACTAATAAGCTCATACCTTTCAAACAGACAAGTGCGGATCCAAGGAGAAACTACTTCATTTTACTCTGAACCAGGAAAAATAAAGCATGGGGTCTCACATGGCTCAATATTAGACCCCCTACTCTTCCTAATTTATATAAATGACCTCCCATGTATTTTAACCCCAGGCACTACTCCAATTTTATTTGCAGATTATACTAGCATCTTACTCTCTGGAGACTCAGTAAATTATCTTATGCAAAATACAGACACAACATTTACAGATATATATGCACGGTTTACTGCAAACAAATTAAATCTCAACCTAGATAAAACATATCTTATGAATTTCCTCACAAAGAACAGAAGAAACACTAATTCATATGTTAGCAGTAACAGAGACTAAATTAGTAAATCAGTAGTGACTAGGTTTCTTGGCTTAAAAGTAAACAATTTACTAAACTGGAAATCTCACATTGCGTACATTTTACCTTAACTAAGTTCAGCCTGTTTTGCTTTTCGAAGTGTTGCAGAGGTCTTTAACAAAAATTGTATATTTGGCATATTTTCATTCCATCATGTGTTATGGTATAATTTTTTGGGGTAGTTCCACTGAGAGTAAAAAAATGTTTCACATGCAGAAAGAGCTGCAAGAATAATAAATAGAAAAAGAAAGTCAGACTCATGTAGATCTCTTTTCAAGAGCTCAGAGATTTTAACATTTGCATGTGAGTACATGTTTCCAATACTCATATTCATGTCCAAAACCAGTAATTTATTTTTAAAAAATGAGTCCTTTCATAAGCATGACACTACAATAAAAAAAAACACCCACACATGGCTTTAGTTAACTAGTCCCAAAGGGGCCATCCTACCTTGGTAGCAAACTTTTCAATAAGTTGCCTTCAAGAAATTTGCTTCTCTTCATGCTTTTGCATTCCATGTTAGGGGGTTTTCACCGTGTCGTCCCAAATCCCTGCCTCAACACCCCGACTGGTCTCTACTTCATGATCTTGCATTCCATTCTAGGGTTTCTTCTCCAAGTCTTCCCAAATCGTTGCCACGACGTCCTGACCGGTCCCTACTTCATACTCTTACATTCCATGCTATGGGGTTTTCTCAGAGTCTTCCCAAATCCCTGCCACGATTCTCTGACTGCTCGCTAATTCATGCTCTTACATCCCATGCTAGAGGGTTTTCTCAGAGTCTTCCCAAATCCATGCTACGATGCCCCCCCCCCGGTCAGAACTTCAGGCTCTTACATTCCATGATAGGGAGTTTTCTCCGAGTCATCCCGAATCCCCACGACAACGCCTCGACCCGCCACAACGGCCCACGGTGGTTCGGAGATCCCTACGACGACGTTCTGACCCCAGATCCCTGCCACGTCGCCCGTTGAGGTTTACTCGCCCCTACGACGACGCCCCCAACCCTAGATTCCTGCCAAACGTGTTTGGTTTTCTCATATTCCTTTCAGCACTTTCACCTGACATCCTAGTGCTGATGAGTCCCATGCTCTACCATTCCACCTCAGGTTTCTCATATTCCTTCCAGCATCCTTTCACCTGACGTCCTAGTGGCATCGAGTCTCATAAAAAAAACAAGTCGTATATAATTATAATGTTAACGAGTCATACATAGCCAAGGGTTACATTAAAAACAGCAGTGTTATAACTTGTTTACTTTACATTTTATTTTTATATCTCTGTTTTGTATTGGTATGTAGCAGTGTCAACCTTGTCGCTCTCTATACTTCACGACTCTATCATAGTATTTTACTTTAGTCTAATGCTACGTATGTTGCTTGTTGCTTGATGAAATTTGTTTGTCTCTATAGCATAGCTCAGACGGAGGGTGTACGTGAGAAAGAACGTTTACTATTTTGCTGTACTAACCAAGGCTACCACATAAGTTTTCAGATGCATGGTGTTGTCTAGCATAGAGTGATGTGCTGTACAGTGCTCGTCACTTGTGCAATGCATGTTGGTTGGAAGGTGATAATAACTACTTTCCTTTTCTTTTCACGTCTACTGGTATCAGCATTTCGAGAGTGTATTTTTTTTTGGTCTAACGAAATGTATAGTGTTCGTTACGTGCGTAATATGCAACGGCCGGTAGTAGTTTACAACTAATTACCTTTACATTTTTAAAAAATATCTAATCTTTAATATATATAGCAGTGACATAGACTCTTCCATGACCATTGGTTTACATATACTGTGTTTAGTAGCAAGCAAAGGGCCACAACCTTCACAAATCGTATAATGTAACGTTACATTAACTTTGGTGATAGATAGTATACAACAATTATCATATTGTAGATTTTTTTTAGGTTGGATCGTGTGAACATAAATTCTTTTTTCCTGTTGGTGGTCATTCCAGCTGTTTACTAAAGTTCTCGTCGCAATAGTAACACTAATATCTCTATTATGAACTGCCGAACTATCTGGTCTTATAGTATAGGTTCGATACGTTATCACACTTGCAGCGTGCTTGCGCCTATGTTGAACCTTTATTATTTATTACTACATAACTTAATGTTTTCACGCATGGGACGATTTTATGTGTGTCGTACCAGGTTACCCCAACCCACTTGTTAGACTGACGCTGTTTATTGCAATGTTTAGCCTTCACAGCCGAACCATACTACTGTACTCATCCTACGCTATCGGAACCATTGAACTGTAGCTCACATTGCCAGTTGGATTGAAACCTCGTAAGTGTGTGTGTATTAGCGTGCATGAGAGAGAGAGAGAGAGAGTGAGAGAGAGTGTGTGTGTGTGTGTGTGACATGAAACTTAAAAAAAAAGACACCAAATAAATATAAAAGAAAGTCAAGCCTCGGATTTGTTACTCTTTACTTTTATTTAATATTCACATGTACCAGTTCACATACAATCTTCAAGTATGCAGATTCACGAACAGACAGTTTCACCAGACAAACAAGCAAAGAGCAGCACCACAGTAATTAATTAATTATGTATTATTAATCACGTCATTTTAAGCTTGCTTTGCAAGAGGAAAATTCAAAGGCAGCGACCTCCCACACCGACGGTAATAATTCAGCAGGATAAAATTTGCCGGTGTGGGGGATATTTGCCATGCTCGACGCATCCTTTCCGAGTACTGGTTGACCACTGATTCCGTATACCATTCTACTGGTGGGCGATAGGCACACAGGGCATTAGTCGCCTCGTGCCTACCCCGACTCCTTGCCTCAGGGGCCAAAAACGTGACCAAATAAGGCCATGGTGTATGCCGGAATACCTCCCCACGCCATGCAAAACTGCTTAGTAGTAAAATTATAATCAACTGTTCTAGAACCTTCTAGAAGGCAAAAATGTCCACTGAAGGTGGAAAGCTTCTATCTACCAATGCTGAAGCGAACAAAAACTAAGATTTTAAAAGCAAACGTATGACCGATAAACAAACTACCACGGCAATAACTTCGAATCCTGATAAAATATTACAAAGCCTCGCAAAATGGAAGAAAATCATCCAAGTATCCCAATAATAATTATTATTATTACTGCATCATTACAATATTTTGTAATTTCAATACATATATTCAGATCCAAGCTTCTTAAAATAATTAATCTAAATCCTCCCTGCAGTAGTTGAATACCCATTTCTGGCAACTGAAACAAACACGCTAGCTTATAATATTCATCAACAAGGATTATTAATGTAATTGCATGAAATTCTGTAAATGTCACTTACATGTCACGATCCTTTGGAAAATGGAATAACGACTTTTAACAGTTAGAAATGGTGTAACTGAAACAATAATACACAGCGAAAGTGCCACCCACCATGGTAGTTAAATTAAATTGATTCACTAAAATCATTAAAACTATATAAATCATAAGCAATTAACAGTCTAAAACGCACAGCGGTAGATGTAAACAAACATTTCGTCACCTCAAGCCGGCAGAGCGCAGGGCAATTACTTTTCGCACAGAAAAGCATCAGCTGTATGGTATTAGTGTGTATAATATTTGTCACAATCTCACTGCCACGTGCCGGAGAAGCTCATGTCATGTATAATCTGGTTTAATCGCAGCCATATACACAAAATATCACAAACATCAACAGAGTATCAATGCATGTAGCACAGTTATTGTTCCGGCACACCTTTAGTGGTTTAGCAACGTAAAATTGATTCATGACACACATGAAAAGTGATTCATGTGTTCACATATTTATTTGTTTGTTTATAACATAAAAACACGTTCAGTAACAAATTTCTGGTGGAAAAAACTCTACTTGATTGTTGAGTAGATCTTTGTTACTTTGACTCACCTCAATGCCAAGACCCCTATTTTCCACTTTTCTAGGGACAAATTGGGAAGCGGGTGTAAATAAAGGGTAACAAACATACTTGAAGACTATCTTGAGCAGGTAATGTTAATGTAAATTAATGCACAGTACAGATACTTGTTTAATATTTTGGGATACAAGTCATATACAGTAGACTCCTACCTACCATTTTTTAGGGGACTGTAAAAAAATTTCTAGACGTCCGGGATTTCAGTAGATGAGGGTTTTGACATGTACATCAATCAAATACAACTTCTAACCTTATTACACTTCATGTTGAATATGAGAGCTGTACAATATCTGTGAATGAAGTTTAGACTAATAAACATAATAAAAATTAATTTAAAAAAAGTATTACTGTAAACTATACATTAAAAACATTTTGCCTCAATTTTTAAATAAAGAATATAGTATACAGAATACAGTATATAATTGATTGCAATTAGACACCGAATGCAAGACAAATTATGAATATCCCGCACGCACCTGACCAGCTGAGCGTGCGCGGAAAGGTTATAGACCGGCAGTGTGTTCATGGCGGGTGAGACTGAGAAGAAGTCTCAGTAGCAGGAGTGAAACAATCTACCCCTCCCCTTTCAAACCAGTTGGGACACAGAAGGTAAGAGCAAGGACGCTATGCTGATTGCTAGGCAACTGGCTCCCACCCCACCAGCCATGTATGGGGAGGCTCTACTGAATATCACAGGCCAGCCGAAGCTTACGCAATCCAGGCTGCATATATCTACAGCAACGTTGACCAATAGGAGGTGAATGAGTGAGTGAAGAGATTGGGGCGGCTCTTAACAGCGAGGTCTTGAGAGCCGATGACTGTGAAATAAGGTATAGAAAAGTGCCAGAATGCAAAGGCAGGGGAAACAGGAGATCTCTGAGAAAACCCACTGACCAGCAACATTGTCCGGCATGATTCCCACATGCGAAATTCGACCCCGCCGGCAATTGGGAGACGTGCAGTCTGACTACTACACCACCGCGTTTCCAATTGTACTGTAATACCAGCATGTACTTTCCCTGCACAGTGCAATCACCAAGAATGACTAGAAGGGATCACAATAAAAGATTTGAAAATAAAACACTCAACATACATTATATAACTAAATAAATATTTAATGCTAACTGAACACATTACATTTCAACATTGCCAAAAATCATTTCATATTACATTGAAATCATTTACTATACAGGTACAAGTTACTGAAACTTCTGCGGACTGGAAATGGTACCACCACTCGAGATCAAATCATATTACATATTACAAATTTTTTTTCCAACTAAATTCTGATAACTATCATAACTTATTACATTGAATTAACTTACTATAAAGGTACAAGTTACTGAAACCCCTGTTGACAGGAAATGGTACCAGCACTTGAGATCAAATCATCAAAAAATAAGCATGGTGACATTATTGTGAAATAATCATACATAATAATAATAATTAGCAATAATGTCATGTACACTGGCTTGCATCTAACAATGATATAACTACACAAACAATTATTTTACATTTAAAAATTCTGAAAGAATTCACGAAAAACACTTTCTTTAGTAATTATGTTACATAACTAGACCATTGTGATAATTTTTCCAACATTTTTTTCTTATTAACTCTCAATAAAATCGGACAAAACAGTCAATAGACATAACCCTTAATATAGTGAAACTTAATGTTGCAATTTGAAGCACAGCAACTTGCAGCAAAACTAAAGCACAAACTGACTATACTAGGAAGAACACAACTTATTTTAACACAGGAGATTCCCAAAACAGTTTCTTGCAGGAGATATATTGGAGATCCAGTGGTTGGTACAAATGTCCATATTTCTGATACGCAATTCTTATCAAAGGATTCAGGTCTGTTTCTAAGAGGAAACATTTCACTCTTTGATGGTGGACGTATTTTTGCAGATTACTCTAGCACCACAATTGCACACATTTTAAATTTAAAAAAATTTACCAACAATGCACTAATCTTATTAATTATGGTCTTGTTACACAGAAATGCAACTACAATATGCATTGTGAATTTTAACAACAATCAAAACTTTATTTTGTACCAAAACTAACATTTGCTCTGCCAGTTAAAATCATTAATGTTGAGAGAAATAAGACAACCTCTAACAATTTTTTGAAATATACATTATACCTAATTTCATCGTTTTCTGTGTTATGCCCAATCTATGGACCTATTTCATTCTCAATTTGAATACATATTCCTTTCACATACAAAAAAAAAGTTCCACAGTGTTAAATCCATTAACCAATAAAAATGTGTTACATACACATGTGCACATCCACACAAACACAAAATTCCCCAAACTGATAAACTGCAGTAAAAAAGATCTTGTTCATAGTTATACCCTTTTTGACAAAAATTCTGAAATAAAACACAGAGGGTTCTGTGTTTGAGACCCGAGTAAAGCAAGGATGTCTTTGTGTTTCTTAAATTTTCATTGAATTAAGAATATGTATTCAACATGTCCTGAATTGGATGTTACTCTGATACTAAAATAACATTCTTGCTGTAATTTTCTTAAGGCCATTAGGACCTAAGGAATAATAATAATAAAAAAAATCTTTTCTTTTCCTGGGAAGGTAGGCTAAAAAAGGAAGGGAACAAATACAGTTTTTCCAACTCAACTCATATACTTTTGCAGCAAATTCCTGGGAATAGGAATACCTGTATAGTCTACAGATATTGTGATTAGTTTGAGGACTGTATTTGAAGGTTGCACTGATGCATTTTTTGCAATATTTGTTGATTTCCTTGACATTTCTAATGTGTTACACAATGATTTTTGTTCACCTGTATGATCTTTTAAAGTTATTACAATATTTCTATGATTCTGCCAAATTTTTTAGTACTTTGATTGCAATATTTTAAGTTTCTTTTGGATCTTCATAATTTGTTAATAATTGCAACAAAGTTTTTAATCATCACTAGTTTTGAGATTTTTTTCAGTTTCCAGAGTTTTTGTGGAAGCAATTTTCCAATGTGTCCAGGGATATTCCAAGGTTTTACGTGATTTACTGGAAATTTTCCAACATTGTCAAAGATTTTCTGTGATTTACCCGAATTTTCTACAATTTAAAAGATGTTTTGCAAATTTGTTAATGGATTCTTAGTGATTTTGTTTTTATTGTGTACACTGATTTTCTGAAGTTGTTACCCCTTCAACTCAGAATGTACCTGTTAACAGACAGCTGCCGTTTACGTTATCAATCACCTGGCTACCAGCAGCGCACATCGCTGCAAGTGAAAACCATCCGAGCCACAAATATACAATATTTACCGTTGGCCTGTTCCGATCCGGATAGGCAGATACCGATATTTGAGTGTATCGGATCGTATTCAGGATCCGGCATGGTGAAATAAAATTTGCCGATATTGTGAAAGTATAAAACAACTCTTATTATTTGATTGTTTGCAGACATCTAAAAGAGCTCCCTTCATATTTTTTGCAAGTAAATATACAAATAAGTGGCCAAATGCATTTACCATATGTATTTTACCATACTCAGTAACTTTCAGCCTCAATTTTTTGTATTTTAAAACAACATGGCTTGGCTTGACCTAGCAGGGCAATGCGATTTGCTTATATGCAAACACTAAAAGCATAAAAATATATATTGAACACATCTTTCGTACACTAAATAGAGCACAGCCATAACAAGTTTTCATCAAAATATTGGTACTGTGTGGTGCATTAATTTCACTAAACACAATGTTGTTTTACTGTTTACGTACGTAGTCAGCAATGTAGTTAGAGAAACTACCAGTAGATGGCTCGTGCTTGTGTAGTTCACATTTCCCCAACAGATGGCTCTCAAGAGTAATCAAAAATTCAGCGCTCATGTTTGTGGTTTTGGTAACAGGCTGGTTGGAAGTATTTCCAACACAAAGATTGCATTCATAAGTGAGAAAACCAAAGAGGCAACTCCTGTTAAAAGCACCTAGTATTCAACAGTATGAAAACCAACATGAGACTTGTTAATCAAGAAAGCCTAATTAAAGTAATGTTTCTGCTAAAAGAAAACAAAATTATACATTGTTCAAGGATTTATTTTCTGCATCCATGTAAAATTGGAGGTGTGTATATAAATTTGCATATTTAAAATATTTTGCCATTTTAACATTGGCAAAAAAATTAAAACATAATCTAAATATTTAGTTATAGTTAGATTTTTTTGTATCGACACTGGATCAGCCAATATAAATATGTAATATCAGCAGATCAGTGGATCGGCAAAATTTAAGGATTGGCACAGCTCTAATTTACCTACATACAGCCTAAAATATTTGGCCACAACATTGTTTCTAAAAGTCTAGCGGGCAAAGACGTGAACATAGGTACCTGACGAGCAGGACAGCGCACGCAACTTGGCAACGTGGCAGTTAAAAGCCATAAAGGTGACGTGGATGACTTTGGCCAGGCAGCACACCCCTTCTTTCTTATGTGCACAAAATTTTACCTCATTCAAGGCAGTGGTTTTGTTTACAATTTTAGTATGTTTCAACTTCAATAACATCGCACTTTAACAAACTATAATGCAGTTCAAGACCATTTGGTAAACTAAATTGGCTGATTTGAACACTGTCTTGACACGCCACGAGCGATGTCACTCTCTCATCTAGCCTCGCCACAGCCACGGCCCCAGCAATTGCCGCCTACTGGGCCGCAACCCGCTTTGCATCACGTTGCCGCTCTTTACCCCTCCAGCTGTCGGGCACGAGAGGTGAAGTCTCCTCCGCTCTCTTTTATTCTCTTCTCTCTCTCCACACCATGCAACCCTCGTGCTGGCCCTGTGCACAACGTATAAATAGGACCCACAGTCTTCATCCTCAATTCAAGGCTGTCTCGTGCCAGTCTTCTACAGAACGTCACGCTGCCCGAGCATCAACCGACAAGTCGTCACTGCCATTCACAGCCTTGTCGAGAGCTCCACTCTGCAAGACACCACCTCGCTGCCCGTCAGCACGTCGAAGTCGCCGCGCTTTCAGCTACCTTGTAGCTCATCTACATCTATCATGAGTACGAGTACTGCTGATTTGGGGTCGCCCTCATCCCCCGCGCTACCGCATCTTCCGAGACCAGGTACAAGACCAGATGGCAACTTGGAGTCAGCCCAAAACACTTCGTGGTGCTCAATAGCTACACCAGAAGGGCCACATCCAAGAGCATGACCGGTACAGAAGGGCAGATCTGTGCCACGGAGGAATGCCCATGCGTAGATCGGCACTTCATAACCTGTGCACATTGTGATGCTGCATTCCATTACGCATGCTTAGGCTGGGAAGACCGGGAGACACACACCCAGGGACATGAATACAGATGTCTGAACTGCAGGGACAGACATTGCCGTTGTGACCAAGCCAACTGTCCGGGAAGGGGCGTATACCAGACAACATGCCACAAGTGCCCCTGCACTTATAACTTTTACCTAGGATGGCAAGATAAAGCCAGAGACATGGAGAGTCTATACTTTGAATGCCCAACCTGCAGAATGATGCCTGAACAGGTACCTGGTCAGCACTGAGCCGACACTGCAAGAACGAACTCCATTACTTGAGCCCCTACAATCGCCAGAGTACTCGGGGAAGGACCCAAGAGGATCCCCGCAAATTCCTCCTAGCTTGCCACACAGAGTTTGAGGACACGTCTACCCCAAAGCCTTGTGGGTCGTGAAGACGAAACCCAGCTTCAAGGCAACGGTGAAGATAGTGGGCGAAGTATGGGAAGTTCATCACCAAATGTTTGCGCAGCTTACTAACGGGCTCTACGCTCAGACAGAGAAGAAGAATGAGGAGGCTGAACACTTCATCTGGCATAAAGCCCTTATCTTTCAATGAGTTCATCCAAGCCGCGAAGAGCTAGACGCCATTGAACTCATCACCAGGCTTCTACTACCGAAAATACATGCCCACCTCCGCAACCCAGATCCTGCAACGCTGGATGAGCTGGTGAGATGGGCACGTACACGATAAATAGACTTGGTGGACATCCGCAAGTCATGGCCACGCCCACACCAGCAGGGCAGACAGTGGTTACCATAACAACCACACGTGAACAGAAGTCGGGACCCACTGCTGCATCTCCTACAATACTCTCGAAGTGCTGGCATTGCCCCAGCCAGACACTTCCACAGAGACTGCTCAGTCCCGCAGCAGAAACTCCAAAGACAGGCAGGTCCGGCCCGAGTACACCAAGCCAAGAATAAGGAGGAGCCAACAAATGCTGAAAAGAACCCTAGCAAGCAGGGAAACTAAAATGGGAGGCCCCACAAGTCACCATTATGCAGGGAAAACCGATCCTCAGACATCTTCCATGTATAGCAGTAATCATCGGGAAGACAGAAAGACCAGCTACACTTGACACAACCAGTAGATCCAAAGTAATCCGCCAAGACATTATTCCATGGGAGTACCAAAACCAAATCGAGCCTGCTGGCGATGCCCAAAAATGTATGGCTCTGGAAGGAGCTCAACTTCCAACGGAGGGAAGACTGACGTTAACCCTGCATTTCGCCGATGAAGAAATACAGAAACACTTCCATGCAGTGAAAGACGTGGAGGAGGATCTAATCCTAGGATGCCCTGGCTGAGAGAACAATGAGCAACCATCGGCTGCCACCAAGGTAGATTATGTTTGGGCGCTACCAAGAGAAGGCCTGTAATCTGTCAGCAATTTGCCAAACCCCGACTGAACCCACGAGTCAACACAGAATACATGCAGTTACTGCATGAGAAACCAAGCCGGGAGGTTGGAGACAAACAGCGAGCGAACGTAATGAAATGCCGCCGACACACCAAGCGCGCCACCCGATGTGGCACTACAAACATTGCAGACTTCACAGTACCGGCAAGCTGATTTCCCTCGAATTCAAACTTTTTTTTACAAGTTTTTTATGGTTGCTTAAAAATGGATTTTTAAAAAAATATTGTATTAATAAAAGGGGTTGCAAAAGTGAGGTTCTACTGTCTTATGTTTTCCTTGCTTTGTACTGTAGTGAAAGCACTATACAAACTGGTGACAATCCCCTCTTCCACGACAAAAGAAATGTTATCCTTAATTCCAGCGATGAAACAGTAGCAAAGATGTATACATATATCAGAAATACAGAAAACCCATATAACAAATTCACTTTTAAAAAGTTTTTCTGCTTAATAAGTTTACACAGATTTGTTATAACAATATTTCAAAAAATTATTCACCTCATATTCCACACAATTTTGTTTTAGTTATTTGTCTGGATATTACTTTCTTCAAACAAATTTACATCCAAGTAAATAGTTTTATAACTTCTAACAATGCTGCAATACTATATAACCTACAAGTTCCACACTTGAGATCTGTAAGGTAAACAAATATGGCCAACTTGTCTTACCTAATTTGTGTAGAGGAATGTGGTTATTGTTTTTGAATAAACAATGGAAATAGCCATTATAATGAAACTTGTGAACATCTTCCATGGGCTTACAGTTGAGAAGCAGGATAATTAAATGTAAAGTGAAGGTAATTTTAATTAAGCTGATATTTGTCAGGTTTCTTGACAGTTTAATTTTGAGTATGGTGTTATAACCTAATGTGTTTGTCGCACAACAGAAGAACTGTTATGGTTTTTAATCAATTTTAGATTTTTTTTTTTCCAGACCAAATAGACAATGAATTGGACAGATACCTCAAAAAGGGCATTGAACCATTCATCTCAAATCCACTGGAGTATTCAAAGAAAAAGAAGAAAGCGAAGGGGGAGGGGGGTTCCAGTGTATGAAATGCATTGTGATGAGATTCTTAAATGTTCCATTGTGGTGAGACAGTATCCTCCCACAGGTTTATTTATTTACATCTGAATTGAGTCAGTAAGTTTTCATTTTATCACATTTGTTTTGTTTAATTACATTTCATTTAGTTTCGTTAGAATTGTATCCTTAGGACAACCTCTATTAAATTTCTTTATAATTATATATTCTTAAATATGGCAAGTTTACTACACAGTGCAGTTTATATTCAGTGGTAGAAGTTAATGCAATTTTATTTTCTCACCTAAGAGAAATGAACTTTTACTATTTTTGATCTAAGTTTGTGATAACAGGATATGATATTTTGAATACTTTTCCAGTTCATTTTCTCCTTGTGTGAACCCTGGGATTCTTGAATCAGACATAATGGAAGGCAGTCCACTGTAATTTTTGCACTGCAATTTTTCAGTAAATGCTTGCGAAGACTGCACAGCGTAATCTAAGGAGAGGTGTTGAGAGGCGCCTCAAAGTTCTATAATGTGCGAGGACAAGCGAGAGTCCTGAAACACCAGATTTTAGCTTTTGAATGGGTTTTATTCAACAGACACTGCTGACTCCACTTCGGAAGGACGAGTATTCCTAAAGACTTATGCTAACATCTTGTCTTCATACATCTTGAATTTTTCTGTTCTGAAACTTAGTACCATTAATTTTATTTGGAAGTTTTACATTTTTAACTACCTAGGACTTTCCAGAGGTCTGATATTTTTAATTATATCATGCACGCTACCCGAGGTGTAATAATTTCCAGCCATCTTAATTTGAGACACTTATAATTTTGTTTTATTGAAGCCACAAACTCCAGTATCAGTTATGTCATCACGTAATTTGAAATTTTATATGGCTCACAAAAGAGAGGCGATAGTCAAATTGATTTGAAAATTTTAAATTGCCTGACTTAGTAACAGTACAGATTTTCTCTAACTTCAGATTAATTTTTAATTTAATTTCCACAGTCATTTCAATATTTTTCATTTGCAACTACGTAAGATTTCATTTAATAAACATAATTTTTCCAGTTAATATTTGTTATGTTAATGTAGTGTTGTCAGTAGTGGGCATATTTTCTTGGTTGCATTCATACAAAGGATATGAATTCTCATGTGCCTAATGTTATATTTTTTTTTTTTAAACTATCAAGGGTTCATTGCTTTTAGGTATGTTGTTTCCTATACTTCCTGCTGTTTAAAAATGGCAAATTTGGAAATTGGTTACTTTTATTTCCATGTACGTTTAATCTAAAGCGGCGCACGAACGAGTTTGTTATCAGATTGCAAGGAGAAAGGTCCCGTTATCTGGCAAATACTCTTACACATACATTGCAAAAATTCATTATATTTTCAGATCCAATTTAAATCACACACTAACATACTTCCTATCCAACCAATCATCAAACATTCACACACGTTTTAAGAAAACATCAAGTTCAGTAGCATCCGAAAGACTATTTTCTTCAGCTGGACTTGTCAGTGAGAAAAAGTGGAGCAAACTTGCCAAATACAGCTATTAATTTTTTTTGTATTTTATCTGAATTTATTATAAGTTTGAGGATATTTAACAGGTAATCATTGTATATTTTATCTAAATATATTTTATAACTGTCAGCACTCCTTGTTTAATAACAAGGACTGCTGTGTTAACCTGACATACAATGTTGTTCTTGCTATTTTATTTAATAATATAATAATTTGGCACATATGTATTGGTATTCTTAATCGGTTAGGAATCTCAGCTGCATTCGAATTTTTGGGTGATTCTGTAATTGCAATTGGTTTCTTAATATCAGTACAACCCCAACTTTTAAGAAGTTTTGTCGGTTAACAAACAATATTTCAGTTTCTTCAGGAACATCTTAAGAAGTTACATTATGACAATGAATTAAAGATTGTATACAATATATCTATGCATCTCTGCAAACAAAAATATTAAGGTTGCTCATTTACTTTCATTTTGGTGTCCTTTATTAAATTTAGGGAGGGGCAGTGTATGTATCCCCTCTACACCAGAGTTGCAACACTGCCCAATTCCAATTGTGAGGGAGCATCCAGTATCACAAAACCAAAATGTTACAACTAGTGATGATCTCAGCTGTATACAGAGTGATTCTAAAATCATGGGACAAACATTGAGGGGTGGTAGAGCTCACTAAAACAAACAATTATTGTATAGGAATACATGGGCGGGAGTGACGCGTTGAGGCACAAACACAAAAATTACACATGAAATGCAACACAGTGTTTATTTACAAAGTCGCCGCTAAATGCCTTTTTACAGCAATGTTTATAATAATTGCTACCATCTACAGCAATGCAAGCTTGGTAGTGTCGGTGGAGTGATTGGCGAACAGATTCAAATACGCCGGGTATTTCACGCACGCACGCGTGCAGCCGCACAGGATAGTCGAGCGACGAGGTCTTCAATGGAATCAACTTGAGTCTCGTAAATGAGGGCTTTCAAATGCCCCCATAGGAAAAAATCGAGACTCGATAAATCTGGTGGTCATGGTGGCTGCTAATGTGTTACCTATGATTTTGTGTTTGTGCCTCAATGCGTCACTTCCGCCCATGTATTCCTATACAATAATTGTTTGTTTCAGTGAGATCTACCACCCCTCAATATTTGTCCCATGATTTTAGAATCATCCTCCTGTATAGCTTGCAGAGTACAAATAAACTCTTACTCTTCACACACTGGAAACAGAGTTGTCTTTGTTAAGTATGTTTGGCTGACCACTAACACTAGAACTTGCTGTTCAAACTGACAAGCCAATGTAACAATCATTACTGGGTGAAATAGGGAGCAGAATTTAAGAACTGTGCAAGGGAATTAGGTGTAAAAAATCTCAAAACTAGGAAGGAGGAAGAAAAAAAAAAAAAAAAAAAAAAATTAAAATTATGTGGAATAATAATAATGAAGTATGGTACATAATTTATAAATATGTTATATCAACCAGGTACAGCGAATAATTTGTCCGTTTCATGGCATTAGAAAATGGCAGCAGTCCTAGAACAATCTGTAAATTGCTTGTTGTAGCCAATGAGTGAAAAATGAAAGCAGGTAGAGCCAAACTGGGGTTACAACAAAATTAATATGTTTTTCCCTCTCAACAAAAATGAAAATATTTCAAGCAAAAAAATAAAAATAAATAAATAAAGTAACTTTGAGAAATTAAGACCAAAATGGAGAAGAACCCACAAAATTATACAGTAGAGCCCATTCTTTATATATGTCTTGATTTGAAACTTCCCTGCATTTTACACATTTTAAAATGGTGCAAAAGACATACTTGAACAAGTAGCACAGACACAAACAACTGTGTGTTACAACAAAGAAAATACAATAAGTTTCATGATGCTCTATTTCTCACAATGCTGCATGTTGAAAATGAATCTTATAACTAAGAGTAATACATCCTTGTAGTACCTCTGGAGACAAATAACACAATAATACATTCTGAAAAAAAAGCACTTACATAAAATATGTATTTGTTACAGACACAACATATACATTTCGCTCTCAACAATAGACTGATTCACACAATTAACAACAAAGTAAATTTGATTAAAACTAAGTTCTATAGTGACTACTCAGTATTAGTAAAATACTAAAACAAAAAGGTCATAATTTTGTACATAAAACAAAAGAAACTAGTTGTGAATATCTACACCTACGTTAATAAAGGTATAAAAATACAAAAATATTTCTACTCCTTTTGAAATTTGCAAAAACGTTGTCACTTGTTTTGGTCCAACAACATGTACTTTAATAACAAGAAAGCACTAATTAAAACAGGCCACACTTCACAGCTCCTCTCCAATTATAGTAAACACTGGCAACGGGTAACATGTTATGAAGGTAATCAACGCACTGTCCTTCAGAGGAAGTAGAGGCGATCCGTCAATACTTCACTGGTTTCCCGTTTTGTGTGTTGACCAACAAGCTGGGCCAGTTTGTGAGCATACTGGAAAAAAATTTAATACAGAATTAAACTTAAAAATTTAAATAACTTTTACTCAGTACAGAGTGTAAGTTTCATTTTCCTGAATTTAGAACTGGGCTATTTTACTACTTTTATTTCCATTCTAAGTTAAAGATTATACCTTGGAATTCATTTGCACCTGCAGGTCTAAAAATATGGCATGCTTATTTGTTTCACGAGGTGCTCAGTCATGCTAGATGTGCAGCAACAAACGGTTTTTTAATTTGCTCCTAAACATTTCGCATTTGGAACAAGTTTCACTTCACATTAAAGATTTTTCTACAGTAAACCATGCATATTAAAAATGCACATTATCCTCTCACTAATTTTAAAATGATCAGATTTCTAAATGTTCTGTTACATAAAAGCTCATCTTCAATAATGCCTTGTGATTTTACATCCTCAAGTTAACTAATTATTAAAATGCACAATAGAAATATCAGTTCATATTTCACCACAAACAAATTAAGGTAGACAATGCACTAATATTCCTAAGTTTGACACAGGGAAAAAAACTTATAATTTTGAGAGCACATTACCTTTAGATTTTACACAAATACATTTAAGCATACAATTGTGAGGATTTGAATATACCTTTCATTTCTGTAAACTTAACAACTTGCTGTGTTTACAACAACAGTTATTAATCCAACCCATGTTTGAAGGATTAATGAATATCAATGAATTACAATGCACAATGAAATCAAAATTGAAATGTCTGGTTAACAACCCTGCCTTATAACACTTTCTGAACATGAAAATGAGTACACATAGCACTAATAAGGCAGACAGGACTTCTGCTAACAGTGCTTAGTCAGCAAGTCCTAACTCCTATTTATCTGCAGCAATTCCCTGAAAACGTACTACATGGTAACTGCTAACAGCAGACAGTGAGTAACCAATGTATAGTGAAGTATCTAACAATAAACAGACCTTTGGCCAAGGAAAAGAAAACAGTGACAGAAAAATTTGCCTATAATGTATTCACGGTAACTTCAAGATTTTCTGAAACCCTGCTAAATATCTACTTTCAGGGAGCCGATTATGTATCCTTCCGCAGTATGTAAACAAAACATTGCCATGTGACACCTGTCAAACGTTTTGTAAACAGTGCCATGTGGGAACTGTCAAATATTTTNCATGTAACTCCTAGGGTGATTTTTCAAAGGTTCTTTTCAAAAGTATCGAAGATACCGTGAATGGATTATACCTCAACAACAAACCCACCACCAGGATTGGATGCTAAGGGCTTCAAGCCACATACTTTACGAACACATCTATAACAAGACTGTAAACACAAGAAAAGAATATTCTGTTAACATATTGGTAGCGATTTGTACTAACCTGACATGGAGCTGGTACGCGAATTGTACCCGGCCAATTGTAATACATATGACACATCTTATAAGTGAAACGCTGAATGTGATCTGTTTTCAGGCCACACGTGTCATGCACCACAACATAATGTGTAGGCGAAACTGTGCCCTGTAAACAAATGTATATAGAATGAGTATATTAGCCATGTAAAAATTAATCACTTCAAATATAGCTCAATTTGTAGACATTTTCAGTAAAATCCTTTTTATAAAAATATATAGCATAATAAATGAACAATCAATCTATAATTTTTTTATCATATCATTGTTCACTGGGTTGGATATAAAAAGTCCACTCAATTATTCAACTGGTGATGAATTTTTAGGTTATTAAATAGTTTAATATTCATTACTTGTAGAGGGAAAAACCGAAACTTGTGATTTTGATGCACATTATACAAAACTATACATTAGTAAAATTTCCCTTGGTGAAAACCACTTTAGCTATACACGTGATTCGTGCAATTCAAACAGAAGCATTCAGAGACATAAAATAAATTTTCAGATATCAAGAAAAGACCAAGAATCATGGTTTTTTTTAATGTAAAGAATATGCTAATTTGATGTCAGTGCGTTTTGCCTCAATTAACAACTTAATTATTTTTTAATATCAATAAATTCCTACAAGAATTACATTCTTAACCATTTACAATTTTGATTTAATTCACAAAAAATTGTAATGCAAATAAGTTATCAGATACACACACAAAACTAGACAAGTACATATATGCATAAAGACTTACCCTTAAGGTGATCACTAAAGAAACACTGGCCAAATGGAGCTTAAACATAGTTGTATCATCACTGACATCTTGTACATGCTTTTACATGAATTTTCAATGACTTAAAATTTTTTTTTTTCATTTTTAACCTTTTGAACTAAAATTAAAAACCAATATTGCAAATGTTTAAGCATGGAAAAGGAGGTAAATTTTATTTAAGAAACAAGATCTGTTATGTTTTTGAAGTCTGTAGAATGCTTTGTCACCTAAGTTTTTTGTAAATTGTCATTCAAAAACACAAAATATTGCTTTTTATGTACTTTTGCAAATGTACTTTTTCAGGTTGAAAAATATGCAAATGCAACAATAAAATTTGGATGTCTTACGTATCATAATGTAAGTGGAAACATCAGTTTTCATTATGTGTAGAGAGCAACGCAGAGGCAATACAATCTAAACTTTGGTCTATTGCAAAATGATAAAAACTCTCAGCTAAATAGTTTAAACAGAAACACATGCTTTTGTTTTTCGCTATAATCCAAAGTAGTTGTTCTTTAAAATAAGTAGCCAAATCAAGGTGTGATGAAAGCATGGTACCCAAAGAATTTAATAGCACAAACACAAACTTTATAAATTCACAAGTAGCCTTACGCTGCTTAAAACGGTTCTATATTTTTATATGCAGCAAAATAATTTTGTCAAGATTATTAAAAAAATGTCACATATTCTTAATTATATTCTTAACTGATTCAGAATCAGTCAAAGATGCATTCGGAAATGAGTTTTGCACAGTACAAAAATACGTCCGTCACGTTCTTGTAGCTGTTATTACGGCCATACATCTCATCACACTACAAAATCGTTTTTGTTATGAAACAGCGGATTACTGATACTTTGAATGTGTTGTGCTCTCAGCTGTCTGTGGCTTAACTGTGACGTCAGCAATTGCTTACCCTTCCTTCTGGAATTTGCAGGCACCTAACTTGTTACTTATTGTGAAATGGCTTGAAATTTTCACCTGTGTACAACAAAGCAGTACCACTATCAGCTAATGAAATTCAACAAAATTTCCCAGATAAAAGTACTAAATTAAAATTACGGAGGAAAAAAAAACTTATTTATGGTTAGCAATGAAGCAAGGAAATTCCCACACACATAAAATAGTAGATCATCCCATGCTGCAAACAAGCACTACATACAAGGAACACTACAAAAAAAGGTTAACAACTGGCAAATTTTCAAATATTGAGATGAAAAAATGCAATCAAACAAGCACAAATTTAGAAATGAAAACTGACGGGGCCACATATATACCAAATAGAGAAGCATGTTAGCTCATTAGTAGTCGTACATTGCCATAACAAACCATCCTTACAACTTCCCATGCCTACTCATCCCCAATTTGCTTTTGTTTATAAGTTTCTAGTTTCAAACAAACCTTTTAGTTCTTATTCAAATTCCTCATTTTTGTGAAATTAATTTAGAAGCATACGACAATCCTGCATGTTAGAATTAATAAAATTCTAAGGCATACTTTTTTTTGTTAACAACACACTAATAAAAATTACATAACTACAGAGTTCAGAGTACAAAAGAGTCAATCACACCTAATTTTTCTTCTAATAATGCACAGAATAGCAGTACCGTTACTAAGAAAACCCCTAACAATATAACCCAAAAGAAGCTGCTAAAGTATGCTGACAAAACAATTTTCTTCACAAGCAGTGTACAGATCATACAACATAAAAATAAATACACAATTTAAATGGAAAATGATATCTTTTAATAGTCCACAAATGTGTATTGTCATTCTATTAAAGTAGTGTTCAAACAAGATAACATACACAACACCATAGAAATAACATGAATAAAAACTACATTTTTGCAGAGAAAATAATTTATTTTTAACTGGTTATGAAATGTACACCACAATTCAATTAAAATATAATTTACATTTCTTGAAAAGTGCATTCTAAATGTCAGTGACACTATTTGATGTTTTGTCATTTTTATTCTGCGCTGCTATAATGTAACCTGGTTCGCAAACTTTTATGCCCCTCAAAATGTGACTGACTGTGATTTCAGGCAGTAGACAGCACACAAAAAATCATTGACGTTTTGGGAGTAGTTCTTCTTCCCAGAACATTCTGTCTGGCTTTTCTCATAGTACTTAGAGTCCACTATCACTAAACAAAACTAGATCATATATTGTCTACCACAAAGCATAAGCAGCCTTTGGATTTCAAATAGTGCTTATGGATTCTCTTTTGGTTTCAAAGTACCACTTTCGTAACTGACGCAGATATTGCCAGTTTTCGCAGCTTCCGAGATTTTTGTCTTTATGATGAATGGCATACATTTTACCCGTATGAGTTTGGTACTGCCCACTTATCCATCTGGACATCCCGACATGGCAAATCCGTTCTAACAAAGAGACCACATTCCTTTACCTATACCATTCTTTGTTGTTCGTAGCAAGAAATAGCTTTTCTTTTGTGGATGGCCCAGAATAATTTATATTACATTTGTGATTTTCAGGATGCTCTTCCTTACTACACATCTGTAGAACAATTTGTTCTTTATACTAAGGTACAACATTTTATTGGCTTTTCTGCCAATTATGCATGCCTAGAAACAAATAACAATGTAATTTAAAAGAATTAGTTTCCTCACAAGGGATAAATAACAATCAGTTGGTTTCAATGACTTCTGGTACAACGTAGGTTATTATTTGAATTTATATTTGAATCACCGTATACAAAATTATGCACTTTTTGCGATACCTCTTGACGGAATCTGTGCAACCAACCTGCGTATCTTCATCGGTCGATTAGTGAGGACCACGTCTGGTTTAAATACAAGCATAAAGTATATTTTAATAACTTTGCTAACTATTAAAATACATCATGATGGATTGTTAACAGTACAATATAATAGCTACTGACAATGCGATTTTTCATTGGTGATAATTACATCTCTCGGTAGTTATTCAACAAAACTAACTATTCACGTATGCAAAGCATTTTGCTTTTAATTTTTTTTACAAACATTACATTACATAAGAAAATAGTATGTAACATGTGTGCAAAAATAATTCTATTTGTGAATACACCTGCTACAATGATAAAACTACATCCTCAGTGGCCGGACAAGCTACAACTTGGAAGTTACACAGGCAGAATTGATAACATGGCATGTTGATGATGGCTGGACTCTGCATGTTTGTTAGGAATATACTTTTCACAATGAAAACTCAAAATTACATTATAAATACTGCAGAGGTTGTGTTTTAGACTAATTTGCATAAGTTACAAAGATGTAATAAAATTGTTTATAATATTTAAACATTTTTGTGGAGGCTTATACACAGTTCAGAGTGTGTTGTGTCGATTACAAAAAAGAGACGTGTGCATAAAAAATAATGATTACCCACAGAGTAACGTTTACCTTCTATAAGACAGCGGGAACTGGATTTACGTGGTTTGTGTGATTTAACCGTGAACAACTGTTGGCAACAATAGTCATTTTTTAAATGGTTATATATGTATATATCAAAACTTTATAACATTTACCTGTAGATTTAAAACACAATGAATTAATTTACCTTGGCATATCTGTGATTTGAACATTTGCTACAGCTCAAAAAGTTGCAAAAAATGCAAGTCCAGCTCGTAAAACTCATAAAATAAAAAAAAACAATAAAATTTATGTACACAGTATAAATTGGTTGAAATGTGCATTTCAGGGAATACCTAAAAACTAAACATATACCACAAAATAAATTTTATTGAAACACACAGGCGGTTAACACATTTTTATTATCACAACATAAAATAAAGTTATTTATTCAGTTCTATTGTGCCACACTGTACAAATGAAAGGTTGCATTCTTATTGTGTTGATTCATTGGGGTTATGAACTTGATCAAAATGCCTTTTATCCCTCAGTACTGACTGGTTTCTCTGCTTCAAACAATACACAATATAGCCCAGATTTGCAGGACAGCTGAGAATATATATATATATATATATATACTCAGCTGTCCTGCAAATCTGGGCTATATTGTGTATTGTGTTATATATAAACACATACACACTCCCCTACAGCAACAATTGATACCATGATATGGTTCAGTTCCAGTTCGTCATCTAAAATGTACATCTCAAATTCCCACATAAAAAAATTATCAATAAAAAATTACCAAAAATATTACCAACAGAAATGAGTGAAATCACTTTTTTTCTGGGGGAGGGGAACTGCACTACAAGTTTTTATACAAGAAAGAGCAAAATATATATATTATGTCTAACAATAATAAAAACAATAATTATGTTCTATTTTTGTATTCACAGTTATTTCAAGTCCATAATATTACACACAAAATTACAAATGAAACGTTTATGTACGATTTTGCAAAAGCATTATAAATAAAAACAGTAGAACATTGTTTTCACTTATTTATAGCCCCCCACGGGGCGGTGAACAACCACCCCTGACTTATCTGATACCACCTATGGGCTTCGACAAACTACATTCAGAAATATGTTTTGTAAGAAAATATGACTTCTATAGTTTTCTACCATGCCAAGGCTTATTTTCAAAATGGTGGGCAGTAAAAGTTTAGGGCACTATGTAATATCTTGGCGACCATTTAACCAATGTAAACCAAATTTGGGACATTGAAATTCATGAGGAATATTGTTAGTAATCCCCCATTTTAAAGATAGAACTATATAAAAAAAAAATTTGCTAAGTAAACATTTGCATGTTGAATACCTAGTTGAAGCACCTACTTTCAAAATAGCAGCTATAAAAATATTTTAGGTTAATTTCCCCTATCTACCACACTGTTTCACCAATTACAACCAAAATTGGAGTGCAGCAAGTGTCTGTTACCAAACACCAAATATGGCAATATTTAGCCCTCTACTATCTACAATTTTGTAAGATAGCACCACATTAAAAATAAAGTTTTTTTTGTCATATCTTTGGAACATATAAACCGATTACTACAAAATTTGGCTGAAAAGTAATACTATGGCAGGCCATGTAAAACCGGATTTGTTTTATGTCAACACTTACTTTCAAAATGGCCACCATATAAAATTTTAGTTCAGTATGTTATATTTACGAAACCATAGAACCAATTCTGACTTAACTTTGTATACTGGCAGTATCTATTACAACACTTAAATGTGTATACTAACAGCCTTTTTAACCTACTTTCCAAAGGAGAAAGGCTTATGAGATCTCTTTCCTGTCTGTGTGTGTGCGCATATGCCTGTGCATCTGCACCTCCTCTTTTTTCCTTCAACTTTTGAACATGTGAACTGAATTTCACCAAACTCAGTACACATATAGTACTAAGTAAAGGACACCTACTGACTTTTATAGTTTTCGACCACGCCAAGTGCTGACTTTCAAAATACCCGCTATTTTAAAGATAAGGTTGTCATATGTCCAACCATTCAACCTATTTAAACCAAATTTTGCATGTTGACAGTGCAAGATGTGCACTTTGAGTTTAAAAGTCTGTTGGTGTATCGTTTTGGAAGATGGCACAACTTGAAAAAAATAAGATTTTACATTATATCTCAAACTACCAACAAATTCTCACCAAATTTAGCACACATAAGTAATACTATGCTAGGCCATGTAAACACACATAATTCAAATTGATGAAGCACTTATTTTCAAAATGTCAGCCAAATTTCAACCAAATTTTGTATGCCGGCAGTATCTATTACAAGCATCCTATATGCCTAGAAAAGTCACTTTTGTACACCATTTTGTAAGATTGCACTACATGAATTAATAAAGTTTTTATGTCATCTCGGGGAAACAATTGGCCCAATCCTATCAAATCTGGCAAAGAAGCAGTACTGCAGGAGATGATGTTTACAAGTATGCCTTAAGTAAGTCAGACACTAGTTTCCAAAATGGCAGTAATATAATTTTAGCATACTCTGCTTTACCATTGAAACCATGTAATAAATTACAACTTAACTTTGTATGCTGGGAATATACATTACAAACATTAAATGTGTCTACATGGACACACTCTTTAGGCCTCCATTTTGTAAGATAGCACCACATGAATACATACAGTTATTTTCAAAATTTAAAAATGGTGGCGATATAGCCATTTAAGTTTTGTATGTTATATTTTTGAAACCATGTAATTAATTATAAATTAACATCGTATGCCAGCAGTATACATTACAACCATCAAATGTATTCACACAAAGTCTCTTTTGTCCACCATTTTGTAGTATAATCACATGTCAAACTAAAATTGTCACATCTCAGGAAAAAAACAACAGATTTCAACCAAATTTGGCAAAAATGTAGCAATACGGCAGGCCATGTAAACTAATATGTTTTAAGTGACACACTTATTTTCAAAATGGCGACCATTTAAACATTTTAGTTTAGTATGTTATATCTACAAAATTACCAAACAAATTTCAACTTAACGTTGTAAACTGGCAGTATCTATCACATCCATCAAATCTGTTTATACAGAACCTAATTTCTGAGCAATTATGTAAAATAGCCAGAAATGAAAAAGTAAAGTTTTTGTGTTGTATCTTGGGAAGCAATCAACTAATTTCTTCAACATTTGGTAAAAACGTTGTGCTGTGGTAGACCACACTAATTTTTGTGTTTGAAGTGTGCAAGACCCGTATTTTCATAATGGCGGCAATTAAAATGTTTGATAAGCTTAGTGTGCTATATCTATGAAACTATGTAACAGATTTTAATTTAACTCTATATGCTATAAAAATGACAATCATTGACTGTGCTGATATATAATGCTTTTGTCCTCCATTTATGACTATTGTCACATGAAAAAAATTGAGGCCAAAATTTTACACGCAGGTAGTGCTACAGTACGGGGGTATGTAAACTAACTTTTTTTTAGCAGTGGAAGAACTTTTTTTTAATGATGTTTATAGAAATAGTTTAGATTAATATGTTATATCTACGAAAAAATTCAACAAAATTAAGGCAAATTAGGTTTGCTAAGAGTACTCATTAGACGTATCAACTATGCATAGATTTTGCCAGTGTTTTTTTCCAAATTGTGCCAGGTGACTAAACTAAACATTTTGGCATACTTTCAGAACAATTCAACCAATTCTCACCAAATTTTGCACACCATTATTCCTATAAAAGGCAATGTAAAGTTACATGATTTAAATGGGGCCAGACATTAATTTTCAATATGGCGACCATATAAATATTTTGATGAGTTTGTCACATCTATTTAACAATTTCACCGAATTCAACCAAACTTGTTATGCTTACAATTTCTATTGTAAAGATAATATATAGTCTATTTCATATAATAATTCCTTTTCTTGACCCCTGCCTGTTCACACAAAAGACATTGGATAAATACACAGGTGGGAAAGAGTTCTTAGATAAGATGTATATGTATTTTATTTTAATACGTCACAAAACCGCTGTTATTAGCATAACAAACCAAACTTAGTTTTAGAATATGTGTAAGTGTTTCAAACCAAACGGAACCTAAACCGTGTGTGATAGTTTAGTTTTGTTTGTAGCTAGTGCTAACGTTGCCATTTGAACACTTCATATAAATTAAAGAGGTCGCAGAATATTTTTCTAATATTTATACATCAATTTGAGGCTATATATTTCAAATCTGAGTTGTTTTGAGCCTGTACCAGATGAAAAATGTACTTTTATATGCGCGTGATACATAACTTTAGCAATACAGCTTTGGAGTACGTGACTGTGCTGACATCTGTTGGCCAGCGCGTGCGGCTTGCTTTGAAAGCCACGCCTCCATGAAATGACTCATGTTTCATGTGTAAAATACAAAATATGAATGAATTCCCAGACATGTATATTTTCCATGAGCTCTATATATATTTTTCAAAGTAACATATTTCCGTATGCAGCAATTTTGCTTGCTAATAATTTTGATTCTGTCTGTAATCACCGAGCCTTTCTGAGACTGGCTCGCCATTTTGTGTTTCGCGTTCCCTTCCAATTCAGCATCAAAGTAATAAAGTGAGAAGAAATTTTATTTATTTATTTAAACCACGTAGCGTTTGCAATGGAATTATTTGTGCAGCAAATAATATTTATGTTAATATTATACATTGTCATCTAGGCGCACTCAGTACTGTGATTAATTGATAAATAGCCTCGTTGCATATACTAATTATAAAACTACCCAATCTCACCTGTTTGATGTGCTGATGCCACGTTTAATTGTGAAATACTTTATTATTATAAATGAAAATGTGCTATTTGACAATTTCCCAGACTTCTTAAACTACAAAGTTTCACATATATAAGCTAAAACGTCCAAACTGCTACTTCATAAGAACCACAATTAACATCTTATTAAAGAAGATGACAAACCGAATTCGCAGTCTATATGCTTTTAAGTACACACCTAGTCGCACGACTCTAGTTGTATGGTACATTCAGCGAAATGGATATTCGAGTTGCAAATGCAAATCCAGTCTTTTTTTAGAATAAAATTTCAAGTGTTTGTGATATTGAATTTTAATATAAATAATGTATGAAATATATTGTGACCATATGAATGGATTTGAGATAAAATTGAAATAATATTATGAACATATTGCCCTCACAAATCAAACTAAGACTATAATATACTTAATTTTCCATGAGCATTATGGATGTATTATTTTTGTTTACTGGGCAAGAAAGCTGCAATTTTCAAACACTATGTTCAAGTGAATAAACTATGGATCTTAATCAAGTTATGTCTGTTGCAGCGATAAAAAATTCCACAGTGAAATCAATTTTTTTCTCATTATCTATGAGTGAGCAGCTTGGCGAAATGTTTTGATGTAGGTAGATAGTCTGTTTTTTTAATCGACGTCCGTCATTATGGACCAAACATGTTTTGGCAGTCGGGTGGAAACCACGTGGAGCCAGGATACATAACCTGTTTGTTTACCGGTTACTACTTCTACACAATCTGTCAAAAAAAAAGAATTCTTATACAAAATAGACTATATACTAGACCTCTTTTTTAAAGGCAATTTTGTAAGATGGCACTGATTAAGAAAATAAGGTTTTTATGCAACATCTCAAAGACCAATAAACTGATTTCTAACAAATTTTTCACACAAGTAGAGTTACCTTAGGCTATCTAATCTTTCGTGTTTTAAGTGGCTCAGAAACTTATTTTCAAAATGATGGCATGTAAATATTTCAGGTTAGTGAACTATCATTTAAAATATTAGACAGACTACATCCAAAGTTGATGCTCTGAATCCTACTCCCATGATGCAGTTCATTCGTGAACCAAGCACATGTGTATTTGCAGCTTTACCAGTTCCTACCAAATTTGGCAACCAAGTATTACAACGGTACGCCATGTAAAATTTGTTTCATGTGGGCCACTTATTTTAAAAATGGCAGCCATGTAAACATTTTAGCTTATAATGCTATATCTAAAACACCATGCAATTATTTAAACTTAACTTGGTAGGCTGGCATTAGTTATTACAACATTCATATGTGTCTTTACAGAGCCTCTTCACCACTTTGTAAAATAGGCCACATAAATAAATAAAATTTTAAAGTCATATCTCTGGAAACAATTAACTGAGCCCAACCAATTTAAGGCGATAAGCTATACCTTGGTAGTAAAATTAATTTTTTCTGACTTAAGGGGGTAGCTGTGTAAATATTTTAGGTAAGTATGCCATATACTCCAAATAATTTCACACAAACTTTTTATGTTAGCAGTATCTATGATCTATGATGGACATCAATATTATTTGTCTGCCATTTATGAAGATAGCATTGGTCCCCATACCTTGGGGATCAATAAACTGATCCTCACCAAATTTTGCACACAAGTAGGGTTACAGACGGTCATGTAAACTTAAATGATTTTATTTACATTATAAAAAGTAGACAGAATGCACAAGTATGTACTCCCAGGGCGGTAAGTACTCGTGGATAGACACACACAAACAAAAGTTGGATGAACACATTTTTTACACGTATGTGCAGCGTTTCGCTGGCTAGCGCGCAGCTTCATCAGGTTTGTATTTTTTTGTTATTAGTGCAATAAATTACAGAACTATCTCCTCTTTTAGAACACTACTGGAAGGATGTGGTCTGTTTTAACTTCTACTGTGTATAAAAATATGAGTTGTATCAAAAACACTAGGCAATGCTTCAAAATTAAATTGCCCTTAAAAAATTATTTGAAAAATTAACTTAAACCTAGCACAAAGCTTGTAGTTTAAATGTACATTAAACACTCGATACAAAGTACACATGCATACATGCGGACTTGTCAGCGATTTGCAAGACGTATTTTAAAGTAAAGTACTTTATACAGAAATTTTACTGTATTACCAATTTACACCAATGTACATGGTGACTTGGATTATCAAAACAATGATTGAGTGAGAGATGCACACATGTACACCTCTTTCTCTACCTAACACAAAAAACACTTATATAATAAAGAAATATTAACGTCAACTTACCTGTCTGACATTCTGCGAGACCAGGAAGAAGTCATACCAGTTCCTCCTTGTTACAGTATGATCCACAATGGAGCCTGGCGGTGGGTTGTCTATATCAGAACCATTCTGAAAGCACCCCATAACAAAATATTGTTGCATACAAAGCAATTTACAGATAGGAAAGTCTTTGAAATAAACTAAAACAGCTCTTGTGCAATATAGCTTAATGAGAGAAAAATTTAAATTATAGCCTGGAGGCTGTAAACTGACATGTAATATGAAACAAAAAACCTACAGCTGAATAACAAAAACTGTATACGTGGGAGGTGCAACAAATGGCATGGGTGGCACCCATCTGATGGAAGGCTATGAGGGTTGTGCCATTAACATGTTAGGTTCTTTTAGTGTGTTCATCCCTCTTTTACGGTGTTAAAATTTCTTTTTATTTAGTATTGTGTTTGTGGAGCTTGCCAGTTCTCACCTCTACTTTTGTTTTTATAACCAAATGGCTGTCATACACAACCATTGTTTTATTCCTGAAAATATTTATATAAACATATAAATTGTAGAACATGTTCTACACTATAAGATTGTACAGTTGAAACCGCAAGCAATTTACTAAATTTTTATGCAACTCTCTTTTAACAAGAAATATGCATAACTGACATTTGTATTGGAACTTCATCTTATGACCAATTTTATGGGGAGGCTGGTCACACTTGTGTCAGAACTTATTATATGAAGTTAATATTTTTCTTGACAATATAGAATTGTCCTTCAGAATAAAACAAAAGTTTACAATTAGTATTAAGATTATGTCAGTAACGAAAGAAAACACAGCCTCTTCTCAAGTTGTAATTTTCATTATGTAGTGCAACTTTGTGCACAAGGTGTTAGTTCCCCGGTTTTATACTAGTGTGTTTCACCTCAATCATCCATCTTTATCTATAAACATAATGTTTGGAAAATGTAAGATAAACCTTTTGATTCTTCTTGCTTATTCCACAATCATGTGAGACACATACTTGATTTGTTCTGCAAATATTCACCACCGTTTATGGCATAGTTTTACTTTCTGGACCCGCTTCAAGTAAGTATAGCTTGCGCTGGCCTGTTTTTTTATCATAACCTAACCTTTTTGCTAACTATTTGAACTTCTAAATAGGCAGTCGGCTACTACACCATTAGTCTGCCTTAGTAGTGGAGTACTGCCTTTCGTGGTAGTGAACTACGCCTGGCCAGCTCGTCTTTAGCGTTTCGTACTCGGCCTTAAAAATTTAGATAATCAACAATTTAAACATGATTACATGAATTATTTCACTATGGAAGATGCATACCAGTCTCTGTAATGAACTGCATGTGAATTAAATCTCACAAAATTTATATTTTGCACGGGGTTGGAAGTAAAATAAAGTAGTAGAGAATAATAATAAAAGGTCTGCCTGTACTTTGCTAGAAACTAATATTATAATTTAAATAATATAATGATATTTGTTTATTAATGATGCACATATTAATGTTATATATAATTAATTTATATTAATTTATTTCTGTTAAGCATGTAACTCACAAATATGACTTGACGTCCTTAAATAAACAGGACTCACCCCAAAATTACATTTGTTATTTTTAGAATGCATGTGTATAATCTGTCCATGTTATCTCAATACCTACAAACCTTTGAGTTCTTTGTGAAGGAAAGCGGACTGATGTGTGCTCTGCATGTTAGGTAGTTTATTAAACCAAGGATCCACGCTTGTACTCCCTTTGTTGCTTCTCTTATCCGTTGGCATTAGAGCTATTCCTTTTCGTTTAAGGCCTATTTTTATCTGAGAAAAATGGCTCGTACAACATATTAAGGGGGGAAGGAAAGGAAGTATGGTCCATAAATATGATAGCAGGACTGTGTGCTTTCATTGAACACATTGTGTATGCCACACATACATGTACCGTGCTTGCGGTTGGTGTTGGTGACATGCATGGTAATGTTTTGAACTTTTGTTCCCTTGTTCACATCATGGTGGTGATTGTCCCAGAGTTCCTCCTTACAGAAGAACTTATGTATGAATGTGTACTGCGTGGTGTACGACCAACACAAAATATCACAGCTGTCCTGCGAAAAGCTTTGCGCTCAGCCCTTCAGACTGACACCCTGTCAAGTTGGAAAATATTGCTGATTTAGATGTGGACAGTGAGTACAAAGTCTGTACCAGTGAAATATTTGTCCAAGATTTATTTGACAACACCAATGATGAAACTAGTATGCAAACTTTGTCGCGTAACAGATATAGGCTAGCCCATTTGCACAGACGTGCTAGTAATTTATTGACTAAACAAGTCGACAATCTTTCAGATTTGCAAAAATCTTCTTTGTGCACAATTGTGTCATAGGTTGAAGCCCTGTGCACTAGTGTAGATAAAAAGGAACAGGAGTTCTCCTTCGCCTCTGGAATGCCTTATATTTTTATTCTCTTGAAAATCAGTTTGCCTTCCTAGTGCCACTGTGTCCAACACAGTGAACTATGCTCCCTCCTCAGCTACCTTGTCATGCTTTCCTACCACAGTGCCAGTTACACACCACATAATTTTTACCTCAGAACCAGTGGCATAGGAACAATTTTTGACTTGGCGAGGGGTGGGGATATAAAGTTGGGGAGATATAAATATGGGGAGGTGGGGGAGGGGGCCAAGATGATTTTTTCACTCGGAAAAATTTTAAATGTTGACGTTCAATATGGTGTTGTTTAAGTGTATTTTAAGTTCATTGAAAATGTTAAAAGTATTAATAAGTTTGATTAATTTAAACACAATAATTATAGAAAACTAAAATGCAAATATCTGTATTTAGACAGGGCAATTCAATTGTAATCAAAATTAAATATTTTGACAGGACTTTATCACAAAAGTATATACTCAATCATTTTATTTAGTTAACGATTGAGACACACGTTATTAGTTCATAATTACAAAACAATCTTGCATGCCGATTTGGCCATTCATTGATAACTTCACAAGCATTCAAAGGAATGTTTCTGTGAATTGATAGCACTGCAAGTCCATTTAATCTTGATTGAGATGTAGTATTTCTCAGGTAGGTTTTTATCTGTTTCAGCAAAGAAAATGATCTCTCCGCGGTGGATGTCGAAACTGGCAGAGTGCACAAAATTTGAAGAAGCTTGAAAATATTAGGAAAAACCTCTTAATCACAATTTTTCAGAGCTTTCACCGCAGTTTTACATGCCATGTTCCCCTTTGCTAACCTTGTTTTCCAAAGCCTCAACTCACCATACAAATTTGTTTGAACCATTGGTGCATAAAATTCTGTTAAATTCCCATACATTTTGCTCTCATTTTCTGTCGTACCACTTTCAAGTAAACACATAAAACCATCACACACTTGCTTGTGGTTAACAAACCTCTTCTTCTAGCTAACTAATAAAGTAACATATTTGTCCTATTTTTTTAACTTTGAAATTATTTTCACAGACTCCTCTACTCCCAGAGAGTTTGCCAAAGACTTCGCTTGTTTATATACAACCTAGAATTCTTGTTCTGAATGACCTCTGGTTCTTTTTAGTTCTATGACAGGATCTTTGGCAATCGTAACAGCTGCTTTCACGTCCAAGGATTCTTTCTGGAATTGCCTACATAGGGACAGCCCATATCCAAACACTTCATTAATTACGTATAATGATACAAAAAATTCAAAGCACATTGCATTGATTAAATTTTTTGGATCTGTTGTTGTGTCATTCCATCTGCAAATCTCTTCTAAAGCTTCAAGCGTATATTCTAACAACTCAATGAATTCATGTACTGCACCATACTTGGCTATCCATCTCGTACCACAAAGTCTCCTCAGAGATTGTGCACTTGGGAAGGCATCACTGTTTTCAATTACTGTTGATAATACTGTCTTTCGCTTAAGAGTGTCAAAAAAAAGTAAAATTTTTTCCACAGTTCCAAGACAGTTCCACACTACTTGAATATCACTGATTTTGTAATGGCCAAATTAAGAAAATGTGCAGGCAGCACAGTGCACATAAATAGCCTTGGGGTATGTTTTCTTGATGATAGATTGTACACCATTATATTAACCTGACATGATATCTGCACCATCATATCTCTGGCCAATTAGATGTTCACAATTTATACCACACTGAATTAGTACATTAAGAATGATTACTGCCAAATCCTGTCGCTTCAAAAAGTTGGTTTCGAAAAACTGCAGGAAATCCTCTTTTATCTCACAACTACTGTTCACATATCACACACAAATAGCAACTTGATCTACATTTGATATGTCTGTTGTTTCGTGTGACGAAACAGAGAAACACCTAGCGTCACTGATTTTAGAAACCACTTCATACAAAATAATCTGATTTCAGCACTCTATAATCTCACTTTGTACAGTAGGACTTAGATATTTACTCCTCTCTCCTACACCTGTACCACAGCCTCCCAACATTGAGTATAAGTCATTGTCACCAGCAGCTCTATATTTTATGATGGCACGAAAGTTTCCTTCATTTGTGTTACTGCCACTTCTGTCGTAAATATCTCCCACATCAATTTTACTACTATCACAATGGCCACATAGTGATATTCCTTGTGTGCCACACAAAATGATGCACTCAATACTAGGTTCCACGTACTTCCTATTTTTTTAAATTTGTTCTTCCCTGTCTTTATTAATTTTGTTTATAATAGATTGGGATCTGTCTTTAACAAAGTTCAAAAAGTCCAATGCTTTTGAAACACTTTCCGTATGGTACGTACATTCAGAATATTGCCTGAAAATTTCCTTGGCCTTCTTCCAAAAGTTGAATTTCGACTTTACCAACTGGCCTAAAGCTTGCCTGCCTATCCCTCCCGTCTCAGCAAATACAACATAATATTTACAAAAAGCCCCTTGATCATTTTCTGAATAGGATAGCCAATCAAACTCCTCCAGCCACTGAAATTGAAATCTCAGTTTCACTTTTTTATCTTTGTATCTGCCAATTAAGGGGAATGTATAATTTTTTGGTGGCGCCCACAAATTTTGAAATACCTCCACTTCTTTATCTTCATTTAATCTTCTATTCACAAACAAGGAAATGTTGTTTACATGAGCAGTCACTGTAGGTTTGTGCGCGTGCAGCAGGTGGTATTGTAGTGTTGCTTTTGCACAAGCACACCACCTCGACCTCAGGTTCATTATTGGATTTACTTGCTGCTGCACATTGTCTTCTGGTTTTGAAAGCACTTTCAATATCACTAACACTGTAATTTTCTTTTTCTTATTTTCGGATCCCGTTTAAAAAATTTGGTCAGTTTACTTTGTGACATAGTATGGGAAACAAACACTGTCAATAAAAGCCACAGTACGCAACAAATGTTCAATCTAAACACATCACAACGAAATGTATTAATGTAACACTTGTGAGCTTTTTAATACGTACGTACATATAAACAATATGGTCACGGCATGGATATCACCACTAATACTGCCGCTTGCTGCGTGAAAGCCGATTATCAGTTTACTACGATGCTGCTTTTACTAAAGCAAGCACGAGCGGTATTAGCAGTCAGCAGAGAAACAACAAACAAATTAATTGCAGGGATATTTTTTCTCTCTGCACACTTGCTTGAAAATAGCTTGGTTGGCTCACGCAAGAAATAAAAAGATGAAAGCAACCAGGAAGGAAAAAAAGCAACATTTTCCAGATGCGGGGAAAAAAGAACAGTGAGCGTTTTTTGATACATAGGAAAAAAGAACACTGTGGTGGTAAACGGCGGGGAATTAAGGGGGGGGGGGATCCCCTTGATCCATGGTACTATTAATAAGTTTGTTATATTTCACTTATTTTCAGTGATGTCTTAGGATTTGTATAATTTGTGTACATTTAACCCAGTTAAAGGAAGTTTTTAAGATGTAATGGTATTTTGGGATTTGGGATGTTCTTGTTAGGAATAACCTTTTTCTCTTAGGCAGTTGAAGGGAACACTAGTAGTTAGTGATTTGTTGAGGTTATAACTTTACTGTTTTAAGGGAATTCCAATTTGTTTTGTTTTAGCATCTGTCTACCTGTTGTACTCTTTTGGGATGGCAGTCAGTCTCTCGCATTTGTTCATCTTTCTGACAGTCGCCATCTTTATGTTTCATTTGCCACTGTAACTCTACTCAATTCTGGTGGTGTATTTGAGAAGGAGGAAGACTTGTTGTTTTCAGATACCTTTTACTCTGTGGTTTTGGACTTTAACCTTCTTGACCTGTAAGATTAGTGTTTCACATTGGAAAAAATGCTCCAGACAGTAGTTCAGTTCACGATAAAAAAAATAACGCATTCCATTATAAAGACATCATCATTTGACCAAAATTTTAATCTCACAGTGCAACAATTACAGCAAAATCTCTTGAGCTTCAAGACTGAAGCCGCAACGATAACCTCTTTACTACCTTCAGCCACTCAGCATAAAAAGAAAGGAATCCTGGACTTTGGTGGTAAAATTTTGAAAATTGTTTTTGGGACCCCTGAACGTTTAGCAAAACATCTTAATTCGATGACCGATACACACAATGAAATATCCACCAATTTTTAATCATATTAAGCTTGTTAAGGATCTTGAGGATTGCGTGGTGAATAATACTAAGTATGTTAAAAAAAATTGGCTGCAAACTATTTAGACTCGTATAAACTTTGGTATTCTAACCTAAGTCAATACATTCAAGAAGTTTGGGAAAGTATGATTGCAGTTAGTTTCAATGTTGACTTGAATACTATGTTGCTCCAAGTTAGGGAAGCACTGGCTAAAGCCAGAATTGATCTGTCTAAGTTAAGGAAAGCTATTGGAACCAGTGTACATTGAAAATTATGTTCTACCTTGTTGATACCTGAAGCATTTATTGTCATTCTGAACAAAATTCAATGACTAATAACCTTGCCATTATACATGCTAGCTCCAGTTATTCCTAAAAATATTTATGTATTTTATGGCTTAAGCATTGTCCAAACTGTTGTTTACAATGTTTTTCAGAGTATATTTATCAATGCTCCGTTACCTAGTGAGTGAGTGAGTGAGTGAAGAGATTTGGACGGCTCTTAACATACAGGTCTTAAGAGCCGATGAGGGTAATTGAGGTGAGTATGGAAGTATGGAGCAGTGCCTGGCACAATTCTCACGGCTGGGGATTGAACCTGGATTCCCTTGGTGGGAGGCAAGCAGGCTAACCATTCAGCCACCGTGGCCCCCGTTCGCTAGTAACGTTGGTCTCTTTGAACACTATTACATTGTTCCCTACTCATTTTTGGTACACAAATTTAACACATCCATATTGTTGAGCGTAAGTGGTTAATTAATTGTCAGTTTCGACAGAAACCTTTTCGCACCTGTTTACTCAAATTCGCTGACTGGATGTAAAACTCATGGAATCACGCTATGTCCTAACACTTTTCCTTTCTTCGATGCACATGTTAACTACTGTGAACTCAACCTATTTTTGGGCAAGACCTATTCTGATCTTTGTGATAAAATGTTTGTTAAATCTTTAACACCCCCCTTTTTTTAAACCAATTCAGTATGGATATTTGCTACAAAACACCTTTATCGAAGTTAACCGTTTGTACAGAATAACTACTGAAGTCTTTTCTACCTTTTCCATAACCCTAACTGACAGTGGATTTATCAGTAATACTTCTCATTGTGATATTATAGGTCCTTCATTCAGAACATTTTAATGATGCAGTTATATTAATTATCGGGATACTGGGTTAAATTTCTTTCATTTTGCAAGGCTTCGTAATATTTTTATCAGGATTCGAAGTTCTTGCCGTGTTTGTTAATTTATCGGTCATACGTTTGCTTTTTCGAAATTGTAGTTGTTGTTAGCATCAGCATTAGTAGATAGAAGCTATCTGACTGTAGTCAACAGTTTTTGTTCTAGAAGGTTTGATTATTTTTCACCGACGACGCAGTTCGGATGGTGTGGGGAGTGGTTGCCCCGCCCACGCCATGCCCTTATTTGCTCACGTTTTGGTACCCTGGAGCGACGAGTGGGGATAGGCACGTGGCAACAAAAACCCTGGGTGTCTATCGCCCGCTAACGGTGTAGGACCAGCACTCGAAGAGGCCACGTCGAGCGTGGCAAGTATCCCCCACACCGGCAAACTTTAAATTTAACTCTATTATATTATTTCCGCAGGTGTGGGAGGTTGATAGGGTGCCAAGAGGGAATTGACGTCCCTCCTGCCTTCGTTAAGTTCTTCCTGCGATGCAAGTTTTCAAGACGTAAATAATCAACAAACAACTGTGGTGCTGCTCTTTGCTTGTTTGTCTGTGAAGCTGTTCGTGACTCTGCATACCGGAAAATTGTATGTGAACTGTTTCATTGGCATGATAAATAAAAGTACAGAGTAAATTAAACAAAAACTTGACTTAATTTTTATATTTGTTTGGCGCTTTTAAAGTCTCATGTTTCTACCAATTGAACTAACGTAGCTGTAACTTCAAGCCGTAAATCCAGACAGTGCGACGTTACAACATTTGGTTCAGTAAATTCTCCTATGCATTTTAAGCAAAATCATTACCTGTCATTCACATTCCAAAACTTAATCCCAAAATCAGTTCATTATATTTTTCATCCTCGCTGGATGTTTCACCAGACAATTCACTTATCAAAGAACTTTATGTCCTGCTTGCAAACAAACCACTGTGGAATACAGTTGATTACATACAACAAATTTAATTTAACACCTTTAATAAAATGGAATCAAGGTCAGGACTCTGGACTGGCCAATCCATTTCCGGAACCTTATTGCCCACAAACCACTCACGAACAAACTGTGCTTTATGACGGAGCATTGTCGTGCTAAAAACACAGTTATTACTGAATTGGTCTTATACTGCAACTAACACGCAGCTGGTTGAACAGCATTCTCCTGACATTTACCACACCCAAACCCTCTTATTAGACTGCCACATGGTATAGCATTATTCATCACTCCGAATCGTGCATATCCAGTAACCCGTATTCCAGTAGTGGCACTCTGCATTCACAGGCAAAATGTGCAGCTTATGGGCAGGTGCTTGAGATATGAATCTTGGTTTTCGAATTAACTCCCGGGACATATTCATAATGTTGGCTGAACAATTAGTGGCAATGCAAAATTCACGGGTGATGGTATCACACTGTGACACTATGTTCTTGTACACCTTCAATGCTTGACAGTCCCTGTCGGTCAACACACGTTGCCTACCTTGCCGTGGTTTTGTTGTGGTTGTGCCTTGCTGTTTCCACTTCACAATCACATCCCTAAAAGTCGATTTGGACAACTTGAGAAGGGTGGAAATGGCCTTGATGGATTGCTTACTGATGTGGCAACCAATAACTACACTCCAATTGAAGTCTCCGAGTTTCCTTGCTCTACCCAATCTGTCGATACCACGTAGAACTGATCATTGAGCTCTCTGCCTCCTTTCATAGTAGGAGCATGGATCCTAGTGACATATAGGTGCGAGTTCATATTTAAAGAGGGGCATCTGGAAAAATTTGATCAGGTGGTGTATTTTTACAACTGCTGGCCTCTCATACCTCCACTCAGATATTTTTTTATTCAATTATCCTTGGTGTAGTTGATTTTCAACACCTGGATACATGTTTGATTTTAAGTACTATGTGAATAAACGAGGTAATTAAATGTGTTTCCTACTTTCTGAAAAATTGTTTTGCAAATGTAACATTTTATTTTGTAGTTTGTAAAAACTATCTAAACATTTATCAGAGATTCGTGTATTATTTTAACAGAAGCACTCATTTGTTTTGTGCCAATATGACAGCCATCATAACATATGATCCGCGAAGGCTGGAAAACATGGCAGGCAGTGTTAGATGGCAACTAACAGTGCTATATCATTATGTTGGCACGTTGCTAGATGTATGAAAGACCAAATTGGTCGTATGAAAGTTGATTTAGAGATGATAATATGTAATGTATGAAACTGCAAGTTGAACGAATCTCAAATGTATGAAAGTCGAGGACTGTCTGTACGCTCTNAAAACCCCCCCCCCCCTCAATGTTTTCGTATGTACACATAAATGTGGAAGTCTGAAACTGAGTCAAATTTAATGCCAATGTCTCAGAAGGCCGAGCAGAATTTATATATATATTTCAACAAACATGCATGCACATACAAATTTACACATAAATATGATTTAAGACTCACCCGTGCTGCAAATATGCGTGTATTTATCCTCTTCTGGCAGACTATAAATGTAAGCTTTGGGCTATACCCAGGCAAAATAGAGTTTAAACATTTGATAAACTGGGGGACTTCATACTGCGCAGTTGTATTTAACTGTCCATCACCAACACCATCACGATATATGATAATACGATCAGGGAAATCATTGTTCACCTGAAAACAACAAACATGAGGCTCATTTCTGAACTGTCACAAAAATAACAATTATATCAACAAATAAAAATGAGTACAAAAAAAATCACTAATTTTTTTTTTAGATTTGTTATACACAAAAGAAAATTTATATTTTTTTATGCTAACATATAGGCAATCAATGTTATTCAAAGATTACGATGACACAGAAAACTTTGCCAAAAGATGACCCACATTTATAAAACTGCATTAAAAAAATATAAACTAATTTTCTCTTTTCCTGAAAACGTACATATTAAATCAACTAGAAGTAGTGATGATGTGCCAGAGGAAGAGGAGACAGGGAGAGGAGAAGATGAGGAGAGGTAAGGGAGGAGGTAGAGGGGAGGAGATGAGGCAGATGGGAGGAGATGAGGAGACAGAGAGGAGGGTCAAGTAGGTAGTGAGAAGGGGGTGAGGAGGGGGAGAGGAGCATGACAAAGGGGACAACGAAGAGAGTAGATGAGGGGGAGGGGAGAAGGGGTGATTAGGGGGGAGAAGGGGAGGGAAGGAGATGAGAGGGAGATGGTAGAAGTTAAGAAGGGAGAGGGGTGTGGTGATGAGGAGGGAAGGGGTGGATATGAGTGGGAAAGGGGTGGTGACAAGGGGAGAGGGGAGGAGATGGGGGAAGAGGAAATGAGAGAAGATGGAGATGGGGAGACAATATGAGGTTGCAGAGGGTGGGAGGATACAGGAAGAGAGGAGGCGGGGGAAGACGACAAAATGGGGGGGAGATGAGAGTAGGTGGTGGGGCGGGGAGGATGACGGGCGCAGGATGACAACATAAGGAGGGGGGAGTAAAGCGGTGGAGGGTAAGGGTGAAGAGAGAGGTAGAAGAGACAAAGAGAAGGAGAGAGAAGACAAAGAGAAGGGGAGAGAATTTGAATAGAAGGGTGAGAAGATGAAGAGAAGGGGGAGATTAAGAGAAGGGGAGAAATGAAGAGGGAGGAGAAGAAGGGGAGGAGATGAAAAAGAGAATGGGGAGATGTGACGGGAGGAGAAGAGAAAGTTGGGGGTGCAGGGGAGGAGACAGGGGTGCAGGGCAGGAGAAGTGAGTGAGTGAAATGATTTGGGCGGCTCTAGCAGCGAGGTCTTAAGAGCCAATAAGGGTGAGTATGGAGCAGCACTGAAATAAATGGGGAAGGGGAAATGGGTGATCCCGAGAAAACCCGTTGACCAGCAGCATCATCTGGCAAAATTCCCACATGTGAAAATCTGGGCGTGATCCAGTCAAAGATTCAACCCGTTTCACCTTGGTGGGAGGCAAGCAGACTAACTGCTAAGCTACCATGACCCCAGGGAGGAGGAAATCGGAGTGGAGGGGAGGAGATGGGAGTGGAGGGGAGAAGACATGAGTGGAGGGGAGGAGACGTAAGTGGAGGGGAGGAGACGGGAGTGTGGGGAAGGAGGAGACGGGAGTGTGGGGAAGGAGGAGGCGGGAGTGTGGGGAAGGAGGAGATGGGAGTGTGGGGAAGGAGGAGATGGGAGTGTGGGGAAGGAGGAGATGGGAGTGTGGGGAAGGAGGAGATGGGAGTGTGGGGAAGGAGGAGATGGGAGTGTGGGGAAGGAGGAGATGGGAGTGTGGGGAAGGAGGAGATGGGAGTGTGGGGAAGGAGGAGATGGGAGTGTGGGGAAGGAGGAGATGGGAGTGTGGGGAAGGAGGAGATGGGAGTGTGGGGAAGGAGGAGATGGGAGTGTGGGGAAGGAGGAGATGGGAGTGTGGGGAAGGAGGAGATGGGAGTGTGGGGAAGGAGGAGATGGGAGTGTGGGGAAGGAGGAGATGGGAGTGTGGGGAAGGAGGAGATGGGAGTGTGGGGAAGGAGGAGATGGGAGTGTGGGGAAGGAGGAGATGGGAGTGTGGGGAAGGAGGAGATGGGAGTGTGGGGAAGGAGGAGATGGGAGTGTGGGGAAGGAGGAGATGGGAGTGTGGGGAAGGAGGAGATGGGAGTGTGGGGAAGGAGGAGATGGGAGTGTGGGGAAGGAGGAGATGGGAGTGTGGGGAAGGAGGAGATGGGAGTGTGGGGAAGGAGGAGATGGGAGTGTGGGGAAGGAGGAGATGGGAGTGTGGGGAAGGAGGAGATGGGAGTGTGGGGAAGGAGGAGATGGGAGTGTGGGGAAGGAGGAGATGGGAGTGTGGGGAAGGAGGAGATGGGAGTGTGGGGAAGGAGGAGATGGGAGTGTGGGGAAGGAGGAGATGGGAGTGTGGGGAAGGAGGAGATGGGAGTGTGNTTTTTTTTTGCTTACCCTACTGCATTTTATGAGCCTGCAATGATAACACCATTAAGGAGCCACTTGATAGAGAGCTACGTCTCCCTAGTGATATGCTGTCTGGCGGTCCAATATAAAAGGAAGCTATTGCCCCAGATTATGCCAGCGAATTACATCACAAACTAGTCTGTATTCACATTTTTGCTACACATCTCTTCAGAACAAATAGTGACTTGGTGAAGATGGTATGACAAGAAAAGGTCAAGTAAGGTATTTTAAAGAGGTGTGATAAGTAATTTTAGCACACAAAAGCTTCCTAAAATATAGTTTTATAGTCGGATGTAATGGCAGGATGAGTCGCAAATCAAGTTAAGATGGCCAAACTAGCAACATTACTTGCTTAAAATGAGTGTTCATGTTCCTTTTTTGCTTCCCTTAAAAAATCTTAAATATTATTTCTAAAGTTTGAACATGCTGTGCTTTAAAATATTTAAATATGTTAAAAAGTAGTTGTAAACTTATGATTCTTTGGGTTAAATGTTTTTGTGGACACTTATATTTACTTCAACAGGTGTTATGTGTCAGTTGTGGGAGTGATTTACACAATGGAAATGTTTGTTTACTACATTATTGGCAAAACACAACTCAACAGCATTTCTGTAGGTTCCACATATGATGGAGAGTAATGGAAAAGTTCACATGTTTAGAGCTGTGAGTAACATTAAGTACAACTTTCTAACTTTTACCTGGATGTTTAAAATATAATGAAATAATTTGCACATGAATGAATGCACGGATGTTTCTATAATTTGAATATTTACACAGTACCCAATATATTGTCGAAAATGCAAAACTCTTGTCAATTAAATCTCAAAATAGATCAATAAAAACTGTTTTATGCATAGAAATATTACATGAACCAAAAGTTATCAGAGGACATGGAATATTTTTACCAATAGTTGCCACTTTGAAAAGTTTATCGCAGTTGTTTTCACATATGGAGTTGCATATTATTGGCAACACATGGCACTCAGCAAATCAGAACTTAATACAGTCAAAGCCCGATATAACGCAGCTGTTAAGGGTCATAACTCAGACCCACGTTACAGCATTCTACACAATTCAGGGAGTGACAGTGTACCTCTGGGTGTAAAGGGGGGACCAGCATCAAAGCAAGAACTACTCAAATACCATTATGTACCAGGCAAAGGATGAACTTTTTTTTACCAAGGCCTGTGTTTTTCGGTGCGTATTTGTATTTGTCACGAGGGTTGGAAGAGGTGGGCTTCCCCACTGGTTTGGTAGGAAATGAGAAAGAGAAAGGCAGAAATTAAACACAAGGAGTGCTACGGCGGCAGGAACGAGGCTGGCAGAGTACGCCAAGGTTACAGCAGTCATTAAGAAAGAGGGGAGAATGAGGAAGGGCATGTTTATTATTAGGCGCCTTGTCTAGTTTCTCCTTTTTATTACATAATTGAAAAATTTTTTCGCTACAACTTCTTTTCCATTTTATCCTGTGTAATTAATTACTTTTAACTTGAACTCAACAGTGTAGCTGCATTTTTTTCTATCCACTATATACATACAGTAGAGAATCGATTATCAGAAACAATTTCAAAAGAANCAAAACTGTATATGTAGTATGTACATATATACATACATACATATATCCAGGGAGTTTTTCCATGTTGAGTTGACAGAGAACACTTGTTTTTCAACAATTTTCTATTTTTATATGGCTATTTTGACCCTAACTCGGGTCCTCACCAGGCTAAAATAATACAATATACATTAAGTATAAGTTTTTATAAAATTTACAATTCATTTTTTATATAAAATCAAAGAAATTGAATTATCTTTTACATCTCACCTAGGTTAGGAATGGTTGAATCAAAGGTAAGGTTTACAATTGATAATATCATATTGTAGTGTCACAACAGCCTATGACGTAAAGATTGATAATTGAATAAAATCATGTGTTCTCTCTCATCTCAACTAGGGAAAAGGCCCTGGATATAAAAAAAAAACAAAAAAAAAACACAACAAATCAAGTATAACTGCACCTATATATTTTTTATTGCACATACATGTGTATATTACAAATACATAACACAGAACTGACTAAAGTTAGGTTTACAGTTCAGGAAAAGAAGTCCAAAATTTTTTTTTGCTTTAGACCCGACTCGTTTTTTTGCCGCTAAATCTCGGAAACGTTTTAAAGAGAGCAATTGGATAGCATCACATTCCTCTTGTTGTTCTAACCACTTCATTGCCGTCGCAAGGCATTGAAAAGCTTCGTCATTGGATGGTCCTTTTTCAGCACGGTCGTTGCCACTAGACTCTTCCTCGTCGTCGCAAGGGTCTTGATCGTCCGTGACACTGTCAATGATTTCATCGTCCGTCAATATTTGATAGCCAGGGTCATCGACATCACATTCGAGCCAGTCTTGAATGTTTTGTTGGTCGCATTCTTCAAATCCTGAAGATTCTTTAATCAGCCCAGCCAGTTCTGATACAAATTGGCTATTTGGTGGCTGTTTGAGTGCAGTAATAGACCCGTCTGATGGAAGGAGCTTATTCCAAGCTTTTGCTAGTGTAGTGTCCTTGACGGTAGTCCAAGCTTCTGCTGCCATGTACATAGCATCCTTCAAGTCAATTTTTGTGTACAGTTGCAAAATTGTTTTTTCATGTTCTTCCCCGAGCAGAACCATACACGGCAATGCCTTTCTGTAATAACGTTTGAAGCTTTCAATGACCCCCTGGTCCATTGGTTGGAGGACTGAAGTAACATTAGGAGGCAAAAAAGCAACTTTAAATTTTCTGTTTTCTCTTTCCAGTGAAAGGTTTGAGGGGCGTTATCAATCAACAACAAAACATTTCCGAAATTCCCAGTTGCAAGCTGATGCTTTTTGACTTCTGGGATAAATACAATGTCATACCATTCTATAAAAATTCTTGTATTCATCCATGAATTTTTTTGGTTCTTGTATGTAACAGGCAATTTTTTTATTCCCTTAAAGCACCGCAGATTTTTAGATTTCCCTGTGATTAGCAAGGGTAGCCTGTGCGTTCCAGTAGCATTCCCGCATATCACAGCAGTGATGCGTGATTTGCTTGCCTTAAAACCTGGTGCTGACATTTCATTCTTAGAAACTAAGGATTTTGTTGGCATTTTCTTCCAGTATAAACCAGTTTCGTCTGCATTGTAGACATTGGTTTTTTTGTACTCCTCCTTATCAATCATGTTTTTAAAATACGCTTTGAAATTTTTAGCTGTTTCAGTATCAGCAGACATTTTTTCACCCTGGATGTCTAATTCCCTAATTCCATTCCTAGATTTGAAACGCATAAGCCAGCCGGTAGTTGCTTTAAAATCAGCGTTACGCCCTAGTTTTTTCACAAATCAAAGGGCCACTTACTGGTTGTCCTTGGCTACGTACCTGCATGAACCATGTGTAAACTGCAGTGTCTAAATCGTGGTTTTCTGCAATTTTCATTGTTTTTCTCTGCGAACTTTCATCTTTACTGTCAAGTACACTTGCAAATTTTGTAATGGCATCACTTTTCTTTTTAATGTCCGATATTGTTGCATTTCCAACTCCATATTCCCGTGCTAAGCTTGATCTACTAGCACCATTCTTCAACTGGTTTATTATTATAAGATTATCGAAAACACTGAGAACAACGCGCTTACATTTAGGCACCATTGCGAACGACACAACTACAACACAATCTGTCACAAGCGGAGACTCACACTGCGGGCGCGGAATACGTACGGGCACGGAAATCTTATATAACGTAGGTGCGGGAAAGTGCGCGCGTGGGAAAATGCGAGCACGGGGTTTCACAGGACGGTAGGCTTTCGGTTAACTGATGTTTCGGTTGCTCGATATTCGGATAATCAATGCTCTATTGTACTTCTCTTCATATACCACTGTATCGTGCTTAAGCAAGAAAATTTATGAGCAGTGCAGAAACAGTGTAGATATGCTGTAAAGCAGGTGTCGCTCGCTGGACACCTTCTTTTTTCTTTTGTGCACAATACTCAAAGTGCTCGCTCATACCCATTTCTCCCTCTCGCATTCCTGCGCATATCTTCCCCTTCTCGGCCCAGCAAAAGCATCACTCACTACACCGTCCCTCTCCCCTAATTCTGTGTAAAATACACTTTCCTTCTGATAAGCGTGTGCAGAGCACAGCTGCTTGATACAGTGTTGCGTACACTGCATGTAAGATAAGATACCAATAACGCACATACGTTCACATAAAAATTGGACCATGAGGAATTCTTTCATTAAAGATTAAACATAATGTCCTTAAATTGGTTAAGAATAAGAAAAGGCAATCTAAGCCTTTACTTCGCCAATCTAATAAAAAAAAAAAAAATTCTAAATAAATAAATAGCGGCTTTACTTGATGTAATTTTACAACATAAACAAAATCACCAGAGAACCATTATGGGCACACTACAATTTTACAATAATAATCAACTAACCCTATATTATTTATTCAGTAATGTTGACAACATATCATTTTATACAGAAGTCTTACAGCTAGTGTAAAACTTGTAATATAGGAACACAACGTATCAGGAGGAAGTTACATAAAAATCATTAAAATATGTTTTTTTTTTTTAAAAGAAGTCAGAAATTTTTGTTTGACGAATTAATGCAGTGCGTTGACACGCAACGTCTGTGACTGACGACGACGTCATGGTAGGACTAGTTTTAAGTGTGTCTGTCAGAGACATGGATGGCTGTCAAGACTGACTTATGGTTTGTTCACTGGAGCCTGGCCAGTATACAACCTGGGGCATGTGGTTTGGCAGCTTGGTACAAAGTCTAAAGTGTGCCGAATGACCTTGCGTATTACTGGCCTGCACACCGCAACTGGTTTACCTTTGACGGACGTCACCCACGGTAGCTCCTAGCTCTGCTTCAGCTGGGGTTGGCTCCTACTTGAGTTTGTCTCCAGGCTCGGGGCGAAGGTGGTGCTGCAGCAGGTGATGAAGGTAGAGGCCCGAGGAGGGCTGCTGGCTCGGCTGAGGTGGCACCATGGGTTTGCGAGACCCAGTGGTACTTTGAGTCCTTAGTGGAGGGCGACAACAACGGGATGTGGTTCTCTGGCAGTCTTGAATGGGGGCTGAAATAAGGAGGGGGAGGGAGCTGGGAGGTGAGGCCTCTCCAACTGTCGGGCGGCTTGAGCTCGTTCCCAGACGGTTATGCTGCAAAGTGCAGTTGGGGCTGGGTTACAGCCCAAGTTAAGCTTCGAGATGGTAGCTGCCTTTCTAATACGCAACCTGGTACAACTCCTACAGGTATAAGGAATGTGGTTAGGTTCTATGGTTGGCCATGCAAGAGAGGAGCAGGCGACGAAGTACCCTAACTAAATGTTGAGCCAAGCAGAGGCCAAGCCAAGCAGAGGCCAAGCCAACCAAAGCCGTACCCAATTACTCTAACCGGCGATGGTTGAGCGCGGTAGGTTTCCCAGAGAGTCTGACAACGACGTGGGTGTGGACCAAAGGGGCCAGACATCCAGACCCAGTCTCTCACTCTTTCCGGCGACAGTTCAGCAGAGTGGATAAGTGAATGGACTGGATTGACTGACTAACCGCGTTGTGGTTGTGACCTAATGGTTGGGGCTCTACCATATTGCACATCAGGTGCACAGTATGGGTGGCAGTCTAATGTGTATTGTTAAAGGAGCCCGCAGTCCTACACTAGGTTCGGAAAATAGGTTGGGAATGCTGCGGTGTCTTGCTCTTCCTTGGTGGGCCGACGTCTACGGAAGTTGGAGTTACAGTCACCCTTAGCAAAGAGTACTCGGAAGTTAATAGAAGACATGTTTACTATGAGAGGAATAACACAATGGCTCGTACAAACTCCTAATTTACCAAGAACTGTAACGGAAGTTAACCTACACAAACCAGGTGAAGGGGACCCGGGTCTGAACTAACAAAGCAGATGTGGCTAGGCAGCCATTATACTGCCTAACCCTAACTCTGGTACCACTATCAGAAGGGTAGTGGGTGTAGAAAAGAGACGTTGACTTCTTTGGGGGCTTCTGGTGAAGGTCTTGAAGAGCATCTGGTAGGTCACGAAGACGTAGGTGTTAGCAGAGAGCACCAGCACTGGAAGTGGTAGAGCGGGCTGCTGAGAATGAACTGCTGTTCTGCAGCTGTGCACGGACATATATTCCACCTGCCCGCGGGCTCTCTGAGGTGTGGGGGTGGTGGGGTGAGCTGCTCCCGTGAGCGGAGCTGCGCTCTCTGGTGCCATGCAATCTCTCGGTCCGTGGCGAAAGCAGGCTTCTCTGTCATGCGGGGTTGCATCTGCGGTGTGAGCTTAGGCGCTTAGCTGGCATGCTAGGCTGGCATCTATCACACAAGAGGGATTGGCATGACGTCTGATAATAAGGCAAACTAAATTGGCTGCCTTTGTCCGTGAGTGCCCCGCGAGGTGTGCTAGTAGATTCTGGATGCAAGTTGTTTGTGGTTCACATCCTGCCTGGGTTACATGATTCCGTGTGCAGATGAGGTGAAGGTGTGTGTGCGTGTGCGTGTGCGTATGTATGTATGTATGTATGTATGTATGTATGTATGTATGTATGTATGCATGCATGCATGCATGCATGTATGTATGTATGTATGTATAAGTACTAGGGATGTGTCGAATAACAAAAAATGTCTATTCCGGTTCCGGTGCCGATTCTACAATTTAAATATTGGTTTCAGTATTCAGTTCTATTTTGAATACTTGCCTTTTGCTTCCAACTTTATTAAACCAATGCAGGTAAAATTCATTAAATGTTTTATTTAACCAATGGAAGAATTGAACAATAACATAGTGTGAAGATAAGTTTTAATGTATACAGATAAACTTGTTGTATTAAATTTATTTAAGGTTAATAAATATGTAAAAAATTATTCTTTTTTTACATTAATATGCAGTGATTGTGATATCTTTGGAAAATATTTTAATTAAATAACTCGTGGCCCTAAAACCATAACATTGTGGCGTGCTGTACGATAAAGGTAACCTACAAAGGTTCATTAAAAGAGCGTCAACAGCTGTGGTGGGCGGCCAGATTCCTTATTTTTTTTGCTTCTTTTATGGCGACTAGGCAGCCCTTTCTTTTGTGTCTTTTATGCAGTGACAGGCTGATTTTTTTTTGCCGTGCTGGAATGTGACACCTCTAAAAAAATGTATTTTCTTCCTCTCTTACTCCTGGCCCACGGCCCACGGCCATCATGCCAAACAAAGAAGACTTGGAGTTGGAGGAACGTATCTATCGGCTAGCAGTGTTGTTTACGGAGGAGGGCTGAGAGAAAAAGAAAGAGAGAAGGGAGAGGAGTGGTGATGTAAGAGCGAGAGATGAGATAACAGACTGTTCCCATACACTTCCCTCCAAACAAGACCAAACAGTTTACGACTACCACTCCTTAATGGTTTTTCCGTGTATAGCACGCACCCCAGAAATATTTTCCTTTATGTTAGGGAAAAAAGGGCGCGCTATACATGAGTAAATACCGTAGTTATTTTTGTAACAACAGAGTTTTGCCATTGCTGTGTAGAACCAAGAACAGAGTAATTGTTGTTAACCTAAAACCGGTTCCGAGTCAAACCTCAAGAACCGGTATAAATTGGAACCGAAGAACCGAACCGACCCATCCCTAGTAAGTACGCATCACGCGTCAGCATTTATGTTCTGCATAGCGTTTAATGTTCACCAGGTGAAGTAATGGAACATGATTAGGTTCAGTTATGTCTTTTCAACAATGAAATGAATTTGTTAATATTTTGAATGACTTGGTTTACACTCGGGACAAACCACAGTGTTTTATCCCTCATCATGAGGTGCTCAAAACATATAGCGCAATCAAACTGAGGGTTGTTTTTGATGGTAGGGCACAGACCTCCAATGGTATTTCACTCAATGACATTTTACACCCATGTCCTAAACTTAAGAATTACATCAATGATGTAATTCTAAGATTTAGGCTGTACAGTGTAGTTTTTTCATGCAACATTAAGCAAATGTACAGCCAAGTTTTGGTCGATGATGCTGACCGACCATGCCAGCTCATTCTGTGGCATGAGGACCCATAACTACCTCTTACAGTTTATTAGCTGAATACAGTAACCTATGTATGGCCTCACACCACCTCCATTCTTGGCAATTCATTTATTGCGTCAGTTGGCATCTGATGAAGGTGATTGATATCCACTAGCTGCCAAAGCTCTTGAAAACCACATCTTAGTGGGTGATGTCATCACAGGCGCAATGTCGTTAGATGAAGCTAATTTGTTGAAAATTCAGCTGGTCGAACTTTTATGCCGGGGTGGGTTTGAACTTCGGAAATGGTCGAGTAATGAGCCTCGCCTCGTCAGTGATGTGCCTGCAACACATTGTGAAAGTCCTAGGGTGCTAGACTTCTCATCAGGTCCTATTGTGAACATCCTTGGTCTGTACTGGAATCCAGTGAAGGACTCTTTTTTTATCACCCACGGGTCCATTCTGATAGTCCCACCAAATGCTTTGTCCTTTTGCAGATTGCACGCATATATGATCCTATGGGTTGGCTTGCTCCATTAACTGTGGGGGCCAAAATTCTAATGCAATGGTTGTGGACTCAAGGACTGAATTGGGATGACCCCTTAACCCAGTCAACTAGGGCAACATGGAATCAATTCATTGATGGCCTGACAAATTGAAACCCTTAGTTTGCAACGCTTCATATGCCCTGATGTGGTCAGTGGGGAATTACATGATTTTTCTGATGTCTCTAAGAGAGCCTATGAAGCAGTCTTATATTTGAGGAGTACAAACACTGAAGAGAACATGTGTGTGCATCTAGTAATGGCTAAAGCACGGGTAGCTTCTCTGAAACAAGTGTCTCCCTCACATTTAGAATTGTATGGGGCTCATTTACTGGCAAAATTTATCTTTTATTGCCACAACTTCCTCAGCCAGTACTTGCATATCTCTGCAACCCATGCATGAACTGATTCCAGTGTTGCTCTAGGTTGGATAAAGTCACCACTATACTTGTTGAAAACCTTTGCGGCCAATCACATGTCTCAAATTCAAGAATGGGTTCCTCCTCAGCTGTGGAAACATGTCAGGTCTCAAGATAATCCATCGGATTGTGCATATCATGGCTTACTCCCTCCTGACCTCTGGTGGCATGGCCCCAGTTGACTAGTCCACCCACCTGAACAGTGGCCAGTATGCACTGTGTCGGGGCATGACGACAATATCCCAGAGCTCAAATCTTTTTAACTCGCCTTGCTGAACAATAATGAAATTCCTGAAGAGCTCCTCCTGTATTCCAACTAATTTCATCATGGCCCAAGGCGGTTTGCATTATGGCTTATGTTAGGTGTTTCATAAAACGTGCCAAAACACAGCCTTGTTAACAGTGGTTCCTTAAGTTTGGAACTGGAGGAATCTGCCCTTCTTGTATGCAAATGAATCCAACATGCTTGCCTATATGTTGACTTGAAATGCCTCAATGGAGGAAGGCCTTGTTCACCATGAATACAGCACTTGGCACCCTTTCTGGATTCACATGGTGTGCTCAGGGCGATTGGTCACTTCTCCAATGCCAACATGGAGTTTGCAACTAAGCACACAAGTATACTGCCAAAAGACCATGCAGTGGTTGATGGGTGATTTGCCGGCAGAGATAAAGATAGAGATAGAGAGAGA
>NQII01000033.1:289678-400873 GCA_002778355.1 Clitarchus hookeri
GGGGGTGGTTGCGGGACAGAGCCGCTCTCATACGCCTAATCCGTCACACGTCAATAACAAAACTATTAGATTCTGTGCATAAGCTGAAGCAAAATCATTAAAAATTTACCTGTCACTTGTGCGGCAGCAGGTATCGTAGACAGGTTATTCAATAGAACCCTCCTTACCTACTTGCATGCAGGCTCGGGTAGCAGGTCTCGGGGGAAGCTTCTGCCCGAGCCTGTATGGAAAATTTTATTGTGGCACACAGGATTTATCATCGCTGCCAACCTCAAAAAATAGAAATTAGTACATTTAATAAAAAAAAAGTACACTCACCTTTTTTATGCAACAAAAATGTAACAGCTACCTTCATGATTATGCTGATGGATCCTTTTGTAAGGATACAGGAACAGTAGATTTTGCCTTTTATTAAAAACCAATGTTAAAGATAAATTATGCTCAACAATGAATGCAGTAAAGTAGTATTGTGCCCTAATTGCACTAAAATTGTCATTCTGCACACTGAAAAAGTTTTTTATTTTGCTAGACTTGGCTTGGGCTTTAGCTGCTTCATTGTTAGTATGTTGCCCTGAATTTGCATGAACTTTTAAATCACTCCTTCCACCAAGCAAAATATTAAAGTCACACACACCACAAATTTTGGGAAAATTTTTTTGCCTTTTTGTGAACGCACTGTCCAAGGGAAGACTGTACAGTAAGACTGCAGAAACACTTGCTTGTAAATTATATTTTTTGCACAGCATCACGACATCTTATGAAAAGCAGTCTCTACAGACACTGTAGCACAAACAACAGACAGAGCATCTTCAAAATCTCTTCATTCAACAGTGTCAAAATAGAGATAGTAACATTAATATTGCTCAAAATCACGGAAGAACTTCAGCACATGTCGCGATCACCTTGCCCAATAATGAAACAACATGGCAGAAAGGTAAACAAAGTAACCGAGAACAAATGCAGAGTACAGTGCAGATACCACCATTATAAATAATTTCTTTAGTACTTGTTTATTAAAGTTACATGTCCATTTTCTAGTGCTCTATTTAACAAAACTCAAATATTACCATAAATCATTTATTGTTATACGATTCAACCAAAGTAAACAAAAAAAGAAAAAAACTGAAATTCATAAGAAAACTTACATAAATTGTAAAATCGTACAAACTGCAAAGATTTGGACAAAATACGATAAAATCGTACAAGTTGGCAGCTATATTTATATAGTACAGCTGCTAAAGCTACAATCTTGGTATTTTTGCATACAATTACAAAAATATTTTGGATGTGGTACAACATCCTGAAAACTAAGCCCGATATTTAGACCAAGAAATTGGTATGTCTAACATCGCTTTGGCCTGGCTTACAGAAGAGTCTGATGCATGATGCAATAGCACAATACGTTACCTGTTTACAAACAAAAAGCTTGACAAAAAAATTTTATTTGTTGAAGTACTATTGTTATAGCTATTATAGAAAAACGAAGAACTTTGAAGGGCCGTGTAAAAAATAAAGACTTTTAAGGACCATGCAAGAAAATAAGGACTTAACAGGCCTTAAAAACGAAAATAGCAATTAAGGACTTTTTAAGGACTTCTAAGGATCGTACGAACCCTGTTCATGTTAACGTGCTTGAAGCATCTTGACTGCAACTTTTTCTGACACAGAAAAGTTTAAGTTTACGACTGCCTAATTTGTTGGTGGCAAAAAGAAGAGTAACTCCGTCCTCCTCCAGTTTAAATCCAGACTTATTTTGGAATTTTTTTGTCTTAGATTTTGTACGAAGCAGTTGAAAATATTGTAATGTTGGGCACTACAGTTACACCGGCTATACGTTGCCACCTTGCACTCGACTAGCTCAAGACGGAGTAACGCGAGACTCTGTACAATGGACGCCAATTAATTATGAAATAAAGTAAAGTTCCGGTGTATTTTGTTCCATACTTTTATTTAACAGTTTACGTGACACAGTTCACATACGAAGTTCAGAATATGCAGAGTACGAAACATTCACATAAAAATAGACATGGGCAGAACAGAGCCACAGTTGTTTACGAATTATTAAGTTTCTTACAAACTGGCCCGAAGAAATAAACAATGCAGCGACCTCCCACACCGGCGTAGAACTAATCTCTTAAGTTCTAGTTTGCCGATGTGGGGGTTAACGTCACGCCCGACGCCGCCTAGGCGAGCGGACAACTTCAAACAAGCAATTTCAGACAACTGACTTCCAAGTGCTCTCGCCGCCAACTTCCAACTGACGATATCTACTGCTTAAAGGCGACAGGCACACATGTATTTGTGCTGCCTATCACCCCCCTCTCCTGAGATAAGGGCACGGCAGCCGGCATCTGCAAGCAGCATCATCCAAACTGCGCTGTCTCCCGCATAACTGCACCGTCAACATACAGATAAACAAACTTCTCGTACAAAACTTGTCGACGCAGCCTGAAAGTTTCTAAATAATGCTAACGCTTAACAAAAAAAGAAAACTACGATGTTCGAAACGTAAAACAGCAAACGTCTGCCCGATAAACGTACTATCACGGTAAAACAAACCACCACGGCTATAATTTTGAATACGATAAAAATATTACGAAGCTTTCCAAAGCTAAAGAAAAATGAACGAAAATGAAACACGTGTCCCGAAAATTAATATTACTGCGTCATTACAATATCAACCAGTTTCATCACAATTTTACACTTAATGATCTGTCAAATTTTCGTAGCTCGTTACTTTGTGCATTTCTGCAAGAAAGTATGCTGCAGATACAGTATTACAAGATTGTGCTTCACCTTCGATGCTTGCATGACTTATTCCATGGCGAGCTTTCCATCACGAAAACACTACCAGTCTGATGCTTTGAAATCACTGTTGCCATGCAAATCGTTGTGGAATTTCACAGCTTGAGCTTTCAAAATAGGTCCAGATAGTGGTACACCTTCACTTAATTTTATTAAAAATCACCTGCAAAGACACTCGTCCAGTTCACTGTCTTGCCCTAGTGTGGCCTTTTTTCTTTGCAGCCCTACATCACTTTCCACAACATCTACAAAACTTATCAGTTTATATTTCTCTTTCACCCATCCTTTGATTGTTCCTTCAGAAATACAGCACTCATGTGATAAACTTGCTTTCATCTCTCCTTTTTTCACAAAGTCAATTATTTTTGGTTTATCACCTACAGAAAAGGCATTTCTTTTCTGTGACATGGCACTATAAGAACAAAACTGACTTCGGAAGAACAAACAATATCTGCTGTAAAAAAATCCTGGTTGACAACTGCTAGCTCTGCGTTAATCAGTACACTACTACTCCCTCCGTACCCTACGGCGACTTCCTGGCTGCCCGCTACCACCACCCTCCCTTCCGTCTTTCCGGTCGCCCGCTCCTTCGGTACCACCGATGACTTCCCGACCACCCACACGTCTACTAGACCTCACATTTTTAACTAATATATTTTTTCAGGCTGGGGACATAAATTGACCTGCGGTATAACCGAATCCATGGTATAACGAGCAACTGTATTCCGGGCTTATAATGTACAATGATACTGCAATGAAAGTGGATTGAGAACAAAAAGTGGTGATTAACAAGCTTGTAGTGAAACATAACAGACTTTGTCAGCAATTATATTAAAAAAAACATTATTTAGTTTATTCCTAACAATTACGTGTTTCCAGCCAAATAAACATTTTAAATAAAGAAACAAAAAGTGTAAATATTTCATATATTTTGCTTACTTGAAATAAAATTAACAAATATCAGTAGCGACTATATTACAATTGGGAAGAACAAATTATTCTTTGAAATAAGTGTGTTATGAAATAGTAGAGTGACAAAAGCCACCACCCATTTGCTAGCACAAGGCATTTGCGTTGAAATCACGTGGGTCTAGCAGCTATAAAAAACATTATTGATTAACATGCACACACATATCTATGCACATGCCTATACACATCACCACAAGCATTGATGTGCACATGCACACACAGAGGAAACATACGGTTTCCTATACCCTTGATAAGAGCCAAGACATTTCTATGACTACACTACTCGTAAGTTACAAACACTGACGTACCGCATGGAACTTTCTGATAGCAGCGACGAAACAGGTAACCAGCGAGTCTACAAGTTCCTGTTGCATCCCCTGCAGGGCCACCTGGCTGTACCACCGGGTCAGATCTTTGTCATACGATGCTACAAATGCTGCAGCACTCTTTCTACTCTTATCATGGTATGAGTCAATACCACACACCATGAACTTATCTTTCTACAAACAGCAACCAAAAACACAATTACTACGAAAGAAAAATACTTTGCACAATAAAGAATGAAATATACAAGAATATGAACTCTTGCACACAAAACAAGTAATAAAACAAATCTGACACGGTTACTTGCCATGAACTTTTAAATGAGTGAAATGAGCACCATCAAATACAAATTAATAAAAACACACCTTTATACTAGGAAATAAAAATGTAACAACTGTAAACACAATCCAACTATAAAGGCAAGATTTTGACAGCCAGTATGAGATAACATTACATAGATGAAAGTAACAATGCACCATTTACCAAATTCTATATCAGCAGATGCGTAAACAAATGAAAATGTGTACTAAATTAAGTTGGCTATTTTGACAGACATGTCCACATACACAAGACCACAGAGGTATAAGTGGACAAAAAAAAAAAAAAAGAGTTCCTAGAAAAATGATTACTATATTTTATTTTACACGGTTACATGTTATTTCCAACAACAAAGGAATCCTTCACACAAGGCCACCCCCAAATGATGCTTCTTAGAAGCACTGCTATTGGCCAATGCTAGAATTTACTGGGTTCTTTTCACACACACACAGCCACTGCCACACAAAAGTGCAGCTGCTGAAGCTCCTGGTGGTTGGCTTTGTCACCAGTGGCGATCACAGAAAGTGGCACTGCTCATCACTAAACAAGGAACTAAACTATAGGATTCACACAGAGCTGTGCGATGCCAACATTTGAATAGCACATGCATGGTATGATGGTAGCACTGCTAATCTACGAGTGTTCAACCATCACGCACTTCCATGAAGCGATAGATTCATTACGACAAAGGTGTTGGAAGGAGTTCACGACAGTCTCTCCTCCCCCCTCAAAGCTTCATGGTTGATTCCCACTAAAAGCTATTATAATAAATGTTTGGACCTACAAAAATATGGGAGAAAACAAACCTTTTCAACAACTTGCAAAATTGTTAAATAAAGGTTGAAATTAAATTATTCAAAGTGTGGGTTTTTTTGTTTCAATTTTGGAATTTTACTGAAATAGTCTAGGGAGTAATAATAATAAATGATGATATAATGGGAATAATGATGATGAGGGGTTGCACATAGAAAAAAAATAACATGTAGTGTACACAGTGTAAAGTTACACAAAATTCTGTTTAATAATATGGCTGGTCTTATGTCCAGCTGTGAGTTCCCTCTTAAATATTATCCCTCCTTTCTCCAATCAACCCGAAAAAACAAAACATTCACTGGCACTTGTGGAGAACATACTTGGTTAAAAGAGAAAAAAAAAAAAATGTTTGAGCAGAACTTAGGGTATTGTAGGGTACTAGTCTTTACCATTTGTAAGGAAAACAATAAAATATTATTCATTAATTTTAATACTTTAAAAATTATGAAAATTAAACTGTTCCACATTAAACATTACTCTTACAAATATTTAAGTACACTTGCCTGCCAAGTACACAACATGACCAAATTCCCTTTCAACAAGCATAGACACTATTCATTTCCACAAACTGTACATGAATTAAACTTTAAATTTAAATAAATAATTGAATGCATGTTTTTAGAAATGTTTATCAAGGACTTTCATATTTGCCCTTCCCCTTTTTTCTAAGTTACTGAGATGGACGTTACAAAAAATTAAGACACTAGGTTCACAAAATTGACACTAAATAGCCTACGCGTTTTACACAAGTAAGCTATGTTACATTTATAATTTTTATAACCTTTCCCTTAAATAAACAGAAAGAAAACAGCTTTAGAGATTAAAATAAATTCTTTGGCTTTTATTACAGATTTTCTTTGCTGTATTTAATCTCATCCCAGGTGTTAAGTGTTTCTCAAACTACCATATCTATATTTTCAGTTTAAGTGTACAGTTCTTACAGTTTAAAAAGAAAATGTAGACACAGTTATCGTGACGTCAGAATAATAAAAGGAATGTTAGATAAACAAATCATAAGAAACAATAAGATACGCAAGTAATTTTTAAAATAATTTTTCAGTTTCTAAACACTATATTTGAGGCCTCAATATAGTGTTTAGAAACGAGGTGGAACGCGGAAATACAGGTTTGCCTGCTGGCAGCACGGCGTTCTGCCCGCCACCGGCCCGCAGCTGCTCGAGAAGTCGAGGTGTGTCGGGTGCTCGAGAAGTCGAGGTGTCGGGTAGTGAATAGCGTGCTAGCTTTAGGTCTACTGTGACCATATTACTCATTATCTGACATTTCTAAAGCGAAAAAAGTGTTTTATGAATACTGAAACTTGGTTTGGAGTCCGGAAATATATGTAACCTTCTTTCTCAACACATTAAGTTTTATTTCTAAATAATGTAGTTAATTTATTACAGACAAAAAGCATGGCGCGCGACAACACAGTACGCTCACTGCAGTCGCTTTCATTACAGTTTTGTTGTTCTTGTGAGTAATTCCTATTCCATATTTTAATTCACAAATTTGAATCTTAGCAATTATAAACATAAACACAGATGATAATACGTACCTCAATAAAACATAAAACGCTCTTACCTTTGTAATTTTACACCTCTTATTTCAGGTTCCACAGGACAATGGGAATTTAAGTAATCAAATACCATATCAGTATCTACAGTCGGTTCACGACTGGAAGAAACTTTTGAAAATCAACCTTTGAAAAAACACCCTAGCCGTTAGCTATATGCATATAACATTACAAACAGCGGCGAGCGCGGATACAGTTATGCCGTTAGGATGCCAGCACAAAGAGAGAAAATAGTTCCAAATTTTTAACGTAATTGTTAATTTATTGCTTACAAATGGGTTTCAAAAAGACTTTTATCTTATTATGCTAATTATTAATGACGAGATGCTAACATATTTAGATTTCAACGTTTCTTGCATAGTCACATGATCACGCTCAAGGTGAAAGAAGCACGGCCATTTGTTTACAAACCTTCGTTCCGTGTGTTGTTGAAAAGGTGTGGTTGACACACGTGCCAGAGAATTTGTGAGATTATCTCGTTTAACCTCTAATAATACTATTGGTTTTTTTTTTACTAATATCCGCTCTTTATTATTTCTTGTTCTACTGATTCCTTTCGTTTCTCAAAACCTCTATATAAGAGATTACTCATAGTGCGTTCTCACGTGTTTAATATTTTTTAAATTTATTTTAGGTTTGCTTAAAATTTTATTTGCTGTATTTTACGTTGTATGTTGCGGTAGTTTTTGTGTGCAGTCATGAGTTCTAGCAAGGTGAAGAAAAGAGAAGTCACCACTCATCAACGCCAACAGGACATCATTAACCTCACTGAATCGTTGTATTCCTTAATTAGGCGAGGGGAAATGAAACCCTGCAACATCACGGAAAGAGAGGCAGAAATGTTGAAATTCTCCAGATCCACAGTGCTAAGGTATGTTAAAATATCTGTAGTATTAACCATTGCGTTTGCAAGTTGCGTGTGTTAAGGTCAATTATGTTGGCCTACGAAATGTGTTTACAAGAACATAAAGAAAATTGGTTAATAACTTGATAACATTGTCGAACGTTGTCTACGTGTCTTTTTAACGTTTTATTTGGGTAATTATTAAGTTTAGGGGGCTTTTCTGTAAAAAAATAACAATAATTTCACGGAAAATGGTATATTTCCACTCCACTAATGATGCAGAACACGAATATACGAGGGGCATTAACGTCCGACTAATTTCGTAATATGTGCCCACCTAACCTAACAGAACCTAACCCCACGATGGGTGAATCAATATTTTACATTTTTAAACTAGCCTAGGATTGTTGGGTTTTACATTAACCTAGGATTGTTGGGTTTTACATTAACCTAGGATTTTTGGATTTTACACTAACCTAGGATTGTAGGGTTATATAGACTCAAATGTGAGTGTATGAATCACCTAACCAAAAGGTGGTATTAAAATGTGTAATTAAAAATAAAAACTACTTTGTGTTGTAATTTGTGTAACCTTGCGAGGGATTCTTCATAAACAACCCAATATATACAGTGGAAATTTATTATAAATACAACTGACAATGGTAAGGAAAATTGCCTCTATAGTGAGTTTGTTATAGCCAATTAATTTTATATAGGTTGTGGAGAGATGGTGCATTTTAAGATTTTGAAGAAACTGCTTATTTTGTATTTAGAAGTTACATTACAGCATTAATTGCCATTGTTATAAATCACTAAATAGATTACAGTCAATATAACTGGAACTTCCCCCTACTATTAAACATATCTGTATCACTTCACTAAACACGAGAGGACATCGTAATCGATGAAATCGCAGTCATAATCTTTTAAGAAAACAATTGTGTATTAATGCATTTCCCCAACACCGCTGTTCTACAGCCATTGTCTTTTAGTTATTGTAAATTATCAGTGTCATATTTTTCACTTTCAGTGCTACATAGCCAACCTAATTTGCATAATTTAAAAAGGACCATAATTCAGTTTCTGGGTCAACTACAGTTACTGATACCAAAAACATACAAGCGTCATCGTCATGGACAATGCACCATATCACAGCACACAGGTGTGAGCTCCAACCTTTTGTTTTTGAATAAATAAAATGTTTATATTGTTTGTGACATGCTAGATTCTGCGCTAGTCAACACAGGCATCAGGAAAACAGTTACATGTAATATTATAAAAAGTTTAAGAATGTCTAGCACAGTAGTTATAGACATTCTTATCACGTTCACATTCTAGAAGTCTCCAATCATACATTTGGTATCCAATAAATACTATGGAACAACCAACTATTTAAAAGTTTATATTTTGGAAAGAATTATGCTTAATTCAAACATTCTATACAACAGACATACTGTTGGCAACATTAAAGGGTAATACATTTTAATTTGTTCTATCGTGTGAAACCAATGTCTTTTCGTATTAGTTTTAAGTTAGATTTTTGTTTGGAAAAATATTTTAAGATAGCAACAGAAGTTAACAGCATTAAATACGGGCCTGGAGCCCAACTAAAACATAAACACAGCAGCCTACTGCCAGCTCAATTATTTGAACAAAATCTGTTGGGTTGCATTTTTGTTGTAAAAAAAAAACACACACACACACACACACACACACACTCTCTCTCTCTATCAAATTTTTAATACTCACATTTTGGGTTTATAGAATTAAATGTTTTTCGCTTGCATTGCATATTCTTTTGTGTGAAATTCTCAAGATTAAAAACTTTACGCTTGTGGACTATCCATTAATAATATATACATGACTTTTATAATGGGTACGTGCATGTACGAACACATGTACACACACACGGTGGAATGTAAACATTGCATGGAAACATTGCCATGTGACTGCCACATGGCAATCACATGGCAATGTTTGTTTACCTTTGGCGGAATGATAATAAATGGGCTTGAAAGTAGATCTTTAGCAGGGCTTCAAGAAAGTCTCTTCCAGTCGTGAACCGACTATACTCGTGGCAGATTGTCTGATTGCGCTTTCACAACGTTGCCTTCCATTTTAGTGCTACGTGTTTGCAACGTACCGGGGCCGGCCGCCGGCGTATGACTAGTGACGTCAAACCAATGAGAGAGTGTTCCGCATTCACGTGACAGCGGCCGTAAAAGTTACTGTTTTAATACTAAAATAACTTTGTTAAAACCGATTTTTATGCAACAAACAGCACATTTTTATCTTCATACGCACATACAAATAAGTTTGTATAATTTTCAACTATATTTGCGAAAATCGCATGTTGTCTATTATGAAGAGGATTAGACTATACAAGTAGACTAAGTGGTAATTATCCAGAGTAGCAGTTTTTCTGAAGGAAACGTTCTAGACCAACAAAAGCAGCATTAATGGGTTCTGCACAGCTTACCTTGTTAGTATTCAGGAGGGCGTAATGTTAAAATAAGAAGAACGTATTAAATAAAATAGTTAAAAGTACAAGCAGTTCGCCGCTTTGTTTACGTCGGACGCCATATATTTGGTGAAGTAATGCATTAGTAACGTGAACAAATGTGCATTGTGCCCGTCACCTTATTGGCTGTGACCTGTAGACGTAATCGTCAGGGAATTTTACGTGGAAGTTGAGATGCCATTACTTGTACTTGTGATGCGAGACAGTGCTGTTGTGTAGTTGCGGGCGTGAGTTGTGATGTCCGAATCTGACCGCACGAAGGCTTGTGATTTAAGAATGGAGGATGCAAGAACGAGTGCTTCTGTGCATAATATTCGCCTATGTGGCGGGTGTTACTTGGATGTTTCAGTAGATCATGGTGTTTTGTCGATTGAGGTAAGATGCACAGCAGTGGAATGGGTCGAGGACAATGGAATTGTACCCGCCGCCTACCTAGGTGAGTTGATTCATAGACTTCCGGTGTGTTTAACTGTTACTTTAAAACCCTAAAATCCTAGGCTAGGTTAACACTCTAAATTCCTAGGTTAGTTTAAAACCCTTCTATCCTAGGTTAGTTTAAAACCCTACAATCCTAGGTTAGTTTAAAACCCAACAATCCTACGTTAGTTTAAAACCCAACAATCCTAGGTTAGTTGAAAGATGTAAAATAGTGATTCACTCATCGTGGGGTTAGGGATTCTGTTAGGTTAGGTGGGCACATATTACGAAATTAGTCATACGTTAATACCCCTAGTATATTCGNGGGGGGGGGGGGAGTGTGGTGTTTACAGAAAAGTCGCTACTCTGGATAATTACCAACTAAGTAATTCCTGTGCAAGAATGAGAAAGCGGAAGACTTAACATCCATTACGGCGAAGTGAGCTAGCGATGGTGAAATGGTGGAAAACAGGGAAGGGTGGGGAGAAAACCGGTGGCCAACAAGGTCCACCACATTCCCAACATGAAAATAGGGAATGACTCAATCGTTAACTGAACCTGGGCCATTTTGGTACAAGGCCCCCATAACTGCACAGCTTTAGTAAGGCACAGCACTAAAACACTACATGTAAAAAAAAATTACCCATGCACCAAAGTCTGAGAATTCTATAATATACATAAACATTTTACGACTGAAATTTTTGATACTTACAAATGGAACATTTATGGCCCATAATGTTCCACCCAGTTTACAATTAATCTGTAAGGCAATCTTCTGAACCACAGACTTCAGTTTTTTCTCGTTTGAGAGTGTGCGAGAATTTATCACCTATGGAACACACAAATTATTAATTTAAAATCTTTATTACATATAGTATATATGCATAAAACGTTACAATGACTTCAAAATAATAAACTCAACTGCAGCATTTTATTTATCAGTATTGACAAATTTTATACTTAGTTTTTACAAGTTAATGGCAGCTACTGGATTTACTACATGATAGACCCAAATATACTTTGCATATCAATAGCACTAAATTTTGAGCTGTAAATTAAGAATGTACAAAACTGTTCAAACATTTAATGTACTATACTCTTGTTAAAACACACAAAATTTAAACAATATTAAGATGCCAGAATGAGTAAAACTACAAAATGCACACACACGACACATGAGTTCAAAGCCGGCAACCGCACTTCAAGTGTTATACTGACAGGCCTCTTTTCTCAGTATCTATATATCGTGCCCTTCCCGAATCCACATGAAATAACTCTATTACCATTCCTTTTTCCAAACTTTCTAAGTCTACACATCCCTCACAAACATCATTCCTTTTTTGTGATGACCTACCCAGTTGATTGAGCAAATACACATGAGACAAGCAGTTATACCACACACCCAATTAAGCACAGTGTAACGTTCGGCCGCTGTTACACTGCCGATGTTACGTTGCCACTGCTAGCTCAAGGTAGAACAGGAGACTCAGTAAAATTGATGCCAATTAATTAAGAAATAAAGTTCCAGAGTATTTTGTTCTATACTTTATTTATCATTTGAGTGACACAGTTCACATACGAAGTTCCAGTATGCAGAGTACAAACCGTTCACAGATAAATATACAAGTGCAGAACAGCGCCACCGTCGTTTACAGATTATTAATTTCTCAAAACTTGCATCGCAAGACAAAGTTATGAAGGCAGGAGGGATGTTCGTTCCCTCCTGGCACCCTAATGACCCCCCACACAGGCGGAAATAATTTGATAGAATGTAGGTTAGTTTAAGCCGAAAAGAAATGTGAAAAAAAGATTTAACGATCACGGGTGCTTGCCGGTGTGGGTGAAGTTCTTCACGCCCGATGCGTCTTCTCAGACGGTTGGTTACTTTTTCTTTCTTAGGCTATAGACACCACTAGTATTTATTATGCAGGCCTATCGCCCCCTTCTCCTAAAAAAAGTGCACGGCATCCGGCATCTGCCAGCAGCGTCATCCAGAACTGCGCTGTCTCCCGCTATCAACTCGTTATCATTAAATCTTTTTTTCACATTTCTTTTCAGCTTAAACTAACCTAAATTCCATCACATTATTTCATACACCAGGTTTAGTAGCAAGTATAATGTAATGTTACATTAACTTTGGTGATAAATAGTATACACCAATTAACATATTGTAGATTTTATAGGTTGGTTCGTGTGAACATAAGTTCTTTTTCCTGTTGGTGGTCATTCCAGCTGTTTACTAAAGTTCTCGTCGCAATAGAAACACTGATGGGCGGAATGCCTGTTGTACTGATCGGGATGGTCTGGTCTTGTCTAGCATTGTTATCTAAAGCATCCTACAGCCCCCGACACTTGTGTAATATGTGCTGGTTAGTGCATGTTTATAACTTGTTTCCTTTACATTTTCTTTTTTTAAATATCTGTTTGGTATCTGTATGAATATACTATATGCAAAGGTGAGTGTTCTTCATGTAGGAATTCAGTCATATGGCCTGAAGGCTATCGTGGCCCTAGCAGGTGCTGTGTGACCTTTGAGCCTTATATAACACTCACTAGGCTAGTGTTATTCGCTAAACTTGACAAGACCTGCACGGCCCTTGCATCGTCACCCAACCATCTGAGCTGTCTCACATATTCCCTAGCATATGACAACAGTCGCGTTCTACTGCTACTGATGTACACAGATTGTATTGGGCCGTTTCAGTTGGTTTGTGAGGAAGTTATTTTCTAGTCTATTATACTCTCCAGAACAGTCTGGATTGTATAGCATCGTTCATTTTTTTTTTTCATTCTATGTCTGGTTGTTAAGAGCTAGCTATGTTTGCGATGACTTGAGCTGTCGACCTTGTGTAGGACTGATAGTGATTGTTTATATTAATGTATATATAATATGTATATATATATATATGTATATACAGGGGATGGACAAAGTAATATTAACACCTGTATATACACAATATTTAATTATTAATAAGGTGGGCCACCATTTGCTTTTAGAACAGCTGCAATTCTTCGCGGAATAGATTCGTAGAGTGTCTGAATAGTTTCCAACGGAATGTTGTCCCATTCTTGTACCAAAACATCCGCCAATTGCTTCAATGATGTTGGAGATGGAAATCTGCTACTCACTCTCTGCTCTAAATCTCCCCATAACAGTTTAATTATGTTGAGGTCTGGCGATTGTTTGATGATATTCTGATGCTCCTCAAACCAAGACTGAACCTTTTTGGCTGTGTGTATGGGCGCATTATCATCTTGGAATATGGCAGTGTCTGGCAGCAATATGCTAGTCATAGTAAGAACTTCATCATTGAGGATGTCGAGATATTCATTCGCAGTAATCCGGCCAGCGATGTGAATGAGAGGACCAGCTGAATACCACGATATAGCCGCCCAAATCATAACGGAACCTCCCCCATGCTTGACTGTAGGAAGCAGGCAGTCTGGATCGTAGGCTTCTTTTGGGGTTCTCCATACATAAACCCGGCCGTTTGTAGGAAACAATGTAAATAATGATTCATCGGACCATATCACATTCTTCCAAACATCAAGTGTCCAGGTTTTATGATCGGGGCACCACTTCTTTCGCAGCTTAGAGTTGGCTTCCGTTATAAAGGGTTTCGCAATTGCAGCCCTTCCATGAAAGTTAGCTTTGTGGAGCTCCCGCCGTACTGTTTTGTCAAAACAGTATTACTCAAGTGAGTGTTGAGTTCTGCTGTCTCTTTTGCCGCAGTAGTTTTATGTTGTCTGGCCACAATTCTTTTTAATGTTCGTCGGTCTCTGTCAGTTAACTTTGGGTTTCGCCCACTATTCCTCTTTGCCGATGATGTTTCACCATGTTTTGTGTATGCTGTCATTACCGTGGATACTGTCGCTCGTGAAACATTAAACAATTCAGCTGTTATCGTAACAGACGCTCCCATTAACTGAGCACCAACGATTTGCACTCTTTCGAAGTCTGAGAGATCACACATTTCACCGGTCGCTTGTTTTAACTGTCGCAGAAAAAAGCATATAATACACTGAAATATAACCTACAAGACTTGGCACGTAATACATAAGCGTCAAATTATTTACACAGAAGCAGTGTTGCCAACATGCAACAAAATGTACTATATTGCACGGTGTTCATATTATTTTGTCCATCTCCCGTATATATGTGTGTGTGTGTATATAAATATATATATGCATTTATATATATATATATTACAGTTACCATGACTATGTGCTACATGTATGTAGTACATTTGTGTATATCTTGCTTTATTCATATCTCAGTTTGTTGTAAGTTATCCTTCCTGAATTTTATTTAGGTATGAGTTTCATATTTACTTGGTTCGGAAATTATAGCTAACTATCCCTAGGACACGCATATAAATATATGTGCATGTAGTCATTTTTGTTGTTGATGGTGAGAGCTTCTGTATGTATTGCTCAAGCAGCCCATCGATATGGAACAGAGTTCTAGATACTGCACAAAAAAGGATTAATTATTTTTCAGCCTTTGACAAAAATCTGGTTTTTTCCTCAGTGGTGGAGGTGAACTTAATATTGCAAGGTTTAAGATAAATGAATAACACCGAAATCATTTACATGCTTTTACCTTTACTTACAGACTTGACATAATACAAATACATAATCATATTTGATACATGCTAGACATTGTGTTCATTAAAGCGAAACCTTTATGCTAACTGTTTTAGAAGAAGAACAATATCATCTGTGAACATTCAAGCCACCCTTATTCGAACATACTGCACGGCGGCTTTCCTCAGTGGAAGACTGGTGGTTTATGATAGGCTACCAGCTTCACTAGTGCCGAGACACTTTCAAAAGCCTCACGTAACATGTTAGGCTCCTACAACGTTGTACTTTATGTTAGGTCACAGATGATGAAACTCTTTCGCAAGACTCGCATAGCATGTTAGGTTCCTTCATCCTTGTGTATGGTAATGTCATTTACGATATGCTGCTCGTTTCTCCAGTTACGAGAGCCTTGCGTAACATGTTAGAGTCCCTTTATCATTATGTGCGGCGTTGACCTTTATGTCAGCTTTGTTAGTGTCGAGACGCTTTTGAGACATGTTAGGCTTCTTTATCGTTGTGTGCGACAGCGCCCTTTATGTTAGGCCTGCGAGAGCCTCGCGCAACCTGTTAGGCTCCTTTATGCGCAGTGGTGTTATCTCTTTATTAAATCGTTAGCTTGCATTTATGCTTTATATGTCTCTTCGCATTGTAGGAATATAAAAATTCTATGTTACAGTAGTGACGTGACTGTCCCCGCCATTGTTTTTATAGTAGTGTGCGTTGCCATTAATGCTTTATCATTGTGCATGGTTGGGAAGACACTGAGATAACCCTTGTGCATATGTTGGGAAGACACTTAGATAACCCTCGCGTATATGTTGGGAGTACACTGACATAACCCTCCCGGCTTGGCATGAAAGAGCGTGATCATCTAGTAGGGAAGGACTTAAATGACAATCTAATTTGGGAAGACTTAACCCTTTCGAGATGACGGGAGTGATGTTATGAAGTTGTCGAACGTATCTTACAAGATATGGAACTTATGCGCACCTATGCTTGTAGGGCTTAAATGAATCTATGATAATTTTTTATAAGTATAGGACAACAATTTGGAAATTACGAGCACCTATGCTTATAGGGCTTAAATGATTCTCTGATAATTTTTTTCATTGTCGAGGGTGTGTTGTGCATCGGAACCTGCTATGATTATACACTGTGTGAAGTTATATGATAAGAGGGTAATGAATACGAACATTCTTCAACCATAATGAATGGTGCTAGCTTGTAGGTGTTGATACCCTTAGCCAATCAGAGCCTCGCGCAGCATGTTAGGTAAAATCCCTCCTTGCCCGAAAAAAGGAGTCACTATGCTATATTGTGTGATTATTAATCAACAATTCCAATGCAAGAGTGGGCGTGAATAAGTTTAACATATGCAAATCGCATCTGCTGCGACCTGGCATCCCATGCTGCTGCTACTACATTGTGGACCGTTTCTCACATGCTACGTCAAAACTAAACACCTGGGTTTGGTAAAGCATCACTTAACCGCACGACTGCTTCATTGTCACTGAAGGGGTGCAATAACAAAGTCCGCCCACTGCTTGTAATATTTGCGTTAGGAGTAAGTACATTGGTTGCTGTAGTTATTTCGACAAAGGGTAACGAAACCTATATTAATATGTTTATAAAACAATTACTCCTAACAGTAGAAACCATATCTAGTAATAAATATGCATTTTTTCCCCTTTGGTGTAACTTACTCGGTCAATCTTTGTTTGCATGTGTTGATGAAACATTTAAAGTTAAGAGAGCCAATCAGACACGTAATCCTCTCGCGATGGGAGCAAGATCAACAACGGACGGGTTTGATGTACGTGTGTATGTAAGTGTGTACATGAATATAGCGTACTGACGACGTGAGCATATAGCATACGTAAAACGCATTTCTCGGGAGGAGTCGCGCACAGCCTGGCTCTTGCAAAAACTATTAATCCTACTAGTTTACATATTTTTCCGAAACTCACGTCGGGCTGGAGCAAGTCGTCGGGCGTCACGCACATCCTGGCTGTAGCAAAATAAATTAATACTTTATATATATATATATATACGAAACTCGCACTAAAATGTGTGTGTGTGTGTGTGTAATACTAATTTGCGTACTGACTGGTTGAGTGTACACCGTATTTAAACATATTATTATTTTCTCGTGGCATATCTGTGATACTTGTGTCTTGGAAGTGCTTGCATATTTCAGTGTGCTAAGGAGTGTCTGACGCTTTTGGCGTGTCTTGACTGTAATGTCTTAATAATTATTTTACAAAGTCTTTTAGGCTACACGCTCACTCGCACACGAGGTCTGGGGGGGCAGAGCTATAACGAACTTGGAATAATTTTCTTGGAATGCTGCTCGTTGTCTTGGAGAGGTGGACGCACGCACCTGCTGTGTCTGGGGGATAATAATAATTTTTTAACAACGTCCAATTAACTTAAATGTCTGTTGACTGCCCGCGTTTCTGTAGCGTTGTGGCGGGCGTCTCTGAAGAGTGTGGTGTATATCTAGTATGAAGGACTTAAATATAATCAAATTTGGGAAAATTCTGAGATAAACCTTACAGCTTGGTATGCAAGAGCGCGAAGTATATAATCTTGTAGGAAGGACAATGCAAGAGCGTGAAGTTTAACATGTCATCTTCGTCGGGCGTCGCGCACAGCCGGGCTGTTGCAAAACTAATAATAATACTAGTATACATATTATTTTTTATTATTTCCGAAACTCACGTCGGGCTGGGGGCTATGGTGTGTAAAACGTATTTCTCGACGAGTCGTCGGCATCACGCACGGCCTGGCTGGTGTTTTCAAAACTAATAATAATACTACTTTACATATTTTCTGAAATTCACGTTAGGCTTGGTGTAGCAAAAGGAAAAAATACTATTAATTTAAATATATATAATTTCCATCGCTCACGTCGTGCTGTAAATACAAACCTTTTTCTCTCTGCGAGTCGGGGGGCTCGCGTCATGGCATGGGCCTGGGGCTGTAACGGAAACATTTATTATTTAAACAAGTTTTATGAATTACTTTTCTGTGTTGTGTATTGGAGCATTGTATGAAACCACCATTTCTCTCTTGAGGGTGCTGGCCAGGGGGCTGCGGCTATAACGGAATACCCATCTGTGTGGTTATGCTATGTAGATGGTACGGGGCAGGACAACGCAGCATTAAGTATGTGCATGACTTCTTTTGCGTACTGACTGAGCGAACAGCACGGTTTTTTCTCACACGCACACACACCGCCTGGCTACGATTAATATTCATCCTAAATCTTTAAATATATATTTCCATCGCTCATGTCGGGGGAGTGACTGTAAAAAACATTTGACGTATTTTCTCTCGACGAGACGGGTGCTGTAACGGCATATTAACAATTATTATTGTTTAAACATACAAGTTATTTTTTAATACTACTACTACTACTACTACTACTACTACTACTACTACTTCTTCCGCGTGGCCCAAGCCTATGTGTTTCCGAAACCGACATTTCTCTAGGACTCTGGTCAGAGCCTTCGGCTATACGGAAATATGAAAGATTATTTACACATGTATTTGAAATACTTCTCGCATTGCTCAAACCTAAATGTGTGTTGCAGCATGTAGGATGGACTTAAATTATAATCGAATTTGGGAAGAGACTGAGATAACCCTCCCGGCTTGTCATGCAAGAGCGTAATTTATATAATCTAGTAGGAAGATCTTAAATTGTAATTGATTTTGGGAAGACTGAGCTGACCCCTAGCATGGAATGATGCGCATGACGTAGGGAAGTGATTAATAACTATTTATACACAATATTAAAAACGAAAATAACTTTGAGAAAATAAATTTGAAAAAGAAATTAATTTTTAACAACCAATTTTGAAAAAAACATTTAGGCAAAAAATTTTGAAATAGAATTTTAAAAATAAAAAATGAGAGCCTCGCGTAGCTAATCAGTGATGAGAGCATTTTGAGAGCCTCTCGTATCCAATCAGCGACGAGAGAATTTTGAGAGCCTCTCGTATCTAATCAGCAACGAGAGAATTTTGAGAGCCTTCAATGCGTGAGAAGAAGACATCCGTGATGAAGTCATCGGTGTTCCGTGGGGGACGCCACAGCTCGCCTCTCGTCCCGGCGCCAGCGCCAGGTGACGTAGAACCGGCTATTTATGGCTACTCCGGTACATACATAACATCCACCTTCGTATCATTTTTTGATATATAAAGTGAACAAAACAGGCAGGGTACATTAAAAACTTTTACAACAATGTTTATCAACTGCTAGGCGGTAAAACTTTGTTCGTTGACCGAAAAATTCAACAACAGAGCTGTCCAGCAACTCAACAGCTTCACTTTACGGTCATGTTTATTGTTTAGTAACTGCTGGGCGGGTAAATTTTATTGACAGAATGGACGAATATGAAGAGAGACAATGAGAAACAGAGTCTCAGATTCGTCAGCAACAGCCAATGAGAAAGATGTCAAAGTCAAAGAGACTTCTTTGTTTACATATTATAAACTCTACCATGACTTTATTCACTCTTCAAATTTTTCCAGTGTTGTATACATATATTTATTTTCTCGTCCTTAGGTTACATGTCTTATTTATGTATTTTTTTCGTGTTCAGTCTTGTTTTTCCATGACAGACATCTGCATCGCAATGGTGAATGTCCAAACATCTCCAACTAGTCACTCACCCCCATTTCACTATTCATTCAAAGATCATACCATCTCCAAATTAAATTTACTGTTAAGCAGATGTCATCAACTTCCAACAATAATTTTTTTAAATCCATAAAAAAATTGCAAGCTTCCGTAAAACTGTAAAAGAAAGCAGCAATCCATAAATTTTAAGGATAAATCGTAAAAATTGGCTGGATGCATATGTCACACTCGCAAAAAAGACATGCTTTTAGACAGTACTGTGCATTTATTCATTGATAGAGAAGGCACTGTGCTTTGAACAACTGTTAAATGATGTAAGAATTATGTATAACATTTACGAATAGACTTGCAATGCATAAATACCTCACAAATAAATATTTTAAAACAAAACTACGTACAAAAAGTGGCAGGCATTGCTATTACAGTGTGAATAACAAAAACAACTGTCATGATAAATTGAAACTAAATGGCTATCCAGAATTGATCTAAATTTTTTACAGCATAGTTATACAGTAATATTTGTCACTCGGTGAAAGTATTTGTGACAATTTGTCCAGCCACACCATTTTTAAAGCACATAACACTAACGTTTGCTAAGGTCTTATGCTCTGCTGATGAAAAAAAAAATCACTTTTCGCTCATTAAGTTTGAATGCGTATATTGATATGGAATAACTTCATCAGAACACTAACAACACAAAACCTGGCTGATGAAAATGTATTTCACGAAAATGCATCCACACATTTAATGCAGAATATAATTTTCCCCAAATTACTTACTTTGAAGGTTAGTCATGGAACCTAGTAATTATGGTTTGATATATCAGCTCATACAAATTAAATTGTTCTAAAATACATTATAATAATGTTTCAATGTATTCCTAGCACTCAAGGAATGTTTCACTTGCTGCATAAAACATATTGTTTCAAGACGAGAGACATAATACGTACCGGGTTATTAACTGGTAAACTGAGAATACAAAATAAACACAGACACATTTAATTTAAGCTTTTAGAATTTTAGCATATGTAGCAAATGTATAATCAAAACACTCATCTGAAGTTCCTTCAAGCTTATTTGGGGTTTAAAATTTATACAGATTTCAAATATCAGCGTATGATGTGAAATTTGAAGAATTTCTGGGACAAGAAACTGCATGAAAATACAGCAGAAAGCAATAACAAACATTGCCACTTCACTCAGAACATTTATAAAAATGTTTTATTAATTATGTTAATGAATACTTTATTTCAGGAGATACAGACACTTAAAATCATGGCAGTTAACTGTTTTTTTGTTGAACCACAAGCAGAGACTGGGGAAAAAAATTACAAATCTGTACACCTAGCTATTTACAAAAGTTACAATCAAAAACATACAGATCTCATCCCAACATTATATTTTCTTTCCAGTTAAGGATGCAGTTACCCTCATGATGGAACTTCTTGAGTAATGTTACCTGGATAGGTGAAAACTTGTGTTATATTCTATGTAAGGTACCTGTGTTGATTACACAGCGAATCCCATAAGTAACTGCAGCTATAAACCAAAACAAAACGAACCAACTAACTTAAAAGTTGAATCAGCCATGTAATAATGTAAAGAGTTAGAAATATAAATTTTTTTCTTATTTGCATACAACAAAAAGAAACTGAATTGCAGATGACAAAGATTTTTAACTTTACGACTGGTAAAACATGAAAACGTAGAGCTACTTCTCTTACTTCGCCGCCACCTTATCTCTGAGTATTGTAGTCATTGCTTACATTAAAATATACACAGCTACAGGCAGTGACTTTTTTTAATAGGTTGGTTTCAAGAGTTCTCAATTTATCATGAACCACCTAAATGTGCATTATGTGGGAAAAAAATATAGATACAAAACACACAGTACAAAATCAGTAGGTGTTAATAGTTCTACTGTACAAGGATTTCATTTTACTCAATATGAACAGATCCCCTTAGCAAATGTCATCACCAATAACTTCAAGCATATTTCTATTAATATGGAAATTTACAGTTTTAATTTCTACATTATTGCACAAACAGCAGTACAAACTTGAGGGGAAAAAATGTTAAAACATTAATAGTAAACAAGTTTGCTGTAAACAATATAATGTACTTTAACGTAAACATTTTGTGAATATCTAATTTTCTATTGTACTGTGTGAAGCAACAAATAATAAAATTTGTTATGTGAAAAGAAAGAGAATTATTAAAAAATAATTATGTAGAGATATGTTGGGCGTGCATGTGATGCTTAGCAGAATTCCTACTATGCAGCTTACTTTCTCTTTGCTCGTGGCGTCTAGCTGGAATGTAATGACGCCAGGTGAATAGTCTTCCTTTTGTTTAACACTAAGCATGGGAAAAATGATTTTATCATTAAAATGCAATGAAGGAGTGTGACTCTTTGTGTCAAAACAAGGTAGGTAATTAATATGATACTTTTGACACATTAGCAGTAATCATTAATGAATTCTGAATTACGTTAAGACACATTTACCCTTATGCATGTAGGCATAAGACAAATCACAAAATTTCATATCCTTTGTATGAAATTAAAACACTCAAAACATAAAATACCTTTGTGAATAAAATATTAAAACTAATTTCAAATCCTACACAAAACATAAGTCACTTATTTGGTGTGTGAAAGTTGAAGTTTTATTGCAAGAATGATACGTGTAAAATTGAGAGTTCAATGATAAACTAAAAATATTCAGTTCAGAAAATCCAAAAATATTAATCAAATCAACAAAAATATTTGCTGTCGTTCAATTAAGAAAATCAGATAAAATAGATCTGAATACTAAACCAACTCTCAAAAATTAGCATTCAAATTGAATAATTTACGTGAGAAATTAAAATTCAACTGGCTCATAGTATACCCAGAAATTATTCTTGTTATAATGTTCATAGATTTGCATGGCTATAGAACAAAAGATCTTATCTGTTGGCTTCTGGTTAATGTCCGACCAAATACTTACGCCCTTCATTAAGTTCAGAAAATAATTTAAAATCCACAAATAACTCTTGAAAATTCAAGTTAATTTGACAATCAAAACTGTTCAAAATTATTGCAGTGCACATGCGTAACAGTTCTTTAAAATTGCAGTACAATACCCGATGTAGGCCATACTTATTCAGTACTGGTGGAGACAGCAGCTCACGTAGTTTTGCGTAGCACTTCAAAACTACTGCAATGCATTTAGGGCCTCTTCCATCATTTACTAAAATTTCTACACTATACAACTAGGGTGGCAGAGGCAGTCAGGTTCCTAGCCAACAGAATAACTCCTCTTTTTTGTTCTCTGCCACAATTAAGTGACAATTTACACCAACCCGTCTACCATCATCACTCTTTACAGTAGGTGTCTCATGCTACCATTCTTTTAATAGTTTCTCCTTTCTCTGGTGCGGCCTTGATGCAGTTGTTAGTATCCTGCTGTAGGATTGTGACTTTTAAAAGAAATGCAGCTTCTACTTTGACGCTGTTTCTGAACTTCAAAAACAGATTTCATAAACCATAAAAAATTCCTGTACATTTCCTGCTTTTCCCAATCACTGGACATCCTGAAATAACAACAAATTTGGGCAACAGTTGAACTGATACCACACTGAAATGCTTTTGTCCAAGAGTTTGCTATTTACAGAAGTCAACTTCTCATTACAATAATTGTGTGGGAATGTGAGGTGGTGGTTGTACCACAAATAGTGAACACAAATTATTCAAGCAGAATTTTTTTACTTTGTTTTTACAAAGGTGGTTTTTTATTTTTAAATTTCCTGCCACAAAAAGGAACTAAAATTTGCAGTTAAGAAAATCCAATAAAAAAGTTAAATTAAATCTCTGGTTCCTAACTGATATGTAATTTACAAGTTACAAAACCTAAAAGACCAGTATTGTTATTGTAGCAAAAAAAAACTCTTTCCACCCAGCGCTGGTTAATATTTTTTTGTGACATGGGGATTGTAAATGCCCTTATAAGGCACTGTTGTATTTAATTTTTAAAAACGCCAAAGACAGAGAAGGCTTTACAAAAGAAACATTTTTTTGGGTTAGGAAAGGGGAGAAGGGGATTAAAACTGGCGAAAAAAAAGTGAAAATGTATTTAATTAATGCAACTAACTTAGGATAACTGTGAAAACTAAATTTGGGGATTAGTGGCAATTAAAATTCACATTTTATTAAAACCTAAAGGAAAATGCAAAATATTAAATAATGATCAGACGGATTAGCACATCTGATACTAATTGAGAATACACATTAAAATTATTTTCCAGTTAACAATACCATGTTAGCATGGTATTGCCACAGGACTGTCCACGAGTGTGCGAGCTAATTTAATGTAATTCTCAATTGTTAACAACTGCACCATTATGTACTGTGAATGGTGACAAAACTTGAAAATGGCAGACACATTCTAACTAACTAATATTAAGAAATCTATTCCAGTTACATTACTGTGCAACTTCACTATAATTTGTTTTGTAACATTGTAATATAATTTATAGTTTCCAAGCAATCAGGGGAAACGTTAAATGCTGAATATAAACAGATGGTTCAGGCACAACTAAATGAAGTCTATGCGACTATAAATGTTAAACATAAGATTTAAATAAAAAATTATTACTTTTTCCAGTAAACATTTTATTTACAGATTCCTTAATATTTTGCATTTGAAATTAAATAATGACTATATTTAAATTTCTGTCAGAATTATTACAACCATGATTTGATAAGCAATTACAAAAAAAATTGATTTGATCTACTCGTGCTCACACACAAATATAAAAATATAAAGGGTGTGCGCACACACACAAGGTGAGGTGGAATTCGACAAACTTTGAAAAATCAAATAGTAAATATATAAGATAGTTTTTATTTAAATTGAATATTAAAGGAAATTAAATTAAATTTCCCTAAACATTGTTTTATGTTAATGGGCTCTTCAACCAAAGAGAAAACTTTCATTAATACTTCCTACTGTAATGGAAATAACTGGGGTTGTCACCCTCTTATTGCAGACAACTTTTTTTCCAGGTGCATAGGCAACATTACATTATACGACCAACAAAAACTGAGGCAAAATGCAAGATNAAAAAAAAAAAAAAAAAAAAAAAAGACAGCATAAAGAGAATGCAGTGAAGCCGAAAAACTACCGAGTTAGTGTGTCACAGTTTGATTGGGCTAGAGAGAGTCACAGTTCACTGTAACACTAAGTTACTCTGAGGATGGCAAATGATAAAGTTGTATAATTGAGAAGTTAATGAAAACAAGCTGTGTAAGAATAAAACTGAAAATTTGGTAGTAGATACATAAAGCACTTTGCTGAAATGACCCCTCACGGTTTCCAGAAAAAAGGTTACGACACATCAGTCGCTACAGATATTTAGAGAAATTTTGAAGCAATTTTGTCACACTTCAAATCACTATAAATCAAAATTTGCAATTTTTTTGGATGAAATCCAAGTTTAATTGTCTCTAGCACGAAAATGACACTTCTTTAAACTAAATAAAATTTTTTTTAATAGGCAGACGTCTTCTGAAAAATATGAAACCCAGGTGTATATTTAGCCTCCCCTTGCCACCCAAAACATTGAGGTGCAAGGTTTTACTAAGGATTGTTAAGTCCATGTTCAATTGTGTCTGGCATAATATCAAAAATATTTTTGCAGCGAATATTAATTTAAATCAATAGCCAGATGTCTTCCTAATAAAATGATACCACATAAATGTCTATACAACATCCTTTGTTGCCAATCAATTACAAAGACTTCAATATTGGAGACTGCATACTTTTCTATGAGTGAAAAATCAATTTTTTATGGCCTCTTGTGGAAACACCACAGAGTATTTCAACAAAAAATTAATTTATATTAATGAACAAACAGCTTCCAAATAAAATGATACCTAATAAACATGTATGCGACTTCCTTGTCACCAATCAATGACAAAAATTTTAACACTGGTGAAAACATACTGTTACGTGTCGCTGCTCTGCATTGAACTTGGCCTGCCCGCACGAACAAGCGAAAGAGAAAGACAGAGTAGTGGTTTTATATTGGGCGGCAAGTCGTGAAGGAATATCTGATTGACTGGTGAGTGATAATACTATCAGGGTTTTGAATTATGAAGGTATCCCGCCGCAATAACCCTTTGGTGGCTTGCAAGGTCCTGACTTTCTGCAGATAGAATTTCTGCATTTATCTGAAGAATTTTCTGGTTTACTGACCACGTTTCTCTCAGCATATGGGGTGCATTGAAACTTCCAGATGGTCAGTGTGACTGATATATAACTGCCGTGGGCCTCCGAGCCAGGAGTTGACAAGTGTCTGGAGTTTGGGCGATTGTGCAACCTGGAGCGATAGACAATGAGGGAGAAGAGACACAAGAAGCGAGAGAAGTGACCAGCAGGAGTAAAATCTGCGACTGCGTGAACCGATGCACTGAAGACTGCGACGGGCAGGCTAGACTATTGGACCGGATGTGCGAGTGAAATGACATTTCAAATTATGGCAACAGACAGACTGAACATGTGTTAATGATGAACATGAGTTAATTGACTATAACCAAATAGACACACAGAGGAGGACTTTAATTAGAGTTGAGATAGACATTACATACTGCTCTCATTGAGAAATAAAAAGAGTAATAGTGGAGGTAGATAGCTTGAAGGATTAATGATGTAAATAATAGCAGTGCGAATAAATTGAAATCAAATTTAGTTCTTACATTTTTATTAAGACCTCCATCACTTACAAACTCGGATATGCCCCTCAGGCATCTTGTAAGATTACTTTTTACAGAGTGAAAATTAAATTTGTAATGGTTTTTAAAAAAAAAAGTTATTTCAACCAAATATTTTTGAATGCTCTAAATCCAGTACAGTGCTTACCAAGATAAATGGAATGTGCAGCAACCAAAAAAGGCGCACCAAATTTATTTTTCAGCCAATTTCCTGAAGTGTTTTACTTTTTCACCCAAAAATTTTTTTGGTTTTCAAAACGAGTTATAGAAAGACGGTTGTAATGAACGAAGTCGATATAGAGAGGTTCTACTGTAGCTCTGGGCGCCCCCAAGCAATCCAATCTTAGGATATAATATGGCAGAAATTTTGTGTAGAGATTCTGGCAAATAGTGGCAGACACATGGCCCAAGACAAAGAATTTTCTAAAGATGTTCTAGTATACTCCATTTCATGTCTATTCTTCTGACTGAGAATGGCATGTATGTCCCCCTGGCAAGGCAGATTGCTTCGCTTGTTGCCCCAGCCTCATATCATTACCCATGATGAGCATGTCTCAAAGACATGAAATTCATGGTTACTTCCAACTTTTCTGATGCCCTGCTTAAATTATACTTTCAGGCTATTTCTGCGCCTCACGCAAAAAGCTTATTAAAGTCTACAAAACTACACCAAAGGGACAATGCCCGACATTTGTGTGGGCTCAGTTTAATAATATTTAGCATGAGAACTATTTCTTACAAGGCATTACCAACATATGTACCTATTTTCTCTCAGATCTTATTTGTATAAGTTATTAATGGAATATTATAATTTATACATAAAATAAGTACAAATTCAATTTAACTAAAAATATATACTTTTATTTTAACAGAAATACAAAAAGGCTTGTGATACACAACATATTTAGGAAAAAAAGAAAATCATATATAGTATGATTTTTTAATGTTTGATTCAAAAAGTGTGAAGATACCACAAATAAACAATACACTGGCAGTCACCTATCACAAACCCAACAAACAATCATAAACTTTCCTCCACTACATACTTACTTGGGAAGCAATTGGTTTCTCAGTGCAACAAACTTTCTTGATGGCTGCATAACGATCATCACGAGCAGTGCTGCAGATAGTTACCACTACCTGAACATTTGACTTTATATTTTCACGCAAACTACGTATGTAGCTTTCTGTTCTGTCGTCATCCAAAGAAATCACTGTGGGTTGCGTCACCTTGATGCCAAGCTGTGGAGCAAGTCGTAAAAAGTTGCTAATGAAGTCACGAGCAACCTGTCTATTTCTCTCCACATGCATGACCAGCCAATTGCACATGTCCACCTGCAATAAATTTAATTAGCTGATATTTTCACATGTAATGAAAAAACAAAGAAGGCTATCAAAGCACAATGATTTATGATGACACGTATCACAAATACACACAAAATAAAATACAAAGGAACAACCATACAAACAGCTGCCTCTTAATGCACAAGCTCTTCCAATAAATAATAACCAATTTTTGTTACAGTTCAACCACAAATTATGGTTGGATTATAAGCTGATGTTTCCTATTTAAAAACTGCAATTTTGTGCATTAACATTACAGTAAAATTTTCTTAAAACTTTCCCAGATTATATTATTTATATATGGATAAGATGTATGAATGATCCAGTCCTGCCATTTTCTGTATACATTATAAATGTGTTTCACAGTTTCCCATTTTTAAAGCAATAGCTGCATTTCATTTCCTGCATATTATAATTTAATTTTTCTATTGAAATACACAAAATTTCACAATTAAAATTTAAATTTATGTTCCCAGTTGGCATTTGAGTTCTATTCCATGTAAAATTATGTGTAATGTTCTCAAGTGGTTTATTTACACCAAAAGCCTAGCGCGAGGAGAGCTTTGTACTTTTGATTTTTTGTAATAGTAGAAATCATGTTATTTGTGTTGAGGAATTCACAAGAAAAAAATACTCTGAAATCAATTGAAGAGATCTTCAAGTTACAATACACAGTACTATAAGTTTTCATACATGACTGGTATGTACTGTGAATGCTTTAAGACAGTGTTATGAAGTATTGTTCATAAGTACAACTGAACATAATAATCAAGCAGGAGATACAACATTTGGAAAAATGTCTACTAGGACATAGATATGTACAGAACAGTTATCAGGAGAACTAGGAAAAAATACATATTGTTAAAAGACATCATATGGGCATATTTGAGTTTGTGTGGGATAAAGGTCTTAAAAACAAAAATACAAAAAAATTGTTCAACGATTATGACTTGGATTCACATGTTTTGCACGATTGAGACAACACGTTTTAGCAACACACACTTGCACATGCAACACGTCCGCCGTCTTGCCTCACACTGTCTTTCCAATGTTTACGTTCCCATAGATCATAGTTATATAACGCATTGCAAAAAAACATATGATAAATTAGGCCTATGTTGGTTATGAACATACTGCCTACTGGAAAATGATAGATTTTCCAAGTAACCACAAAAGCAACCATTATAAAAAATGACACACACTTGAATGTACACCAGTCTACAACCAAGATATGATACACTATACTTCATATTGATTGTATCACCACCCATTCTAAATCATGTCAACTGTTAGTTTATGGGCACAGCGCAAATCTTTGTCGCTGGCCTCACAAGTTCACCATTAGGGGTTTTTAAAGTCACAACTCTCACTACACCATCATCACCAGGATTCGTTTTGAAAACTCTGGCACATTTCCATTTTAAAGGTGGTAAGTTAGAGTCCTTAAAAAGCAGTAAAGCATCCTTTTCCAAATTGGGGATTGCTATGTTCCACCCAAGTCTCTGATTAAATGTGTGGAGATATTTACAACTCTTGCAGCTCCAGGGTCTCCAAATAGATTGCTTTAGTTTTGTTATTAACTGCCACAGATCCAGACAATTCTCAACCAGATGTGACAAATCTTGCTCTGGTAGGCCAACAGATGTGCACCACTCAAAAAATGCCCTGGAATGAGAGCATCAAACTTTGAAGGATCATTAGAGCGAGGGCACAATGGTCTTGAGTTTAGAGTGGCAGAGATCTCAGCAAAAAGTGTGGCTAGTTCCTCAAAAGTGAGTATTTGCTCTCCAACAATGTGCTTCATAAGCAGTTTGACATACTTTACTGCTGCCTCCCGGAGACCTCCAAAGTGAGGGCCAGCTGGTGGATTGAAATGCCACACAATATTCATGTCAGAAATGTGTTCTTGCAATGTCTGCCAGGCTGGCTCTGTGCACTTCCCTGAGTGTCTATTAGCATCAATGAAGTTTGTGCCTTGGTCAGAAAAAATATCAGCGGTATTTGTCTCAAAGATACAAACCTATGCAAAGCATCTAGAAAGGCATCTGTACACAATGATAAGTTCCAAATGTACTGCCTTGCTAAACATGCACGCAAAATGATACAAGTAGCTCTTGTTAAATAGGACCTTGCGTACTTTAGTGGGCTTCAAAGAAAAGGGGCCTGCAAAGTCCACACCAATCTTTAAAAATGGGCAAACTTGTGAGAACCTAACCACAGACAATATACACTGCCAAATCAGACATCTTGCACTTATTACCCAAAACTGCCTCTGGATGAGGGAATGGGTTGATTTTAGGACCAGTCTGAAGGTAGGTGACATGATAGTAGTTGATTATAAGTACTGAAAGATGGCATTTTGTAGGAAGCAACACTGGATGTTCGGTCTCTTCAGGCAATGCTGAATTTTGCAGTCAGTCACCCACCCTGATGTCTCCATGGGGATCAAGGTACGGACGCAAGCTCTGCAGGATAGTAGTACATTCATTGTGCTTCAGAAGTTTAGGTCCTCTGAAAAGTAGTGCATTTGTACATCATTGATCCAAAACATAACAGCTGACTGTATTTCCTCAAAGTTCAAAACTTTACGATTGCAACGAAGTTGCCTTGTAAATGCATTCTTGGCCCTTAGCACTCATCCAGATACTTGCTTTTAAGCTTTGAGAAAGAAGAAAATGTTTCTAACAATTTTACCCCAGTTCATTACTATTCTCTTGAACTGCCAAGACCCAAGTTTGCATTGGCCTGCATTCAGGAAACTCCTTTACATCAGGCATCTCAAACTTGTTCACAGACCAGTTCGAGTCTTGAGTCTGCCAGCCAGTCAGGACCATGAAACGAAAGAGAACTCTCAACCAGGAGGTCTAAAACACCCTCGAGATGCTAAATCCACTGGGTAACAGATGGAAGGAACATAGTGCCATACACTTAGTGGTGCAATGAATTGAATCTCTATTACACAATTTGCCACAAATGCTTTGATGTTGTGTGATGATTTAAGTTATGACAGTACAGTTGAAGAATCTGATCTCATGTGCACAGTAAAAGTTGTATGATTTGGTGTCAAGCAGGTTATTTACACAATGCCACAACCATGCTAGCAGCAAAGCACCTGATAATTCCAATTTAGGAACCGATAAGATTTTCAAGGGAGCAACTTTTGATTTGGCTGTTACCAAAGGGACTGAGACAGCACCATAAGCATCAACAAGTCTTAGATACATCACAGCAGTATACACCTTTTCAGAGGCATCACAGAAACCATTAAACTGAAGACTGCACCCATAACTTAAATGGACATATCTTGGAATCCACACCTCTGCAAGAGAAGTTAACGAAGTTCTGAAACTTACCCACTGATGTGTAATTTATTCGGTAACTTGCTTATCCCACTCTAAACCCAGCATCCACAAAGTCTGCAGCAAAATTTTGACCCACACTATAACTGGCGACACCCAACCACAGGAGTCCAAGAACCTTGCAATGGTTGACAAGACGCCTCATTTGGTAATAGATAGTTGGGATACATTGATATAGTAAGTGAACTCTTAAGTTATGAGACACCAGTAAACACATATGATGACTAATTGCTGGGCTTGTGTCTTGGTCAAAGCTTCTTAGAGCCTCACGTTGCTCAAATGACATATCTTCTAAGACAGTGGGATTGTTGCAGGGCCATTTTTGCAGTTGAAAACAACCTTGTTCTAGCAAAGACACAAGCTCCAATTTCAGTTGTAAAGCCACTTTTTCAGAGTTGGCCCCAGTAACTATGTCGTCAACAAAGACATCTCTTAACAATACTTGCGCTGCTTGAAGAAATTTATGAGCTTCATCAAGTGCCAACTGGAGTAAAGTCATCAAAATCTTGTAAGGCGAAGAGGTATGTCTATAGACAACAGTGTTCAACTGGTAAACACTCACATTTTCTTCTATAGAGTGGAACCACAGTATACACTGATACTTACGATCATCTGGATGGATCTGAATTTGGCAGTATATCTTACAAATGTCTGCGGTGAAAACAACAGGCATGGTTCGAAAGTTAAAAATTATATCTACAATGTCTCTTTGAAGTTTAGCATCAGTATAAAGCAAGTCAATCAATGAAACACCAGTTGAAATTGTTGCCGATCCATTGAAGACTACTCACACTTTAGTTGTTGAACTGACGTCTTCGAGTACTGCATTATGAGGGATCGCATTGACTACTTCGCAGTTTTTGAATAAATCTGGTTTGAGCACACATTTCTGACCAGACAACTGTTGAATACATGCTATGCGTGACATATGGCCTAAATCCTCATATTCCTTTAAAAATAATCTGTAATCCAAAGCCAGCTCTGGTAACTTGCCCAGTTTTTTCTCAAGGTGCTATAATTTCAACATTGCTTGTTGCAATGACTCGCCCATACTCTGTTTCTCTTGCCTGAAAGGAAGCCAAAGCATGTATCTTCCATCAGCAGTGTGTGAATGTGCTGTGAGGAAATGCTCTTCACACATCCTGTCATGATAGAACTTCCTAAGTCCTTAGTGCATTTAGATTTTCCTGCACTGTACCAACAAATCGTGAAAAGAATTCCGTGGAGTTACCATCTATAACTGGTAAATGCAGAATTATCTGAATGTAAGTGGTGGCAGTAACTCAAGTGTTTGTATTTTTTCTCTAACGAAGACCAAATAACATCATAATTCTCATTTGTAAGTGGTAGGTTACTTACTAGTTCTCTTTGCTCGTCCTTCAGACAACCAATGAGGTAGTGGCGCTTCTGTACGTTACTGAGAGAAGAGTCTTGATTCACAATGGATTTATACGAATGCCCATAAAGAGCACACTTTAGTTGAAATTTGTAGAGCCAAAAGCAATACTTGTGACCATTACAATTAATTTTAAAATATTTTCCTTTCCTTTTACCTTGATGAATACTGACTTTCAAACAGAATATAACTCTGATAAAAATAAAATAGTGTTTTCCTTCCAATTTAAATAATTAATACAAAATAAACAAAATATTTTATTTTCTTCTAGTGCCTTCTTTGATAGCCTATGAATAGAGACCTGAAAAAATAGCATTTACGATAAAATGAAAAATAACGCAAATTTTAGCATTTTAGGGTGAGAATAAAGCGATTTTTACAGTTTTACTTCAAGCTATTTTGAAAATTGACACTGACATTTACTTGAAATTAAACCAATATTCGCGGAATGAGTGTTACAAAATGATTCATCTTGTTGCTTTGCCTAAATATGGCAAAAAAATGCACATCAACAGGCACTGAATGTTTATATCACGTTTTGTGGTTGAGGTTAGGAATACTCATCGCACTGTTTACCAAGCGTTTGCCGTCTTCGTTGCAGCAACAAGTTATTTTTGCGTGTTTAAAATTTTGAATGTCTAAGTGTCAATAATTCGTGAATCACATTTTGTAACTTTCTTTGAATGACACACCCGTTCCATCATTTTTTTTTCAAGTACACAGTTCAACAATATAATACGCAGCAAAAAAATTGTTACTGTTAAGATAGCGGGATTTATTACAAGGCCTTGACGGCCATAGAATACACGCGGCCAGAGAATATTTGTCAGCAAATCTGAACGTAAATTACGGCACAAGTTAAGATAAAATTTTATCACTGTTATATGTGACAAAACTACGATACAATAGCGTATTCACACTATCATTGTTTATCTAAAAGTTAAAAGTTTTAGAACAGAAATGATAAAAAATATTTGTCATGTTGGCAAACATGTAAACAAATTGCAGTTATACCGATGCTTGTTTACAAACAAATTATGGAATTAGAATTGAAATTTGGTTCTTCTGAATAATTGCAGACCTACGTTACCCAACTTCATTTTCTGCAAAATACGGCTCTTGGAAAGAATTGCGGCAGCTATCCTCGCTAACTGTGCATGTGCAAGTACAGAACATGTGATGTAAACAAACTAGAATAATGAAATGAGATACGAACCGAACATAGCTATCAAGGACACTTTTCGTTCACGCAGGATAAGTGCAATTTGTGAAGTTATGTGCAGAAATAATAAGAATCAAGGATAGTGTGAATTTTGTGTTATTTTCTTGTCCAAAATGCCGAAACCGGCAATACATGTTACAGCAACGAGCAACCGAGTTCAAAAGTGACGGTCTTTATGCTTTTGATTCTGAAACTCTAATGTGCCATTTGTGTAACTGCATAGTTTCATATGAAAAGAAAGACTCAGTATTAAAACATACAAAAACTCAAAAACGTATTAACCTTTCAAACAAACAAAAAGGTGTTGATTCACATGCTCAAGTTCAAACACCTGTGCTTGCTTGCTTTAGTAGTACAAAAACAAGAAAATTGGCAGTTGATGAGCTTGCTATTAAAACAACTGAAACTTTTGAGAGGATGAAATGGCTGAATTTATTGAAGAAGTGTAATTTCCAAATTTATATATTTAACTACAACTTGGCCTGCAGGCCTACTATGGTTTTTGAACAAAACCTAGTTCATGTAATACTTACATCAGAAAGTAAAAATGTTTGACATTACTGTCTTAGTATTACTCAAATTATGGTTTTAGGTGCTGGAGACTTATCTTGTGTGAAATCTCTCAGAGAAAAATATGTTCCTGTGGCAGCACATGCACACTTGGATGTAGTAAAGGAACTTGTTCAGCAGAAAAATATTGTTGTACTTTGTGATGAGATGACAGATGCCAAAGAACAACATGTGTTTGTTGTGTTTTTTAAGATTTGTTCAGACAACTTAACAGAACCCGTTTTGAAGATAGCTGCAAAACACTCTGGAGAAAGCAGATGCAACGAAATGCTCTCAGGCTATAAATGAGTGTGTTAATAAATACGGTGTCAATTTCAAAAACATTCAAGCAATTGTTACAGACTCGGCACGCTACATGACCAAATGTGTGGCGACAATGCAGGTCCTTTTTGGAGAGCATGTGGTCCATGTTCAGTGCTGGGCCCACAAACTGGCCTTAGTAGGTCACATCTTTTGCATTGAACTGACTGAAGTAAATGAGGCTGTGGTAAAAAGTCAAAACCACATTTTTGAATACAACAAAAAAGAAAGCATCATTATGTGCAATATCTAGCTGAACATACAACTAAAGCAGCAAATCTGTTCCCAATACCAGTGAACACCAGACGGAACTCGTGGTTCAGAACAGTGTTTTATTGTCAGAATACTTTGTTGACATTGTTAACTTCTTCAAGCTCGATGAAATGAAGGCCATCAACAACAGTGGTATTAACTACCTAGCTTGTCTTTCAGGAAAAGATGTGAACGTGGTTCTTGCTCAGTGCACATTTGTAAAAACCCATGCAGCTGATATTGTAGACCTTCTCACAAAACTTGGAGGCTCTCGGTATCCCACAGCACAAATGCTATATGGCTGGCTGAACAATTTGTTGAAAGGTTTTGATGGCACGTTGAAAGGTATATTTGATTCCCAGATTGAAACTCTGATTTCATCAGACTCATCTTTCACCACCACTGAAAAAGCACTTGTGAAACAGAAAAACCAAAAAGCATCAACTCTTGCAATGACCAAACGGCAAAGTTTGATGAATGGTTGATCCAAGTGTGCACATTTTTTTAAGGCAACGAACAAGCTTTTTATTGAATGAAACAAAGTGTTTTGCCTGTTTTTGATTAAATTCCTGTATTCAATGGAATGGATCATTCTGTTTTAAAAAGGGCTATGAATTTCATAAAGAAGCTGTTCAAGATGTGGCCAGGGAAGAAAAAGAACCAGATGTAGCAAAATTACTGGTGACTTTAGGAGTAGAATATAAAGAATTTACTTCAGCAGCACTGAAGGCTATATGGCTGGCTTCCAACAATGTCGACAGTGAGCGCCTTCTTGGCCACTACAATTTAGTAGTTACTGACAGAAGGCAAAATTTGAAAGAAGAGAATATAGAAACATATACCATGCTTTCGTTTGATGACTAACTGTTGACTTTTTACAAGCAGCTGAAATAACGTGTTTAAGTAAATTAGTTAGTTACATATTATGTAAATACGTATTACCTTTCTGATTTTTCCTGTGAAGGTGCACATTCTGTTTGCTAGCAGTTTTTATAGTTATTCTTTACAGTTATAATTTTAATTTTGCATTTTTAATAGTACTTATAGTGTAGCAAAAATTTCTATCATTTCAAAAATGAATTTTTGATGCATAAAAGGTTGTATGCCACATAAAAAAAATAACACCTATTTTCTAGGTAAATAACAGCTATTTCTGAGCAAAATAACACCTCTTTTCAAGAAAAAAACCACCTATTTTTTCAGGTCTCTACCTATGAATATTCATATTTTATGTCATTATGTATTTACTGATGGAATTCATTTAGCTTTCTTGAATCCCGTTCCGACAATCCAGATATTGATTTTCCGTGGCTTCCAGAATCACTCCAGGCAAATGTTGGGATGGTTTTTCAATAAAGGCTAAGGCAGATTCATTCCCAAATTCTTCTCATTCTAGTTGCCCTGTGTACCCATCTCTGATGAACTTGCTGGTGACTTGACAAGATGTTAGGTCAACTAAAAAATTAGCTTTCTATGTATTTAACATGAAATTACTTACTTTAACCATGTAATCATTGTTTGTAAAACAATTTTTTATTTGAAAGCTAGTTATCTTTTGCAGGAATTATCAAGTTAGTGAAATGTATGGTATTATCATATAAGATTTTTTAATTAACTATCATTCAAAGTCATAATTTGTTACTGCAATCGAAATACAAATAAATGCAATGTTTTAGTTACCACAATTTCAAACAACATAAAATACGTAACAGTGTAGTAATATCTTTACTTAACTAATATTAATGCAAAATCCATATCTTTGTAATTAATAATAATTACAAGAACACAAATCATAGAGAATACAGTATTTACATAGATCTTAAATATCTTAAGAACGGAATTGAGATGATTTTTCAAAAGAAACAGAAGTAATAACTATTGTTAAATACCAATTTGTTTCAAAGGATGGTATGAATTACATTTCTAAACTAGCAGACGTAATAAGAGTGTTTTACAATATAACATTTTTATTTCGTACTTTTCTTCTCTTTGGCTCTTTCTTGTGCCTGTAGTATATACGTCTTCCGTACACGCATTCTCCCGCTTATTCGACTGTCAGCCAATTCCGGTAATAAGCATTTCATATAAACTCTATACAGCTTGGGGAACAAATTTTCTCTCCAGAATTCATTATATCTTAGTTCTCGGATTACTACGATCCCACTGTCACAGTATATTACCAAATCACAGAAGTTCTTTCTGCTATGTGGAGCTGCCCCTGTATTTGGTACCAATACTTGTGTGACTTTTTTAACTGTAGTTTCCCATTTTTCTCTTCAATACACAGATTCTTGGTAGGGATGGACAGATACAGATACATTGGCAGAAAAACCCAAAATCGGTATCCATTACAATTGGCCATGATTGAACCAAATCGTTTCATCAATCCTAATGATTTAATTGTTATATTTTTGAATGCGTGAACTGAATTTCACCAAAGTTTTCAACCACGCGGGACACTTACTTTCAAAATGGCGAGATTTTTTTAAAAATTTAGGGTGATGTGTCATATCTTGGAAACCATTCAACTGATTTAAACCAAATTTTGTATGCTGACAGCGCAAAGTGTAAGCATTGAATTCATTCGTGAATATTGTTGTAGGTCCGGCATTTTGAAAATAGCGCCACATGAAAGAAAAAGCTTTTATGTTACATCTCTAAAACTACACAACCAATTTTTGCCAAGTTTGGCATGTATGTAATACTATGATAGGTCAGGTAAATATCAGTAACTAAACTTTATTAGGCACTTATTAATTATTTTCAAAATGGGAGACATAAATATTTTAGGTTTATTTGGTATAACTACCACGCCGTTTGACCAGTTTCAACCAAATCTCTTACACTGACAATATCTATTACAAGCAACACAAAAGCCAAAAACCACTTTTATCCGCCATTTTGTAAGATAGCACTACAGGAATTAAGTTTTTTTTGTAATATCTCGGTAAATAATTGACAGAATCCTACCAAATTAGACAAACTAGTAGTACTGCAGCAGTTGATATGTACAAATATATCAGACACTTATTTTCAAAATAGAGGCCATCTAGCTATTTTAGTACATGCTATATCTTCGAAAATATTTTAATCAATTCCAACTTAACTTTGTATGCAGGCAGTATATATATCAAAAACATTAAATAAGTCTGCATAGAGCCTCTTTTACCATCTATTTTGTAAGCTAGTGCCACACGAATAAATAAAGTTTTTAATGTCATATCTCAGGAAAGAATTGACAGAGTCAATATGGCAAACAAATAGTACTGCGGCAGGTGATGTTAACTGATATGTTTTAGGTATGTCGGACACATTATCAAAATGGTTGCTATTTCGCTATTTTAGTTTAGTATTTTATATCATCAACACAGTGTAATTAATTCCACGCAAACTTTGTATACTAGCTGCATATATTACAACCATAAAATGTGTTCACATAAAATCTCTTTTGTCCGCCATTTTGTAAAATATTATCACACGACAAATTAAAATTACGTGATATCTCTGAAAAAACCCACACTTTCTATCAAATTTGGCAATCAAGTAGCACTATGGCAGCCCATGCAAACTTATAAACTTTGAGAGGGTCAGACATACATTTTCAAAATGGCAGCCATATAAACATTTTAGCCCAGAATTTTTTATTTATAAAATTACATAACAAATTTCAACTTATTTTTGTATGCTGACAGTATCAATTATATCCATCACAATTGTCTATGCAAAGCCTCATTTCTACTCAATTTTGTAAGATAGCCACATATGAACTAATGCAGTTTTTATGCCGTATCTAGGGAAACAATCAACCAATTTCTTTCAAATTTGGCAAATAAGTTGTACTGTAGTAGGCCATAATAATTTTCCTATATGTTTTCTGTGTGCAAGTCTCTTATTTTCTGAATGGCGCCTATGCAAACATCTTAGCTTAGAGTGCTATATCTACAAAACTCTGTAAAAGATTTAAATTTAACTTTGTATATTGTATCCATGACAATCATCAGATGTTTTAATACGTATACTTTTTGTCCTCTATTTATGAAGAGCGTCACATTAACAATGGAGGATTTATGCAATATTTTGAGTATCAATCAACCGATGCATACCAAAATTTCACGCAAGTATTGCTACAGTAGGGTATGTAAATCAACATGTGTTATGTCCAGCAGACATATTTTAATGGGGTATATATGTATAATTTAGATTAATTTGTTATACATATGAAATTATTCAACAAAATTCAACATCATTTATGCATACAGAAATCCTCTTTTACAGGAGTTTTTGCAAAATAGTGTCAAGTGAGTAAATTTAACATTTTGCCATACTTCCAGAATAATTCAATTAATTTCTACCTAATTTTGCACACCAACAGAAGGCAATGTAAAGTTACATGGTTTAAATGGGGCCAGACAATTTTCAAAATGGAGGCCATACAAATATTTTGATGTGTTTAGCATATATATTTAACAATTTCAATCAAACTTTTTATGCTGACAGTACTTATTGGAAACATCATGAACAGACAGAGCCTCTTTTTAAGCTATTTTGTAAGATAGCCCCATTTAAGAAATAAAGTTTTCATGTCATATTTTGGAAACCAATTTACACCAAATTTATCACACAAGTAGTATTATGGTAGTCCGCGTAAACTGATATGTATTTAGTAGCTCGAACACTTACTTTTAAAATGATGGCAGTGTAAATACATATTTCAGATTAGTAAACCCATCATTCAAAACATTAGACTGATTACATCCGAAGTTGATACTCCGAATCCAACCTCCGTAATGCAAATGATTGCAAGCAAGCTTAATTTTAAGAGTTTTTCTGAATTTGAATATTGGATAAGTCCCTTGTGTATTTTAATTGTTTTAGTACTGTTCAACATGTTTCAGGATTCATCTCAAATGATACTGTTGCCAATGAGTTGTTAACACCTACAAAACATCTAAGCTTTTAAGAACTTCACTAAAATATATTTGCACCCATGTAGAGGAAAGTAGGCTCATTAGTTATCAGTAACTTCTTGCTATTTTTGTAACCAAAAAACTAGTTTCTTGATTTTATTTTTATCTTTTAGTAACATGTGATTTGAAATTACTTAATGGATACAGATAAGGTTGGTTTTGGTGTTTCTACATATTTTACTCTATATAAGCTGTACCTCGTGAAATTCGGAAAATAAAATATAATTCAACTTATAAAACTGGTATCTGCTTTCGAAGTAGTTAAAATTCATTTGTAAAATTGAAAATTATATTGCTGTAATATTAATTGTCTCACGCCTTCTAACAAGTTAATGTCAACAAACAATTGCAAAAAAATACAACCATACATTGATCTATCTATCGCAGAGTGAAAAGTTGCACAATCGACAAAATGTATCAGATAGCAAAAGCGCCTCCGCGTATTGACTGGTACGAATTGGCGAAATTTATTTGTACGTGTAAGCATGCAGGTCTAATAGCTGTTTAATTTTTTTTTTTCAAACAAGTACATGTTTTGAACGAACGTCAAATACATACCTGTTTTATGTGAACGTCAAACACATATATGTTATTCATCGTGAACAAAATATTACCAGTGAATGGTCATCAAAGCAACTGAGCTCATGTAGCACGAAATACATGTTCACGATTGAAGTCATGGCACCATCTTGATCACATTGGTGCCCTAAAATTCCATAATTTTCTATACTGTAGTGGATTGGCACTACTGCGGGATGTAAAGATTTTAGACAGTTTGTAAACAACTTTCATTACGTTTAGCTCAATGATCCAATCTGAATATGCAATTTAAAAAAAAATCCAGTTTCTTTTTTTATTTCACCAGTGGTTACTGGAACAAGAGAGATTGTCTTATTTATAAGACAAAACAAATCTCTTGGGTATAATTAATATGCATCATTCTCTTTTACATTGTCATTTATAATTGCCAGGCTTACAAATGTTTTTAACAAATAAATTTGAAATATTTTATTGCAGTAAACATACCAGGTAAACGTTTGGTGTCGATTTTAAAAACTGTTTAAGTGCAAACATGTTAATAAAATCTCTATAATTGGATCAACCATACTGCCTGTAAAAAAATTCATCACTATTTCTCAATGCATCTAGTGCAAATAGCGGATGCGTGAACTTGAGTTGGACCTGTTGGTCGGCCCTCTTTTTGTAGCTTCTCTCCAAAATTTTGTTCTTCTGGCCTTGCAGTTCTTTGGGAGAAACACCAGAATTTGGTCCATATTCTGTCACCTGTACTATGCCATATCTTTTTTTTTCTTCTTTTCTTCAGCCTTCTAGTTGACAGAGATCTCTCCCTTTTGGTACAGATTTTCTTAGCAATTTGTCCTGGATTATTGCCAGTCATGGATTTCCAAGGACTTATTCATATAAGATGGTCCATCAGTATGGGCCAGGGCTACACCATAGCAACGATGCTGGTATGAGGCACTTTTTCCATGGTCAATCTTTTTCCTTCAGTCAGCTTACATATCAATGAGTTGAGGTTTACAACGGCAATAGTTGTCTAATTTAAAACAAGATCATCCGCTTTTCAGACAATGGGATTCAACAACATTAATATTTCATCCATTAGTTTAGTCTCATTAAAGTATGGGACATTATTCACAGTTTCCTTATCGGGAGCAAAATGACTTGCAGCAGGACGAATGGTCTCCAAAGACACGGTGGGGGCCGTTTCTCAGATCTTTCCGAAGTTTCTCAATATTCACTTCAGAATGTCTAATGGCACCATGGACGGCAGCAGTGAGACAAGGAATTTTTTGCCAAATTTTTTTTTTGACCTTTACAGTCGAATGTGGTCTTTGAAGACAAGAGTGCAATTTTGAAGTATAACCTCGCACCATGTGGTTTGCACACACTTTCTTCATTTTGTTTCCAAAAAGGCCCTCTAGCTCTTACAAAAACACCTGAATTCTCATCACCTATCAAAAATTTTACCCACACATGATGTTCGGAAAACAAATGCAAGTCCTTCCACTATAATGGTTTGTTCCATTCGAATTTATGAACCAGTATAATTTTGGTTGCATGTGTGTGTTTTGGGTTGGTAAATGTCATTACTTGTTGCACAAACATAACAAAACTTGATCTTGATGTCCAAGTAGAGCACCTTGAATAAAACTCACTAAAAGCGGTTAAAAAAAATCCTGAAAACTGTGAATAAAATACAACATATCGGTACAAAATTTTTTTTTTTAATATTTACACAATATTTATCACGCACTAACAAACTAAATGTCTAGTAACAAGAACAGTTGAAATTTAAGAATCAGTGAATAAAAAACAACCCAGCTAAATTAAAAAATTAATTTTAAAACTCTCAGAATGCACAATATATATAAAAATTACCTAAAATCTCAATGACTTAATAACAAATTATACTTGTATTTAACGGTAGTTAATAAAAATAACTGTTGGATAGTATGTAATGTGCAGTATAGTTCACAAACATTTCTTTGAATAAACACACTATTCAATATTATTATTGGTATTTAGAAATCACTTCTCAGTAACAGTATCAGCAGCAAGCTTACTACCAAAATACTGTTAAAAAATAACTGCAAGGTTTTGTGGATTTAAGTTGGTTCTCGGATCTGAAAGAATGTGGCTATATGCAGAAAATGCTCTTTCACTGTCGGCGTTGGAAGATGGAATTCATAATGCTGACACAGATTGTTCCGCAAAGTTTGGGTGTTGTTCATGTAAGCCTAACAAAGCTTTGACATCAACTGGCTTCGTTTCGCTCAACAGTTCCAACACTTGAGTCTGGAATGCCACGTAGCCTTCAAGAAATTTCTTCTCACGACAGTTTGGAGAGAAGGGGAACTTTCTTTGCACTTGCATTCAATGAGTCATCAACCGTGTGTTCACCACATATTTTGAACGAGTTTGCCAATGTTAAAAACAAAGTCTTTTCCTGCATCACAATTCATCAAATTGGTGAGTTTGGTGTGGCATTTCAAACCAATACAAATGAAATCTTGACGAACCAAGTGTTGCTTCACTTTGGTAGACAGCTTGAAAAGTTCAGTGGAAGTTTGTTTGTCCAAGGAACCTCTGCTTATCAAAAGGAATTGGTTCTGTTGGATTGCTACCTCTATGGACATTCATGTTTCAAAATGGCCTACGCTCGGTAGTCGCCTGCTCTGTTGTTTCGCAAACATCTGTAGCGATGTGTCGTCAAGTGTAACCGTGTGTATAATAAACGACTGTGTTAGAAAGCATTTGAGTCCACTTCTCTGCCTATGTGCAATAATTCAAGTGGTTATGGGCCTAGTAATTTGAGTGGTGTGACAATACAGAAACAGTGACGGTTTTTTTTTTTAAGCGTGCACCNAAGTTAAGATGGCCTCAAGTAGTAATCATTTGCAAGTAGAAAAACTTGTAGGTCGGGACAATTACGGCGACTGGAAATTTGCCATGAAGGCATATCTTCAACTAGACGACCTGTGGGACGCAGTCGAAGGAAAAGAAAAGGACAGCACGAAAGATAGGAAGGCACTCTCAAAAATTATCCTCTCTGTGGATAAAATAAATTATTCACACATTAAAAATGTGAATAATGCCAAGGAAGCATGGGATTGCCTGGAGCGTGCATTTGAAGACTCAGGACTGACAAGAAGAGTCGGACTTCTAAGAACTTTAGTTACAACTCGCCTGGAAAACTGTAAGTCCGTGGAATCTTATTGTGATACAATAATTACAACCAGTCATAAACTTAATGATATGGGATTCAGCGTGAATGATGAGTGGATCGGTACCCTATTGTTGGCGGGGTTACCCGAGGAATATAAACCTATGTTGATGGGATTAGAGAGTTCAGGAATAAAAATAACGGGAGATTCAATTAAAGTGAAACTTTTGCAAGACATTAAGTCTAATGAGGTCAAAAGTAATGATACTGTACTTTATTCATCATCTAAGGTAATTAGAAAGGAACCACCACGGTGTTATACATGTAATAAATTGGGACATTTAAAAGCTAATTGTAGAAGTCGAAGGCCTAGTAACAATTATAAACAAAATAACTGGGACAGTAAAGGCAATACAAATGACAAGACATTTTGGGCTTGTTTGTCTGGAGATAATGATGATAATTCATCATGGTATTTAGACTCATGTGCCTCTACACACATCACAAATAACAAGAATATATTTACCACTAATTTAATAGAGAAAGAGAGTTCAATTACAGTTGCCAATAATACTAACCTAAAAGTTGAGGCAATGGGAGATGCTTCACTCCATCTTAATGTTTTTGGAAAACATGTAAAAAGGAAAGTTAGAGATGTTATGTATGCAAGAGATGCCTCTATCAATTTACTGTCTGTCAATAAAATTATTCAGAATGGTTTTAAAATCAGGTTCGATCAGAATGGGGCCAAAATTTTTGATGAAACTAACAATGTTGTGGCCACAGCAAAACCTAGCAACGGTATATACCGAGTCGACACCTACAATCAACACGAAGTTAAACAAGAAATTATTTGTTCAGTACAGGACGATTTTTTATGGCACCGCAGACTAGGTCATATGAATAGGAAAAACATGACAATGATTACAAAAATGTCAACTGGCTTGAAAGACAAAACTTACTCTACCAATCCGTGCATTGTATGCTTGGAAGGTAAGCAGACAAGAATTCCCTTCAAATCCAGTACCAGTAGAGCCAAAAACCTGTTGGGAATTAATACACACTGACCTAGCAGGCCCCATGGAGCAAACATCTATCGGTGGCAGTAAATACTTCTTTTCTCTTATTGACGATTATTCGAGGAAGATATTTGTTTATTTTTTAACAAATAAAAGTCAAGTTCTAGAGGTCTTTCAACAATTCAAGAAAATGGTAGAAAATCAAACGGGTAGAAAAATAAAAATATTAAGGTCAGACAACGGCAGGGAATATATCAATTCAGAATTTAAACATTTCTTAACTAACTGTGGGATAAGACATCAGACAACCATTCCGTATACACCAGAACAGAACGGAGTTTGTGAACGAGCCAATAGAACCATAGTCGAAAAATCAAGATGCTTACTGTTTGACGCAAGACTTCCTAAGGAGTATTGGGCAGAAGCTGTCAATACTGCCGTGTACCTTATAAATAGGTCTCCAACTTCATCACTTTGTAATAAGACACCATTTGAGACGTGGTCAGGTAAAGCACCTGGGTTATCTCATTTAAGAATTTTTGGTTGCCCAGTAATGGTCCAAATCCCAAAACAATTAAGGAAGAAATGGGATCCAAAATCAGAAAAACTCATTTTAGTGGGCTATGGTACCAACACTAAGGGCTATAAATGCATGAATCCAGTTACGAAAAAGGTAACTTTTAGCAGAAACGTTACATTTCTGGAAAATGTAATGGCACCTCAAATTCAAGAACATTGTGTAGAAAATGACCAAACAAAGGATGAAACAGTAAATGATGTCAAGAATCTACAGTATGTAGAAAATGAACAAACAAATAATGAACCAGTGAAGGATTTACAAGTCGAAAGTCAAAATAAAGTTAAAGCCCAGGAGGAGAACAGTGAAGAAGAAGAAAATGGGGTAGGAGAAAATGAAGACAAAAGTAGAACAAAATCAGGAAGAGAGGTGAAAACCCCAAAATATTTAGACGACTATAACGTTTATTCTGCCTATTACTTAGAGTCGAATGAAGATGATCCACAAACGTATGCAGAAGCAATCAAGAACCCTGAATGGGAGTTGGCAATTCTAAAGGAGCTGAAATCTTTAGAAAAATTAGGAACATGGATTATTGATGATTTGCCAGATAAAGAGAGAGCTATTGATGTAAAGTGGGTTTTCCGAACCAAAACAGATGGGACCAAGAAGGCTCGTCTCGTAGCAAGAGGTTTCCAGCAAAAGTGTGATACATTCTATAATGATATATATGCTCCTGTTGCCCGATCATCTACAACTAAAGTGTTATTATCCCATTCACTAACAGAAAATTACTCTATGCGTCAACTTGACATTCCTTCCGCTTTTCTCCATAGTGAAGTTGACACAGACATCTATGTGAAAGTGCCAGAAGGTATGAATTTGCCTGGAGGAAAAGTTTTGAAGTTGAAAAGAGCACTCTACGGTTTAAGAAAAAGCCCGAAAAATTGGAATACCAAGTTAAATGAATTTCTGTTGTCCCTAAATTTTGAAAGATCAAATTACGACTTTTGTCTATATTATAGGAATAGTATTAAGTTAATTATCCATGTCGATGACATCCTTATGATTGGCAAAAATGATGAAATCAATGAAATAGTGCATTCTCTGAAAGAAAAATTTGACGCTAGGGATATGGGTACGGTCAAAAACTTTCTAGGTTTGGAAATAGAGAGGGATGATGTATCATTAAAAATTTCTCAAAAAGCTTATATTCATAAAGTTCTAGCGGTTTTTAATATGTCTGAGTGCAAGAGCGCAAAAACCCCCATGGAAAGTGGATTTCAGTATATAGAAAACCAGCCCATTATAGATGTTCCTTACAGAGAATTAATAGGATCATTGTTGTACCTAGCTAACAGCAGTAGACCCGATATCATGTTCGCGGTTTCCTATCTCAGCAGGTTTCTGGACAAACCAACCAACCAGATATGGACTGCCAGTAAAAGAATCCTGCGATATCTGAGAGGAACAATAGACAAAGTGTTAACTTTTACAAAAGGCCCAAAAGAGTTAGTAGCTTTCGCAGATGCTGATTGGGCAGGGGACAGAAGAGACCGGAAAAGTGTTTCAGGGGCAGTTTTCTTCTATGGTGGAAACCCGGTAGACTGGATATCAAGAAAGCAAACTTGTGTAGCTACCTCCACTTGTGAAGCGGAGTATGTGGCCGGTTCTGCAGCAGCACAGGAGGTCATTAACATTCAAGGTATCCTCTCCTGTTTGAAGGTAAAACAGACACCAATCTTGAATATAGACAATATGAGTGCTATATCCATGTCAAAAAGAGGAAAGCACATAGACATTAAAGAACATTATTTAAAAGACTGTGTAGCCAAGAAGTTACTTGATATAAATTATGTATCTACAGAAGACAACATAGCTGACATTTTCACTAAACCTTTGTCATTTGAAAAATTTGAAAAATGTAGAAGTGACTTGAATGTTATATAAATTAAGTATTGTGAAATGTATTTATTAAGTTTAACAATTTAATTATATATATTTAAATGGAGGAGTGTTGGATTGCTACCTCTATGGACATTCATGTTTCAAAATGGCCTACGCTCGGTAGTCGCCTGCTCTGTTGTTTCGCAAGCATCTGTAGCGATGTGTCGTCAAGTGTAACCGTGTGTATAATAAACGACTATGTTAGAAAGCATTTGAGTCCACTTCTCTGCCTATGTGCAATAATTCAAGTGGTTCAGTATATCTGAAAACTCTGGATACACTTTTTGGGCAAACACGTAGTTTGCACCTTCAAATTGAACAATAGCCTCAATTGTTTTTGAGCAGTGCTCAATTAGAAAAACAGATGAACATTTTATGATAGCAATGTTGTCGCTTGACAGATTTCTGAAGTATGCGACAGCACTGCTTCCTTCTTCCTTTTCCACAAGAAACTCCACTAAACATTCCAGATACTCTGCTACATATTTAGCAGCTCCAAGACAGGAATTCCACTTTGTCAACACCAGTACAGGAAACAATNAATTCCACTTTGTCAACACCAGTACAGGAAACAATTTTCTTCTTCAGGATACTTTTGCTTGAGAAATGTCACAAACCTGCGTTTCCTTTTCCTGGCATTCAGAAATGCATGTTTAGTACTTTGGATGCATTGATTGAACTCTACCAAATGAAACTCCACAAACTTGCAACTATATTTAATTAGGGGTCCCAAAATTTTATGTGCACCTTTTTGTGCAGAAAATTTGGTCTTCAAAGTATTTGCACAAGTTGGCATATATTTCGCAGAGTGACACAATCCCCACCACATTTTCATATTGAATGTCATACTCTGACACAGTAGACAGAATAGCGCTAGAACATTCTGCATCCGTCGCACTTGGTAACTCTTTGACTGCCCCCACAAACAAGCTTGGGGAAAGAACACGAATCAGGATGACGATCATACAGTGTCCTACTCTGTCAGTTGTTTCGTCGCACAGAAATAATATATTTTTGTTCTGAAGAGCATTTTTTGTTTTCTCTTTCTTGGAAACGCAAAGTTTTGGTAAGTATGCTTCTCTTAATGTGTTGGATGATGGCAGATCACCAGCTCCTGACAATAAAAATAAAACATCCTGTGTTTCTATACACAGTTAAGTAAAAGAAAGTTAATTCTGAAAAATTACACGTGGAGCAGCAAAGCAATGCCATGAAAAAGAATTATAGCTGAATGCTTACATTTGTTTTTCAGATTACAATCACTTTCTTATGAACTGTTTCGTTCTGTTGATTCTGACATGGATTGAAACATGGATTTTTTGCATCAAAAATATGTTCATCCACGTGAACAGACTGGTACAAAACCTAACAGAAGTATTGTCGAGTGTTTCTCCTAAACGTGAGTGAAGTTGCTAATCTCCATAATTTCCAGAAGTATATATTTGAATTACAGTTTGGTTGTAACATTCTGATTAAATGTTAATCACAAGTTTACTAACAAACAACCAGTTATACGAATTACAATTAAGAAATAAGCAAGAAATATTAATGTTTATGACAGAAGAAAGACTGTTAGTAGGTGCAATTTTCCGGGATTTTTACTAATCGATTAGCAGCAACAGCGCGTGTGACGGACAACAGGATAAACACAATTTAGTAAAATCGATTGGCAGCAACAGCACGTGTGGCAGGCAAAAGGAGAAACACAATTTAGTAAGATAATATTCGTTGACTATCGACATCGATAGTGTTGCGACGTATCTTTGATGTTTTTAAGGTTATGACAAGGATGCATTCTTGGAAATGTTTACTTACACGTCCAGTTTTACAAGTATGTAGTTGTTTTGTTATTTAACATTTTTATTTTTGTTTGTGTGTGTATAGCATGCATTGACACAGAAGATTGGAGTTATTGGGTCATTCACAACGTAGATAAATAAATAAAGACTACATTCAGCTGGTGAAAAATGTGTAGCAAAATCTTGTTAAATGTATATTAATTATGCTTTATGATTATTATGTAATCCGCCTGAATTCCGGTAGCATTAGTAGTGCTGGCAGATAAAGGAATTTATTTTCGCCACATTAATATACAATTTTGTGATAAATTTCGGAAATTTCATTTTTATTCTGCATTTGAAAAATTTTGTTGCTAAATAAAAAATAGGTGTAATTTCACTGTATTTCGTGTACTTCACCCTACACTATTTTCAGAGGTCCCTAGTCACCAGTAAAGTAATAATTCCTCAGGCATTTTAGAATATTGGGAGTTTGACAACTATCACATAAAAAGACATTGACCAATGATTCAGTTTAGTAGGTATTGCTATAAAGATGTCATATTATATAGATGGGGAAGAAGCAAAAAACTGCACTTTATGAGGCAAACACCAAACTTGGCACACATTAAGCCTATATCCATTGTCAACGTTTAAGAAGTATATCTGTTCCCAAACAAAATTGTGGTCATGGTTTCCAAAATATACACCATAAAAATCATTTACAGAACTAATTTTAAAATATTTAAGTTACATAACTTACTACAAATTTTTAGTGATACAGAATTTAAGAAAAGGCTATGAAACTATGCTGGAAACCCATACGATGAGACATCCAACATGACAACCAAAATGGCTTCACTTTAATAATGTGATAGTCTTTTTGGTGCTCTTTTTAAGATAACATCTTGTAAGAAAACCATTAATACTGATTTAGTAATTTAAATTTTAAGTTGTATATAGGCTCACAGTTGGCTATTAAAGGCTGTAGTAAATCAAATAGAGGCAGTTATTTATAAGGAATCGCTACAAAAACTTGAAATGACAATATAAATTGAAAAAGTGTTCCTCTGCAACCTTTTTAACGACCATCACAGCTCGCTCATTTAGAGAAGAAACAAACCGCTGATGTGATGCGGTTAGAGTGCATGCCTTCTGCTACGACAATAGATTTCTGGACAGGTCACCTCAAATTTTTTGCATGTGAAAAATATGATGTAAGTTGCCATTTGCCTGTGGTTTATGACAGGACAGGGTACTCCCATTCCAACACCATTGCATTCTGTCGCTCTTCCAGCTTCACCACTTCTTCCTCATTGGCACCACTATGAGATCTAACTCCAGAACTCTCAATAACTTGGAACCGAGAAAAAGATCTCTGTAATTATCTATTAGAAATTCATAACAACTATACAAAATTTTCTAAATAATTGAGATGTATGAAAAAAATATTCAAACTGCAGGGGTGCTGCCCATCCCCCCCTACACACCATGATTCAATTATCCAAAAATACGGCTACATTGTTCAACTGAGCTCGCGCAGAATTCTCAATTCGAACACCTTCTCCCTCCCCGGCAAAAAACTTTTTTCCGTAGGCAAGTACACATGAATGTGCACTCTGATAAGATACACCAATAGACCAATAACAAAAAATATTATTAGACATGAGAAAAACACACATAACCTCAAAATGCATGTTTGTTTAAACAAACAGCATGAAGTTGTCATTAAAAAGAACTTGCTGATTTATTTCCGACAATTTTTGACAACCATTACTTGCTGAGTCTTGTGCAAACCTTAAAAATTCTAACCAAAACAGCAGCAAATAGCATACAATATAATAACTATACCCATCAAAATACAGCCACTACTATAACCTCATTTCAAATTCTCTTTTACAATAACACCACCATAGATGGTTGAATACACTGTATAGATTGTGCAATTCTTTTGCATTGTTGCAAACATATGAGTGCAGTAAACTCGTAATAAAAACAAGTATCCAAGTTGCTTTCTTATTATCACCAACCTACGAATGCAGTAAAGACAAAAGAAAAAAGTAGAATATGAAAAAACTCTTGCGGGATGTAATGAATACTATCGATAGCACCAGTTGTTCTGCAATCACATAGTGATCAAAAATGAATGATGCACACAATTTTTGGCAAATGTACCAACAGGAAATACGGTAAAACGTAAACAACTAGAACAAATCATCGAAAAACAATTGTTCTAAATATATTCTGGGTTTCAGACAGAATATCTGATAGATGGATGTGGTAAATTAATGCTTTAAGAGATGTAGCATGCGAGTTTAATTAACACTGGTTATATAAAATACTTTTCGGGACCGTACAAAAAAAACTTGCATGGGAAAACTGAATAAACGGGAATGCAACGACGAGGTTCCACTGTATACCGTTTGCAAGGTGTAGTACCATCCGGAAAATTGTACATGTAGTACGTTTGCAGAATGTTAGCAACCCACAGTACAGGGATGGTTGGGCAGTTACGAGAACTGCTATCGCTGCCTCGCACAACACCTTACGAACAAACAAGCTGCCTAGCTCTAATCCACAGGTGGTGTACCGCTACGCACTTTGGTCCCTCCCCAGGTCCTCTTCCCCTTGTTGTTCATAGCGAGACTGAAGTGTAGTTCTTCGACTAGCCATAGACGGAGGAGGGAGTCACTTGCCAGCAACTTTTTGCCGATAAATGGTAATTCAGTCAAATTTGCGGTACATAATATTGGAGCTCTGTGATTAAGTGCGTTATGCAAACTATATGGTTTTTCATAGAATACTGTAACAATGTTACTTTCTGATCCTTCTGTTGCTTTATAGTAGTAACATTTAGAAACGCACGAAAACCTACTATTCAAATGTTTAGAGAAAAATTAAATTTTCAAATAATTCCGATTGAAATTCCACAAAATCAAAGAAGTAGGACCAAGAACATACTTTTCTGATTTATAAAAATTTAATTTCATACGAAAACTCACACCCAATTCTTGTTTCGAGTAAAGAAAATGGCATATTTTTTTTATTATAAAAAAGTGAAAAAGAGGATTTTAAAAACTGACTAATGCAATTTTTATACTTGAGCTACAGTGGAATCGTTGTTGCGATCACATTTATTCAGTTTTCCCATATGAATGGCTTTTTTTTGGACAGTCCCGACAAATATCCTGTTAAATAAACCTACATGCTACATCTCTTAAAGCTATAATTCACCACATCCATCGATCAGATATTCTGTCCGAAACCCCAAACATATATTCGGGACAATTGTTTTTCAATGATTTGTTCCCCTTGTTTACGTTTCACAGTATTTCCTGAAGGTACATTCGTCAAAGATTAAGTGCATCATTCGTTTTTGAACACTAAGTTGACGCGTACTCGACTGTATAAAGGCAAAGTCATGTGTATATATATCGTAACTAATCTATACAAATATTATAAATGCGAAAGTGTGTTTCTTTGTTTGTTTGTCCTTCTTTCACGTCGCAACGGAGCGACGGATCAACATGATTTTTTGCACAGAGATAGTTGGAGGGCAGGAAGGTGATAGTGGCTACTTTTTATCACAAGAAAATATCTCAAAAATTTTAAAAACGATAATAGAAAATCAAGTTGGAAAAAAGTTTGCCACCAGCGCGCTCTCTTGCAATACGCTGTCTAAACCATTAAAGATAGAACAATATCATATAGTAAATAATTGTGTAGAATAAAAAGACCTAAAAAAACTCAGAAGTAGCATAAATCTATCTATAACAGAGAAATACTAATAAGTTATTTTACTAGGGATGGGTTGGTTTGGTTCTTCGGTTCCAATTTATACCGGTTCTTGACGTTTGACTCAGAACCGGTGTTAGGTTAACAACTACTACTCGGTTCTCGTTTCTAAAGCGCAATCAATTTACTGCAAAATTCTGTCCTTACAAAAATAACTACCTCCTGTATAGAGCTCCCTTTTCCCCAAAAATAAAGGAAAAAAAAACCTGGGGTGGGCGCCAGACATGAAATAAAAATTAAGGAGTGGTAGTCATAAACTGTCCTCTGCCTTCTCTGTCTTTTTCACTCAGCCCGCCCCTGTAAGCAGCACTGCTATAGTCGGTTCATGACTGGAAGAGACTTTCTTGAAGCCCTGCTAAAGATCTACTTTCAAGCCCATTTTGTATCCTTCTGCCAAAGGTAAACAAACATTGCCATGTGGCAGTCACATGGCAATGTTTACATTCCACTGTGTGTGTGTGTATGTGTTCGTACATGCACGTACCCATCATAAAAGTAATGTATATATTATTAATGGATATTCCACAAGCGTAAAGTTTTTAATCTTGAGGATTTCACACAAAAGAATATGTGATGCAAACGAAAAACATTTCATTATATAAACCCAAAATGTGAGTATTAAAAATGAGATGTTTCGTGTGCGTGTCTGTCTCTCTCTCTCTCTCTCTCTCTCTCTCTCTCTCTCTGTGTGTGTGTGTGTGTGTGTGTATATAGGTTTGATTTTGACTGGGGGATTGGGTGGGGGAGAAAAACTTTCACTTTGATTACATATTATAGACACAATACTTTGCAATGAAATGTGTCAACATTCAAGGAGTCCATCCAACAACATTAACATGGCAACGCCAATCTCTCATAAGCCCCCGGATGGCCGTGCTGTAGAGAATTTGTGCGATTCTTGTTTAACCTAATATTTCATTTATCGGTTTTTTTATACTAATATCAGCTCTTTATTATTTGATTTTTCATAACGTATGACTTTAATTTGTGCTAACCTTCTCGTACAGATTCCTTTTGCTTTTGAAATCTGTATAAGAGATTACTCATAGTGCGTTCTAACGTGTTTAATATTTTTCAAATTTATTTCAGGTTTGCTTAAAATTTTATTTACTGTATTTTACGTTGTATGTTGCGGTAGTTTTTGTGTGCAGTCATGAGTTCTAGCAAGGTGAATAAAAGAGAAGTCACCAACGCCAACAGGACATCATTAACCTCACCGAATCGTTGTATTCACTAATTAGCCGAGGGGAAATGAAACCCTGCAACGTCGCGGAAAGAGTGGCAGAAATGTTGAAACTCTCCAGATCTACAGTGCTAAGGTATGTTAAAATATCTGTAGTATTAACCATTGCGTTTGCAAGTTGTGTGTGTTAAGATCAATTACGTTGGCCCACGAAATGTGTTTACAAGAACATAAAGAAAATTTGTTAATAACTTGATAACGTCGTCGAACGTTGTCTACGTGTATTTTTAACGTTTTATTTTGGTAATTATTAAGTTTATAGGGTTTCCTGTAAAAATAAAAATAATTAATTGAAAATCTTATATTTCCACTCTGCTAATGATGCAGAACACGAATATACGAGGGGCATTAACGTCCGACTAATTTCGTAATATGTGCCCACCTAACCTAACAGAACCTAACCCCACGATGAGTGAATCACTATTTTACATTTTTTAACTAACCTAGGATTGTAGGGTTATATAGTAACCAATACCTGCCACCTATTAAACTAACCTAAACTAACACACGGCAGAGCATATCACATTGTCACACATCATTTGTAAACAAACCCTTGTATGTTTTTGGTATCAGTAACTGTAGTTGACCCAGTAACTGAATTATGGTCCTTTTTAAATTATGCAAATTAGGTTGGCTATGTAGCACTGAAAGTGAAAAATATGACACTGATAATTTACAATAACTAAAAGACAATGACTGTAGAACAGAGGTGTTGGGGAAATGCATTAATACACAATTGTTTTCTTAAAAGATTATGATTGCGATTTTATCGATTACGATGTCCTCTCATGTTTAGTGAAGTGATACAGATATGTTTAATAGTAGGGGAAGTTCCAGTTATATCGACTGTAATCTATTTAGTGACGTATAACAATGGCAATTAATGCCGCAATGTAACTTATAAATACAAAACAAGCTCCTTCTTCAGAATCTTAAAATGCACCATCTCTCCATAACCTATATAAAATTAATTGACTATAACAAACTCACTATAGAGGCAATTTTCCTTACCATTGTCAGTTGTCTTTATAATAAATTTCCACTGTATATATTGGGTTGTTTATGAAGAATCCCTCGCAGGGGTACACAAATTCCAACACAAAGTAGTTTTTATTTTTAATTACACATTGTAATACCACCTTTTGGTTAGGTGATTCATACACTCACATTTGAGTCTATATAACCCTACAATCCTAGGTTAGTGTAAAACCCAACAATCCTAGGTTAGTTTAAAAATGTAAAATAGTGATTCACCCATCGTGGGGATAGGTTCTGTTAGGTTAGGTGGGCACATGTTACGAAATTAGTCGGACGTTAATGCCCGTCGTATATTCGTGTTCTGCATCATTAGTGGAGTGGAAATATACCATTTTAAATGAAATTATTGTTATTTTTTTACAGAAAATCCCCCTAAACTTGATAATTACTCAAATAAAACATTAAAAAGACACGTAGACAACGTTCGACGATGTTATCAAGTTATTAACAAATTTTCTTTATGTTCTTGTAAACACATTTCGTAGGCCAACATAATTGACCTTAGCACACACAACTTGCAAACGCAATGGTTAATACTACATATATTTTAACATACCTTAGAACTGTGGATCTGAAGCGTTTCAACATTTCTGCCGCTCTTTCCGCGACGTTGCAGGGTTTCATTTCCCCTCGCCTAATTAGGGAATACAACGATTCGGTGAGGTTAATGATGTCCTGTTGGCGTTGGTGACTTATCTTTTATTCACCTTGCTAGAACTCATGACTGCACACAAAAACTACCGCAACATATAACATAAAATACTATAAATAAAATGTTAAGCAAACCTGAAATAAATTAAAAAAATATTAAACACGTGAGAACGCACTACGAGTAATCTCTTATACAGGTATCAGAAACGAAAGAAATCGGCACAACGAGAAATAATAAAGAGAGGATATTAGTAAAAAAAAATAAAAAACCCAGTAAATGAATTATTATTGGTTAAACAAGATAATCGCACCAATTCTCTGGCACGTGTGTCGACCACATCTCGCCAACAACACACGGAACGAAGGTTTGTAAACAAATGGCCGCTCTACTTTCACCTTGAGCGTGATCTTGTGAGTATGCAAGAAACATTGAAATCAAAGTACGTTAGCATCACGTCATTAATAATTGGCATAATAAGATACAAGTCTTTTCGAAACCCATTTGTAAGCGATAAATTAACAATTACGTTAAAACTTTAGAACTATTTCCTCTCTTTGTGCTGGCAACCTAACGGTATAACTGTATCCGCGCTCGCCGCTGTTTGTAATGTTATATGCATGTAGCTAACGGCTAGGGTGTTTTTTCAAAGGTTTATTTTCAAAAGTTTCTTCCAGTCGTGAACCGACTATAGCTGATGGATACATTTCTCCACACTTTCTTTGTTTCCTGTAAAGCAGAGTATAGCCTTGTCAAGGGGGTTGGAGAAGGGAAGAAGTGATGTTTTTTTTTAGAGGTGTGGCATTCCAACACAGCAAAAATAACCAGCAGGTCACTGCATAAAAGAAGCAAAAATAAGGAAGTGGGGTGGGGGGCCCTCTGTCACTAAGTAAAAGAAGCAAAAAGAAAAAGGAAGCAGGCTGGTAAAAGAAGCAAAAAAAAAAAGGATGTCAGCTGGTAAAAGAAGCAAAAAGAAAAAGGAAGCAGGTCACCCACTGGAGTTGTTGATATTTGTAATGTCTGTCCCTTAAATTCACATCACTATGATTTGGCTTTTAGTGCCACTGCGAGTTATTTAGTTAAAGTATTTTCCAAACATATCACAATCACCACCTATTAATGTAAAAAAAAGAATAATTTGTTACATATTTACTAACCTTAAATAAATTTTATACAAGTTTATCTGTATACATTAAATTCTATCTTCACACTTTGTTATTTATTTTTCTATTCTTTGGTAGGTTAAATAACACATTTAATGAATTTTACCTGCATTGGTTGAATGAAGTTGCAAGCAAAATGCAATTATTCAAAATGGAACAGAATACTGGAACCGATATTAAATTGTACAATTGGTACCGAAACCGACATTTTTTGTTATTTGACCCATCCCTAATATGTAGACATATATATGCATATAATATATATATATATATATATATATGACACACACACTAGCTGTGCCCGCGGTTCTGCTCCTGAGGAACTATAAAATTGTTTTTTTTTTTTTAATAAAGTGGAATTTTACTTACTGTTATCTTCTATACTGTATACATATTATAAAACTGTTTAATGTAGATAAGAAATGCCCTTTACAGCATACAATTATCGCGAATACTTTAAAAGTTATTAAACTTTTTGTGAAAAAGTAATTTCTAAAATCGAGACACGTGCGCACGGATCTATATGCATGCGGGGGCGGCGGCGCAGGGTGTGGCTGATGACGTCAATACATCATTAAAATGATTGTATTTTTGGCCCAACTTAACAAAACTAGCACTCAAAACAAACCTGAGAGTACTTGTGTCTTCAGAAGATAAAAGCATGTTTGCTGACATGCTACAGAAAGTTGGAAATGGAGAGCTTCCAATGGATTGCGGAGAAATTTCTCTCAATAGTATGTGTTTTAGTCACCGACCACCAACAACTGATTGATAACGTATACCCTGAAATACACGACCTTTCAAATAAGACACTATCGTGGTTCAAAGAAAGAGCAATATTATTGCATACTAATGAACAAGTCGAAAAAATTAATGAATTAGTGCTTACAAAATCCAATGCGCAAACACAAGTGTATTACTCAGTAGATACAGTACTCGACAGTGAAGAAACTGTGCACTATCCCACAGAATTTCCTAATTTATTGAATCCTTCTGGCATGCCACCACACAAACTGATTTTAAAAGTTGGAGCTGCCATAATTTAATTGCAAAATATATATCCACCGAAATTATGCAATGGGACTCAATTACAAATAAAAAGTTCTCATTGAAGGTACTATTCTAACTGGCTGCGGTACTGGAGAAACTGTTTGAATACCTAGAATATAAATGATTCCCTCGGATTTGCCTTTTAATTTTAAAAGAGTCCAATTTCCAATAAGAGTTTGTTTTGGTATGACCATAAATAAGGCACAGGGTCAAACACTTTATTTGTCTGGAGTGGATTTGAGTGGAGCATGTTTCTCACATGGTCACAACTACACGTAACCCTTTCGCGTATCACGTCAAATAGAAATCTTTTTGTGTTTGCAGTCGGAGGCAAAACAATTAATGTTGTATACAAAGAAATTTTCTAAACCACTATCATATAATATTGTTATATTAGAGATGTATGAATGTGGATGAAGCGAAGGAGGTAGGTATGTCAGGATCGTGGAAAATGGAGGTCCATAATCTCTGCCTACCTCTCTGGGAGACAGACGTGATGTGCGTATGTACGTACGTACATACGTATGTATGTATGTATGTATGTATGTATGTATGTTATATATGATGGTAGTTTACTAATTTGCTATCATATAATATTGTAATAGTATTTTCCCAATTTATTTATTAGTGTATCGCTGTAAAAACTCAATTGTACCCAAGCGAAGCCGGGCTGGGTCGCTAGTATTTTATAAAGTATTAGTTTATCCTGGCCTTTTACATATTTCTTTGTAATTACATATTAATTTTATTTACTGAAATACTAATTGTGCCAGAATTTCATGGAAGCCCATAAGTAAAGGTTTAAAATTAAGACTTTCAGTATAAAGTACTTTCATTACTAAGTATAAAAGTTGAGGCTTTATTCATGTGTGTTATAACAAAATTTTACTGCGCATGAAAAATGGCAAAACTAATTGTTTGTAAGAGTTTTTGTGGTAAAATAAGCCCAGTACTTTGGTTTTGGAAACATTTTAAAGAGCAATTTCGTTGCTGTTTTGTGAATACTGGAATTATTACAGAATTTCGTGAATAAACTTTTTACATTATTTCACACTTTGCAAACATTTATAAGCCTACCAATTATTATAGACAAATTTGTGGTAGAGAGGAATCAAAGAATAAAATGGACCCATCCCTAATCATAACATTTGTACAGCACGAAAGTGTTATCTTAAATATGCCCGTCACTTGTAAAAATTCTACCCTATGTTGAGATGCTTACGGCATGCAAGACGTGGTTCCTCATTGCAGCCCCACTCCAATCAGCATTAGGTATTCCAGGAACTTCAGCACCTTGGCCAAAAATGATTCTCTCTGGTGGCAAAACTCTTGCAGTGAGATTCACAGGGGCAGAAGCAAGGGTCAGACCCCAGTCTGACAACAGCTTACTGGCTCCAGGATTGCCTGAAATAATGATACATAATTATGCCAATCACAAACCACAGCACAAGAAAATCTTCTGCTAATGGAAATACCAAAGCTCTTGGATAAGACACATTTAATTTTCTTCATTCAAAAACTTGAATAGAATTAGACATGAAAAAAATGCTGCACATTTGATGAAAAATATTAAATTATGTACAGTATCAGCAAGTCGGTACAAAGCTAAGAGATGTCTGCACTTGCAATTGTTGCACTACCTCTTTGTAAAATCAATTCAAATTTTGCTTAGGTGCCACACCAACTTAAGCATACCCAAATCCCTCCTGGGCAATCACAACACACTACTCACACCATTCCAGGAGCAAGGGAGGAAGGGGTGGGACCAGATTTCTAGGTTAAAAAATGCTTACCATTTGAGCTTGACTCTCCTCTCCATTCTATCAACATGTTAATCAAATGAGACTTATGCCAGTGTGGCCTATCTAGCATCACAGTACCCGTAACTGCTTTCCTTCCACTCTACAGTACAAAAGTAAAAGGATTTCATCTCTGAATCCATAGGTCAATGTTGGGGATGTAATAAAATGTAGAATGAACCTCACACCAGATGAATTAAGGTCTCAATTTTCATTTCTTGGCCACAAGTACAACCGTTATTAGGCGACACTTCTTGATACAGGAATTCTTTGCAGTGGACAAAATTGTACATATCATAGATAATAGAAGGCAACTGAAAATAATCCCAGAGCACACCAAAAATTATTGCATAAGTACAATAATTTTATGCCAAACTTTATATTCAATTTCTCCTTCCTGCATGGTGAATACCAATATTCAAACACATTTTGACATTGTAAATCATGAATTATCACATTATTTCAATAATCACAATACTTTTAAGAAACTACAAAAAATACTTCAAAATTTGGGAAAATAAAAACAGAACCTTACATGGGGCAAAAGCAATGCAAAAAATAAAATAAAATAGTAACAAAGAATGTAAAATACGAGATTCAACTGCAGTAGTAACAATGTTATAATAAGCACTCACTGTTCACATTTTCTATGAACTTCATCATCGCCAATTTCCGCTGATTTGGTGATATTCTTGTGTACATGGCAATGCTCTTCATTATTTGGAAGTCATTTCGCATCTGGTCTGTTAGACCAGTCAAATTTGCCAACTCTGGTATTAATGCAAGTAGCTCTTCTGTACCCTAAACAAAAGATACCATTAACTTGTGAAATACATAACTTTAAAATATATGTGACACAATCCTCACAGCATTAAGGACCAGTTTGACAGATTTTTTTATCAACTCAATTTAAATAAAAATAGTTTAAATTTTAACTTATTTACCAGTGTTTAAAGTCTGTATGTTTTACAACACACATCTAGAACTTCATGTAGTAAATCTCTGTTTAGGCTCGAGATTTTAAGAAAACTGTAACTCTAGAAGGCAGTGACAAGGATTTGTTACTGATCTATGGAGTCGTGAATTGTGTCATCTTTGGAATACAGGATTTTAAAAAAATTATGAGCGAGACGAGAAATTTATTAATAAATTTGACTATATATATATATATATATATATATATAAAGCAAATATGTAGCGATTGAAATATTGTGTAAACACTTTGATGATATAGAAAATTAATACAACACATGAGTTAAGTGTCAATGAGAAATCACAAGTTCAGAAAATAATTGCTGTTGGATTTCATTCATCCAAAAACTCAATATAGATAATTCTATGAAATAAAAATGTGCAACAAAATCTGCATCATCATAATTATCAAAATTACCTGAGCTTTCTTGAAGCTATCAAGTTTACTTTAACATTCTCATTATCGTATATCAAACTGTACGTTCTAATGGTCATACCAGAGTAGATAAACTAGCAAATCGCAGCAATGCAAAAAACCTAAGCTTCAATATCAAACTCACAAATATATACTGCATTCAAATGCTGATAACATACAAACAAAATGTAATACATAATTTTACATAATATTTGGTATTATGTATTTTCAAAAAAAATACTTGCAAAATGTTTATTTATCATTCCAATGTAACTTTCAAAAAATATATACACACACATTATATATATATATACACACATATATATATATATATACATACATACACATACACATATATATATATATATATCTATATATTAAGGATGGGTCGAATAACAAAAAATATTGGTTCCGGTTCCGGTACCGATTCTACAATTTAAATCTGTTCCATTTTGAATACTTGCATTTTGCTTGCAACTTCATTAAACCAATGCAGGTAAAATTTATTAAATGTTTTGTTTAACCTATGGAAGAATTGAACAATAACCAAATGTGAAGCTAAGATTTAATGTATACAGATAAACTGGTATTAAATTTATTTAAGGTTAGTAAATATGTAACAAATTATTCTTTTTTTACATTAATATGTGGTGATTGTGATATGTTTGGAAAATACTTTAATTAAGTAACTCGTGGTGCTAAAAGCCAAAACATTGTGGTGTGCTGTACGTGGGATAATGGTAACCTGCGGTCGTTAAAAGAACATGAACAACTGAAGTGGGCGGCCAGCTTTCATTTTTCTTTTTGCTTCTTTTATGCACTGACTGGGTGGCAGGCTTCCTTTTTTTTTATTCCTTTTTTTGCTTCTTTTATGCAGTGACATGTTTTGATGTAGGTAGGGTAGGGCTTAATGTCTTATCAATGCCCATCATTGCAGAAGAAACTGTTATGACAGTCAAGTGGAAGCCAGTCAGGTGGTGGTGAAGGGTTGCCTAGTCTGTTTACTTGTTACTACTATATGATCAATCAAAAAGTGGAATAATAAGATGAGATAGATTATACTCAATTCATAAAAATGCACCACAACCAATTATGGTGAAGAAGTTATAGAAACACTTTCTTTTAATAACATTGCACTACAATAAAATAAGGACAAAATATTTTGCATGTTGAAGTGTTTTGAAGCTACATGGGGAATTTGATTTTGGTAGAGAAGTGCGAAAATCACAGTTGTCCACCGTATTAAGATGGTAGAGACTGTTCACGGTAAAGTGAGCACTTTTGAAAGCCATCTCTCATTTGGAATACATAATAGTCAAAATATATATTTTATTTAAGCCTTAGACAATTACCGAGTGTAGTACTTGCATGGCCATGTTTATTTAAAAAGGCGGTTAAATGTTAAAAAGTGGCTAAAAGTTCTCACTTTACCGTGAACAGCCTGTAACAATATATGCAGATGTATTTAAACATCCATTGCAGTGGTGTATGCATTGTGTATGTACAAATAATAAATATTGGACATGCAAGAAATCTGTCAGTGTGGTTTTATGCACATGGAGAGCAGTATTAATCATGTAAGAAGTCAACAGAGGTAGGGGAGAGCTATGAGAGGCAAGCAGTTCATGGGTGTGGTCTGTAGGCAGCTGGCAGGTTATTGATCGCACATGCAGCCAGCTGGTGGTGGAGGCGCTACCCTCCCCCAACTCGTCCCATGTGTGTGAAACAACTCTGTCTATGTTAGCAACATCACTTCACTGCAATAGAACCTTGTTGACACCTAAGTCACATTTTAAAGCAAGTAATAATATATTATTTCTAAAAAAAATTGTAATTTTTGAGACAGAGGTGAATAAATATGGCCATTAAAACTGGCTTCTTTATAACTTCAGTAATTAATAACTCAAACTTGGCATTTGCCAAGTGTTACATGAGCTCAGTGCTTACGCTTTATTTGATGACAAAGAGGTTTCATACATGCCCTTGAGGAATATCAGTTTTTTAAAAGAAACAAGTCTATAGAAATAAATAAATATTTCAGTAACAAATCCTCTGATTTATATGCAAGAAACCACTGAAAATTGACTTCATGCTTGTTCGCCACGCAATATTTAAAAATTTATGATGGCGAGGGGAAGTTAAGTACACATGTATCATTTTATTCAGAAGACATCCGACTATTGAATAAAATTAATATTCAATGCAAAAATAATGTTAATTTTACTCCAGAGATGACTGAACATGAACTCACAATGCTTGGTAAAACCTAATGCCATTCAATGTTTTTAACATTCTGGGTGACAAGGGAAGGCTAAGCAAGTACATGCCTCTAGAGTATCATGTTCTTCAGAAGACATCTATTAAAATAAATTTATATTTAATTAAAATAACATGTCATTTTAGTAATGAAGACTATTAAACACCGACTTCGTGGAAAAAATTGCAAATATTGAGTACAATCGGATCCCTATTTTACAAGCAGATGATTTAATGATGGCAGTAATTTTACGAGGCCACTCTTGGGAACCGTCAAAAGAATCTTAAAATTTATCAAAAATAAATTAATAACACAATAAAAAACTCCTGCTGAAAATTGAAGAAATTGCAATGAAAATTAATTTAAAATGCATTTGCTAGACCACAGCGATAAAATATATGCATTATAGTATCACCTACTCATAATTGGTATGTTGCAAAATGGTGGGAGGGGGAAACTGCAAAAATCCATCAAAAATGTGGCAGTGGTAGTATGAAGTGAGCTCGCCGCTCTGTGCCTGAAGGGTTGGCCTGCCCAGCAGGCAACTTGCAATGTCACAAAAGCAACCTTTGTTCTACACTCACCCCTCTCTTCGCCTAGTTATCTCTTGTAATGGTGCACATACCAAGGCCGGCCAATAACAACGTGATTTACACACCCCGCCTTTTTACTACTTCAGGCCATAGTCTTGTGACTGCTTTGCTAATTTATTTACATGTACAATGTGCCCCATTTTTGCCAAAATTATAACTGCTAAATGGACTGCATGCAGTACATGGATGTGTATGGCCAAGGGGAGGTGCACGGTACACGGGGCGGTCGGCGTGGGTGACCCTGGCAACAGCGTGTCTGCTAGTGATGGACAGAACAATTCAGCTGAATGAATCAATTCATTTGGATCAGTTTGGTGAAATGATTAGTTCAAAATAATTGTTCATTTTGTACTACAGTTGTTTAGTCTCACGAGACACACTCCGTTTCGGGTATTCGTTATCTTCACTTCTCGTTTTCGGCTCTTGCTTCAACAGTATACCCTTTATCTGTTAATTATTTTAGTTAGCACAATTACTACAGGATAATTTTATCTAGGTGTCCACTGAAATTCCATTTTGGAATTCCATGACTTTTCCCTGTTTTCCAGGTAGAATCTTGCCATTCATGAATCTGTGGTTTTTATAACGATGTCACTCAAGCTAAATGGAATTTGTTATTCATTCTTTTAATCACTACATATTTAAGTGGCAAATATTCAAAAATATTTATTCATAAGGATGAAAGGACAACTTTACAAGAGCACACTTGTCATATAACACACATTATCACATCACAGTAATTTTTTTGCAATAAATCTTGCACTTAATTGAGACATTTAAAACTGCCCAAGAACATTCACTAGCACTTGAGTTATACAAGATTCTACAATAATCCACATACAGTTTTTGTTCATTGTAGATAACAATATTTTAATTAAATCCAGTTCAGTTCGATCATACTCTAACACAAATCCACAACCTAAATACAAAATTCTAGTAAATATTTCATTATTGATCAAATAAAAAATGCTCCTTACATAGAAAAAATAATTCTACAAAAAGTGGCAGATACCTATAACGCGCCACAAGCGACACAGTTCTCTCATCTAGCCTCACCACAGCCACGGCCCCCTCCTACGAAGAGCTGTTACACCATACATGCCACAGCATGCCTTCACAAGCCCAGGGTGGCTTGCCCAGCTGTTGCCGCCTGCTAGCAAGGCGCTTGCATTACGTCGCCGCTCTCTACTCCTACCTTCAGCCGCGAGAGGGGAACTCGCCGCCAGCTTCGGCTATCTTTGCCAGCTCACCGCTGCAGCTCACTCTACGTCTCTTCTCTCTGCATTTTCCCTCTCTCCCCACAACTCCCACGTTGGCCCTGTGCACCGCATATAAATAGGACTCGCAGTCCTCAGTTTGAGGCTGTCTCGCGCCGGTTCAGTAGCATGCCGTTACTCTGTCCAAGCCTCCACTGATGTCATGTCTAGCTTCGCAGAACGTTGCTCTGCCCGAGAGTCAACCGACTTCAAGTAGTCACTGTCATTTGCAGCACTGTCAAGAGTTCTACTCTGCACAACACCACCTTGCTGCCCACCAGCACACCTAAGCCTGTCGCACTTCCAGTTACCTCATGGCTCACCCGCAGTTGACCCGAGTACGAGTACCGCTGACCTGGGGTGGCCCTCATCCCCCGTGCTGCTGCGTCTTCCAAAACTACTTCAATTACCGGTTGGCAACCTAGAATCAGCTCTTCAGGCCCTAGTCAGGGTACTGGCTGGTTTATTTACATTTGATTTAGCAATCAATAAGACAGGCATAAATCTGACTTGGTTGAGTTGTCTCTTCCAGCACACTGTACTTTCTACACCTTGTTCCCGCTATTTCCTGTTTCGTCACCACTCCTAGTAAGATTCTTCCAGGGATATATATAGTCATGAGCCGAAACCTCATCCTCAACCTCACCTTTTGGGAACGCTATCGAAGTGCAGCTTAGGAAGTTTGTCTTCCTAGGCAACACTAGAGCAGTAGTTACTTGGACTATCACCCTTCTAGTAAGTGCCTGGGTCCGCCAGCGACGTCCCGCTCGCCAGGGAGCTACGGAAGTGGTCGCCCCTAGTCCTGCTACTGTAACCCTGAGTTTGGCACTTGGGTCTGTCAGTGACGTCCTGCTCGCCAAGCCACTAGACTGAAGACCAGTAGGTCGGTCTACCTACCCTACACCACACCCCGCACCTTACTCTCCATCCAGCTGTGTCTACCCCTTACTGGCCACCTACTATCTGCCTATCTGAACTTTCACCCCTCTTATGCCTCACCATAGAGCTGGGCGGGGCAAAGCTGCCAAGCAGGGGCTAGCTAAGGCTGGGGTTCTGAATAGTAGTGGTTCAGGAGTCATCCAGGTATATACCTGGAAGGAGGAGGAGGCTGCACGTCAGAGAGGGTCCGCATCCAGCTTGTCCAGCTCAACCTTGAACCTGATCTGGCACGTGCCATGTGCAGTTTCTCCACTGCCTCCAACGCCGCCGAAGAAGCTGCCTAACTTCACTCGGTCCACCATTACGAGAGTGGCCAGACCACTTAACGTCACACCCACCTATACCCCTACCAGGGTACCCACTCGCCCTTCACTCGCAAGCATGCCTCCTAAGGCACAATGCTCTATTATAAAAGTGGTCAAACGCAGCTACGTAGACCCCAAGAAAAACCCCGTACAAGCGGCGACCACTGCTTCACCGTCGCCCAGGGGGGAGCGAATATTGGCAGCACCCTCCAACTGCCATTCCCACTAGGGGTGAGCGTTGCGGCTACCCCTATTTGTTTTTTGTTTTCTTGTTTATATGAAAATTATACAAATTTGATTTTAATGAATCTTTTTATTTTATTTTTGTCCACTACAATTAAATCACTGTGCATATAGCACTGCAGTGTTAAAGCACATGTATTTTCCAGCCCACTCAATGTTTACATCACAGTTTTGCACTTTGGTGGTTGGTTTAAAAAACAAAAAAATATATATATCCCTTTACTTTCAAACTCTCGAGCACGATCTAAATCAGGAACTATTTTTGGCATTCTTGACCGGTTATGAGACGTAAGCAGCACAACCACCACCCTCGCTTAAAAATTGCAAATGCTGTATTTGCTACAGGAGATGCACAGATGAGTAAAGCGAGCAGTGTTTACAAATATGACGCAAATGATTAGTGCATAATTATTACATTCTGCAAAAAAAAAAAATCATCTGTGTTATATATACATACTATTTATTTTTGTGGTATCACCAACATTTTTTGTAAGAGATGTTCGTTTATACATAAAATACACATTGGGGTGATTCTGCCTATGAACAAGCGTCATAGCGATTTGGCTCGATATATATTGAATTGTATGTACAACGATAATCTTTAGACCTTGCTACCAATCAATTTATGAATTGATCTCGAGAAGTAGCATTTTTTAAAAATGTTTTTACTTTTTATGGTCAACGTGATCGCGTAAAGAGTTTTTTAAAATCTATTCGCACATATGTGAAGTAACTTAAATGAGAGATATTGCTGTATAACAAATGGAAAACTTTAAAAATTAAATGTTTGCAAGAGTTTTCATGGTAAAAGAACCTACCTTGACCCTCCTCCCCCCTAGGCAGACCGCTCAGTGCTATGTCGCACGGCGGCCAGGGGAATAATTGACAGCCAACCTGGCTGTCATCATAGCCCCTCCTCCCCTCCTGCTGGAGAAGCCAATGACTTGGGAGGATGAGCAAAAATATTCTGGTAACTATGTCTCTCGGCACAATGCAACATTTGGAGAAATGGCCTACAACACTATAAATACCACCTCAGCTGGAAGGTTGGCAATCTTTTGTGGTAGCCATCTGGCCAAAGTGCGGTATACCGGAAAGAGACTGGTGCAGCGAGGGACATCAGCAGAGAGGACGGCAGACAAGTGTTTCTGCGATGTGGACGGACGAGTGGACATGGTATGCAACAAGTTTAAAGCTACTGTGCATGAGGGCGCTTGGAGATCTCTGAAACATTTCGAACTGATGGACTCTGGACTGAACTAAGGTGAGACTGTATATATAAACATGTGGTGGGGAATTTGTTGTAAATATTGGAACTGTCAAATAAAGACATATAATTTATGACATAATTCAATAGGTTTTGATATATTGTTTATTGGAACTGCTTTAAGTATTTGATTATAGTAATTTATTTGAGGTGATTGTAAATTGTATTGATTGAATTTATTAGTTGTAAAAGCAATTTATTGTGAGCTATTGAATCGAGAGTATATTGCTTTTAGTTATTGTAAATAAATAAGGAAATTATAATTAATTATTTTACTTAATCAAAACCTCCAACCCTTAACGAACCTGGCTAAGCCCTACTAACTTTGAGAAATTGTTAACACTACTGAACTGAGGTGTGTATACACTTTTCTGGGGTATATCAAGACATTTGTCTATTAAAATAAATTAACATTTAATTTTAAAAAAAATTTTATTTTTTGCAACAGAAACTATGAAAAACACTCTTAATAAGTGCACTTTAAAACAATTTTTGGGTTTTTTGAACGTTAAAATCTGTCTGCAACAATTTTACAGGGGGAGTAAATTTACAAGGCCATTCTCAGGAACAGCGAGACCTTGTAAAATGGGACTCCAACTGTATAGGGGTCGAGGGTAAGTCAAAATCATCCAAAATTTCCCAAAATTTTTATAGCGACAGAACAACCCTATTTTTGGAAACAGTGAGGGGTCATTTTAGTACAGGTCAACAGTAATTTAAAACTTAAATTAATTCGTTGTTTGATTTTTAAAATAAATTTGATTGACGGATATTTTATTTTAAAATGTCCAATAGATTAATTGCAATATTCCAGTAAAATTTTTTTTCTTGGTTCTATAACAATTAAGTAAGGGAACTGAGATCCGGCTTGCATTTGGGTAGATACAGCATGTATCAAAAAAATTTTATTTAAAGAGTTTATTTTTCTAATAATTTTCAATCTTTAGTAAATATATGTCATTCTGCAAGCCAGTCTCCCATGAATATTCAATGCACTATTAATTCATCACTTCTTGGATGTTTTGGTACTTCCATCTTCCATTTCATTTTGTTATTTGGTCTTCAGTTTAAGGATTATTACTTTATTCAACTATACAGCAGACCTATCTAAAAATGTCTAGAGATATGTGTATTTTAAGTTACCCTTATTAACTTATTCACCTACTTTTAAAAAAATCACTACAATTGTCGGACTGCTATTTTTGAGGAACGTTGTATCTTCAACTGAAGTATAGGGTTTTAGAAGGGCATTGCCAATACAGAATTGATTAGCTCTACCAATTTTCACAGCATACCGAGAAGTAAACAGTACACTAGTGAATCTATAATTGATTCATGTTCAATAAAAATATAACCTTTGTGCCACATGCATCTAAACATGTACAGACCATACATGTTGTACATGAGAAAATAATCTTGCTGCTGTACAAGAGAAAGGCATTATACGTAACTCGGCCACCTGCCGCACCACAGGCGCTTTATGTAATGTACTGTATTGATAGCTGCCATTTTGTGTTACAGTTTGCCATGGTTTCATCATCTCAAGTCATGTTAACATCTGTGGACTACATGTGGCGAGACATGTTTCTGTAAACACTGCAAATGTTCAGTTACTGCAAGGAAAAAGAAAATCTGAATATATGACAGTATAGATTAGTGACTTACTGTGTTCCTTAACATATTTTCATACTATGTCTAAAGTCATAATGCAAAAATTTGTTAAATTGAAAAGAAAACCCCACTGTATTGCATAGATGTGTCCAGACCAAAACAGTTGTTCGTTTTAACTAGGGATGGGTCGGTTCGGTTCTTCGGTTCCAATTTATACTGGTTCTTGAGGTTTGACTTGGAACCGGTTTTAGGTTAACAACAATTACTCGGTTCTTGGTTCTACACAGCAATGGCAAAACTCTGTTGTTACAAAAATAACTATGGTATTTACTCATGTATAGCAGGCCCTTTTTTCCCAACATAAAGGAAAACATTTCTGGGGTGCATGCTTTACACGAAAAAACAATTAAGGAGTGGTAGTCGTAAATTGTTAGTGATGTTTGGAGGGAAGTGTAGGGGAAAGGTCTGTTATCTCATCTCTGCTCTTACATCAACACTCCTCTCCCTTCTCTCTCTCAGCCCTCCCCAGTAAACAACACTGCTAGCCGATCAATACATTCCTCCAAGCCTTCTTTGTTTGGTAGGATGGCTGCATGAGTAGCAGGAGGAGGAGAGGTGAGTAAGAGAGGGAGAAGAGACGTTTTTTTTCGAGGTGTCACACTCCAGCACGGCAAAAAAAAACCAGGAGAGTCACCATGTAGAAGAGGCAAAAAAAAAAAAGGGCCACCACCAGCACACCATAAAAGAAGCAAAAAAGATAGGAAATCCTGCCACCCACCACAGCTGTTGACCTTCTTTTAACGAATGTTTGTAGATTACCTTTATCATACAGCACACCACAATGTTTTGGTTTGAGGAGCATGAGTTATTTAATTAAAGTATTTTCCAAACATATTACAATCACCACATATTAATATAAAAAAAGAATAATTTTTTACATATTTACTAACATTAAATAAATTTAATACAAATTTATCTGTATACATTAAAACTTATCTTCACACTTTGTTATTGTTCAATTCCTCCATATAACTGTTAAATAAAACATTTAATGAATTTTATCTGCATTGGTTTAATAAAGTTGCAAGCAAAAGGCAAGTATTCAAAATACATAGAACCGAATACTGGAACCGATATTTAAATAGTAGAATCAGCACGGGAACCGGAATAGACATTTTTGGTTATTCGACCCATCCCTAGTTTTAACAAAATGTTCGTTAATGCAAAGTTCATTAAATTGGTGCTTTCCTATTGATGTATGTAAGGGGAAAAGATAATTGAGGGTAAAGTAAAATCCAGGTTCTAATGTAAATATAGTTTAACAGTAAAAAACACTAACAAATATTTTACTGTTGCTACCGATACATATACCGTTAATGTCAGTCAATGTTCTGGTATTGTTATCAGTATGTCCCTGCTCTACACCCAATAACACTATCTGATCTGCACGAATCACTCCTAGCGATGCCAGTACCCCCTTTATTTAAATTACAGAAACATCTTTGTAAAAATACCCCAACACCTTACCTCATTTTTCCTCGATTTAATCTTGGTGATAAGAAGTGGCTGCTGGGTATCTCTTATCTGAATATTATAATGCCTCTTGTAATAATCCACAAATGATACCTAAAAGAACAAATGCAAAAGAACATAAGAAATAAATCACAAAAACTGAACAAGTAATACAAAAACAAAAAAAAAATATTGCAGATTTGCAACATACCTCCTGTCCATTGCTAAGCGTGAATGTTGATAGAGGATTTTTGCTCCAATCAATATCATCAACCCTGTACAACTTGTTGTTGTACATTGTCATAACTGATGATCCGATAAGTCCCTTTGCGATCTCTTCTCTGTAGTTCGCAGGAAACTTTCGTATTACTTCACTCCTGAAAATACTTCAATTGTTAAATAACATAACCCAATACTTATTTTGAAATGTGTTAATTATAAATATCCATGAGTTTTCACACATCCCACGCCACTTTACTGATATAAACACAAACTATTTGTGTTAAGATTGGCATGTGAAGCAGTAAAAACATAGTTGGTTTGAGTAATCAATTGCGGTAGTTTCTGCTGAATAGATTTTTTAAATGTTTGATTGCATAATCAATTGCTTTACGGAACGACATTCACTAGTATTGAATGAGACGTTAAAATTTAAAATGGAAAGTTTTACATTTTTCATAACGTCACCGTTGCAGTGTGCAAGTACTACAATATAATATACAGAGAATATTCATACTTAAAAACATACAAACGCTAACAGCACCGCACTATAAACAAAAAGCAATTGGTCCGGTGCAAATGTTTTGCTAACCTCAATAGCATCAGCGGAGAAAACTGAAATCTAAAAGGATGAATACGCTATTTCCATAAAACAAGCTTTTATGGGGAAAATATTAATCAAGACAAGCAAGTTATTTAGTAATGTTACAACCTATAATTTACGTAAAAAATTTTACGTAAATAAATTTTACCAGTTTTTATAAGTTGCCGGGTTATTTAAGTTTTTGCAGTCAAATACGGTAGTTCAGCAGATGCAAAATGTGGCATTCCACCAAATTTTTGAATCTATCTTTTACAGAATAATTGTTTTTATGGTTGTATTTTCGCAATATTTTTCTATTCTCTGTGGGAATCAAGCAATGATGCATGCCATTACATTTTCAAAATCACCACAAATTTTGTATGAAATTGTAGAAAAAGTAAGGGAAATGTATCAAAAATTGTCTCGTAAAAATGGACAAAATAATGGATATATTTTTACAGAAAACAAGTGTGTGTATCTATAGATTTGCAATGGAAGCTGCTGTATGCACAAAAAAAAAAAAAAAAAAAAAATCAAAAGTTAATATTTTTTCATTGCTGTATGGAAAATGTATCACAAAACCATAAAAAATTGCAATTTATTAAAATTACATTTATTATTTGTTGCATAAGTGAACGTAAAACTAACAGTACACTTATTGCACCATGTTAGTTGAAAACAGGACTGCACAGCATGTAAACAAACATATTATATTTACCCTACTCTGCATACTTATTTATTAATGTACATGTATACATGACGTAGCTTAACCATACTGAAAAGTAAACAAATACTTTTTCCAGATACACACATACATTATTTGAGGAAACAGTTTAATTTCTTTTATCTTTCTTATCTAACTTGGTGGCACGGTCCTGCCAGCAAATTCATACCGTGACGTCAGCACTAATAATTTATGTAGCTCACTGTCATTTTTCAATTGTTGTTTGGTATGGCATTTCACCTTGAATGGTCTTGATTAGTTTGTGCATTCACTCTAAGACTTACTTGTTGTGGTGTTCTTAGTATATTCCCTCTGTAGAAAAAATATTAAGAAGAGACCAGGCCAATTTTTTTGGTAACATGGATTTGGATTCTGGTTCGAGATTCGAGAATATTTTGAAGGATTTGACTATTGATTTGGATTCTGCCAAAAATAGGATTTGACTCATTGCTACGTGGCATGCTTGTTATCGTTAGTCATTGTTTGCAGTGTTTGACTTTCAGATATGTTTTATGATTGTGCTGTTTTACCGTTAGTTAGGCTTAGTTTTTGGATTTAGAGTTCATATTGTATTTGGAATTATCTTAATATTGTTGATAATCTACTTAAGGTACATTTTGATTACTATTTTATTCACTCTTTCAGATTTCTGTTTTAAGCTTTTACATTTGGTACCAACTGACTACTTCTGACTACCTACTGTTATGATGTGATCAGGCCTTAGCTGAACGACCTGCCTGATCACACCTTCAAACATGAAACCAGGACACTAGCGTGATTGTAACACCACCTTGCGAAAGACAGTTGCAGAAATCCCCTCTACCGGCCAGTAAACTGGGCTGAAAATATTAAACAACGAGCCCGATATAGGCCATCGTTAACACCGGGAGCGGCATCTTTTGTCGTCGACCCAACCAGAGAGAAGACCACTGAAGATGGGTGTGTCCGGCCATCGTTTAACCGCCTCCTAGAATTAGTCTCCGGCAACATGAACAAGGTGGGGACTTTCCAAATAGATTGTAATAGTGATGGCGTGAGGTAATAAAATTTAATACAATTAATTAGCATCTTGGTATACCATTTAAAGCTCCCCCAATCAATAGTCACGTAAATAGTTATTGTATAATCATTATGTTCAATAAACCTCATCTTATACTGTTGTGCTCTACCTAATTATGAATCATTATTAAGATATGCCCATAGCAACCTTTCACGTATGAATGGCTTAAAAGCTCATTTGTAACACTACTTATATGTTTATTGGATCACAATTTTATTAAATGTTTCAATTTACTGTTTTAAGCTCTTGACTTACTAACAACCCATTCACATACAATACGTGCATAGTTCCGCACCTGTGTGTTTCCAAATCACAAAGCAGAAAAAGACAATATATACTGCTCATAAAACTCCTTCCCTACCACTTAGTATGTTCATGTGTGAAAACTTTTAAAATACGATTAAATTTAAAGCCAACATCACAAAATTTTAATTTATTTATTGAGACTTGAATTTCCATGGGTGGCTTAATCAGTTTGTGGCCTAACATAAACAGTTTATAATTTATAGACATAAACACAATCTTGGCAACATTTGTTTTCTTATATCAATGGTTTTATAAACATGCCCTTATGAAATGAGCTCATGTTCGGTGGTCCCATTATGCGGAACTTGGAGCAGGGAGAGGGGAAGGGGGAGTTGTTGACATTTTTGCTAGGAAAAAAAAGTTTCAGGGACAGTTGCCAGTAAATGCATTCAGTGCAGGTCCATTCCGTTTGGAATTGCAATAAATCCTTGTCTGATGTTTTAAAATATTTGCATCCAAATGCCAATGAAGCATTTAAATTTGATGCCAAGAGCAACTTGTGTCTGCCGACCAGTCTGGCTTCTAGTCAGCTGTCTACATCTCCAGCATTCGGTTAGAGGAGAAAATTCTAAAATGACACAGTGTGAAGATAGCTTGGTTCAGTTGCATCCATTTCCCTTTTGCTTGTTACCTTCCCTCTTCAGCTGGACATCAATCATTATTTCTCTCTTCCCCTCCACCTCTTATAAATGGTACTTGAGCCTGAACAGGACAGAAGCAAAACATGACAGTGGAGGGCAGGGAAGATGCAGTAGACGGTACTGTCATGTGGGGGAGGGTAGCAAGAAATCCTAGAAAGGAAAAAACTAAAAACAGATCATCGTTGTCATGACGTGTTTACTAGACGTGTTTTTGGTTGGTATAATTGATTAATATACACATGTTTTTCAGCTCCTGGATTCTACTGTATGCTGGAATAACCTTTATCAGTACAGCACATCTATTGCAAAAAAAAAATTTTGTAGTAACTTTATGGCGAAAAGCATGCCGTAATGTGAAACATTAGACTTTTCTAGTGCTTCCCCTCCTTCACTATTCCCCACGTGTTTTAACTGAAGAAGCATTTAACTGGGAGGGGAAGAGAGAGGGAACTAGAAAATTAAGTGATGATGACTGGACACAAGGAAAGCGCTGTGATACGTAAATGCAGGGTATTGCTTACACATGGGAGAGACTACATGGAGCAAATCATTTACATTAAAATAATTTTGTAGCCTATTATTTTATTTATTTATAAATAAATAAATAAATATTATATATATATATATACATACAAGGGTTATTCGGAAAGTAAGGTCCGATTTCTTATAAAACATAAACCCTTACCGATTTTTTCAAAAAAACTTTTTTTATTTAATTCCTTAAATGTTTTTCTATTTTTCTACATAGTTTCCATATTTGTTTAAACATTTGTCATAATGTTCTATAAGCTTTTGAATGCCTAAGTCATATACGTCTGCCGCCTGTGAGGATAACCAGTCTGTAACTGCTTCTTTCACCTCGTCATCTGTGGCGAAGCGCTTGCCGCCGAGAAACGCCTTTAGGTAGCGAAACAAGTGAAAATCGCTCGGTGCCAAGTCTGAACTGTACGGTAAGTGGTCAATCTGTTTCCATCCAAAAGATCTGATCAGATTTTGGGTGTGAATGGCAGAATGGGGTCTGGCATTGTCATGCAGCAACAAAACTCCAGAAGTCAGAAGGCCACGTCGCTTATTTCGTATTGCACGCCGAAGTTTAGTCAGGGTAGCGCAGTAAGCGGCTGCATTGATTGTTGTCCCTTGCTGCATAAACTCGACTAACAAGACTCCATGTCTATCCCAAAACACGGTTGCCATAACCTTGTGTGTTGAGATTGTCCGCTTGGCCTTGACGTCGACTGGTGATGTCGAGTGACGCCATTCCATTGACTGATGTTTAGACACTGGGGTCATGTGAGAAACCCATGTCTCGTCCCACGTGACAATCTTCTCTAAAAACTGATCACCTTCCTTATGATATTGGTCCAAAAAATCAAGAGCACAAGTCATTCTTTTCATTTGGTGTTCCTCAGTAAGCAGCCTGGGAACCCAACGTGCGCACAATTTGTGAATTTGCAAATTTTCAGAGACAATTTTGTGCAAAGTTGTTTTACCCACATTCGGAAATTCCAATGCTAAAGTTGAAATTGTGAATCGCCGGTCTTTACGAATCTTTTCGTCCAAGGCTTTGACCAAATCTTCTGTGATCACTGATGGTCGGCCTGATCGCGGTTTAACATGGACATTTTCCCGTCCGTCCTTGAAAGCTCTCACCCACTTACGCATTTTGCTGTCACTCATCGCATTGGGGCCATACACTTGACTTATCTGTCGATGAACTTCCGCTGCTGAAATGTTCCTTGCTGTCAAAACCCGAATCACTGACCGTATTTCACAGCCGGCGGGCTGATCAATTGCTTTAAACATTTTGAACTGACACGGTAAACAGCACACTGCAACAATACCAATGCAAATGGCGTTGTTTGACGAGCAAGGCATGCCGGGAGTCGGTGCACATGTGCGTTACAATGTTTGCGTGACATTCGCTAAGCTACGGCGATTTGGACCTTACTTTCCGAATAACCCTCATATATAAAAATATTTATATGGCGTGACTGTCAAGCGAAGGTGAACTTTATGATGAAAAAATTAACATTCAGGCATGAAAATACAGGTGGTAACCTTATGCAAGACGCAAGGGCAACTGTTTTGCAGATTAATACAATTTGTTCACATTTACCAATAAAAATACATTTACTTTCCCACGACAGTATGTTTCAAAATGGTCTTCACCCCTGGTGTTTCATTCATGGTTATGCAGTATTGTGGTTTTTCTAAGTTTTTGCGTTATCTGTGAACATACTGCTGGAAACACGGAGTGTAATTCTGAAGGGAAGATGTCTACATGTTAAAATATTAGCATTTCATTAGTGTAAAAGTCTCATTTCCCTGAGAGAAAGGTAAACATGGGAGTCAATTGTGTACTGTGTTAGGCCTATGCGTGTAGCCACAGTCAGTTTTTCTTCCATTACAACTTAGTAAAAAAAAATACATATATATATATTTTTTTTTTTTTTTTTTTTTTTTTTCACAGATGAAATGTGTAATTTTCCAATCAATAGACAACAAAAATGACTTGGTGCACACAGTTAGCTATATGACATTTGTTACAATTCTTGCATTTTGAATGAATGTATGCCTATTAGAACTCTTTTAAGTTCATTTAAAAATATGCTATTTATGCTATTTTTGCACCAGAGAAATGAAACAAAGTCAAATTTGATGAGTTGATTTTATGAAGTTAGAATTTTACAAAGTGTGGATAAAGAAACTGTGCAGAGAACTTACAAAAGTAAAGATAAATTAACTACAAAAGATGAACCTGCTTATGGTGGGTGGCAAATAAAAAATTTAAGAACTTTAAAACTGCTAGTATTTTACAAAAGTCAGAATATGTCCATATGAACAGTAAAATATTTAGTAATTGATTACATCATAAATCTGTTCCTTATGATTTTCTAGAAAGTAAGGACAGTAATTAATGGCAGTCATAATTCTGGAAAATGTATGATCTTATCCAACTGTAATGATACTTGTATCAGACAACACAGATTTTCTTTGAAGTTCTTGCCACCACCATATGTCACATTATGAATCCAACATATGGACCATGTCCCTTTTTTAAAAATAAAATTATAAGTTTAGGGTTTTATTACTACAGCAGGTTAGATCTAATTTGGATGCAATAATATTTTAATACCCGTGTTTATTTTACAGTCTTCATTTTGTGAATGTTAATTGTTCTAAAATATCTTTATTTTGGCTGTGTTGTGTTTGAGTGTCCTGTACATTATATTAAAATTATTTTTGTAATATGTAATACTTGTTCTTCCAAATTGATTCTACCACTGATAAAGGCCTACTTAATGGTCTGTCTCTTTAGCATGATGCCTACGGGATTGGATAGTACTATGGGCCCTAAGGTGGCTTCAATTACGTACTACCCTAGGTACGCTAACTAATTTATAGATGCCACTGCTTGGCCCTCACAGGGGCCCGTGGGTAAACTGACTGTATCTTTCTGGGGCGCTGGTCCTATCCAGGGGTTACGTTTACCCGGTACATTGGTTGGAAGAGCAAAAAGTGGGGTAGATGGTGTTGGTGGCTTGGCTATGGATTGGTGGCATTTCCACTGCACCTGTACTCTCAAGAATTGTCTGTCTACACCTTTTTGTGCACTCGACTGAGGACGCCTAAAGTTGTCTTCCCTGCCAAGACTTGTTGCGTGGGGCAAAGCCCAAGGCATTGCTAAAGGGCTGGGTAGATGGTCGGATGACATCTCACGGGCAGGGTGAGGAGATCAAAGTGGTCTGTGGAGCTTCTGCATATGCTTACTGCAGTTGCTGTTCAGCTCTGTCCCTCTCTCTATCCCTAAATACAAGAGTGCCTGTCTGACGAGTGATGAGGGCACTTATCAGGTTGAATTGCCTTCTAATGTTCTCCTCTGCGACAGGAGTATGACATGTGGCAGGCAGTACAGTCTTTGGAATGGAGGTGGTGGGTAGGGAAGCTGCAAGGTAGCGTTGTAAGGGGATTCAAGTGGTTCCCGACGTTCAAGTCTGGAATTTCTCTGCACTCCTTCAATGTGCAGCAGAAAGACGGAAGACTTCCCCCTGCCTCCATTTCTCTGTCCCCAGCAGTTCGAGATGCTGCTGTATGAACAGAGATTAGCGAGTTGTGTTATTAATCATCTTTGTACTTTGGGTTGTGCCAGGGGACTTGGGTCACGAGTTCACGTCCTCCATCCATCCCCTGTCTCCGGCAGTTTGAGATGTGGTGGTACGAACAGAGGTTGATGAGTAGAGAGGCATGACTCCTGGTTCTCCTTTGGTGTTTTGAATGTTGCCTCCAGGTATCATGCTTGTGAGTACTGTTCGAATGATCAGAGATCAAGCGGGGACAGCCTGCACAGTCACTGCACTGAGCATCTGATACAGAAGTGACCCTCCCCCCCTTAGGAGCCGATCTCTCACGCCCTTATCTGTATTGTAGGTCTACTCTGAAATAAATGTCAATTTTAACATTCAAAATAGACTGATATTGCAAATTAATGGCCCCTCAGGTAAACTGAATAAACACCCATGGCATGAATATTAATGGTGTAAAAGGTTTCAAACTCCTAATTCCTTCTACTGGCTGTCTTGACACACATATGAAGTGACTAAAGTGTCATGGTGAGCATGGTCGCCAAGTACTCTTAGGGAGTGACGGCTAGCTGGCTCAACTTTACTAACTGCTCTCAAGAATTAAGATATCCAGGCTCGCTCAAGTAGAGAGAGCTCTGGAGGTGTCAGTTGCTGGAGATGAACTGGTGTTTTTCGGCCTGCACTGCAGTATATAGGTGCTGCGCTGGATCAGGATTGCACTGTGTCTCTGCCATCCCCACCTATTCTTACCATTACGGATGAGTTTCTTGGGCAGATGGGAAATGCAGATGAAACACCTGTCTATTTTGACATATCGTCAAATGTCTCTGTTGAAGAAAAGGGCAAAAAATCAGTTTTGTTGAAATCTACAAGTAACGAAAACCTCAGAGTTACCACCATGTTGGCAGTTACAGCAAACGGACAAACTTCCACCATGATTCTGAAATGGAAAACTATGCCTCACGAAACTCTCCTTCGTGGAGTGATTGTCTGAACACAAGAAAAGAGTTGGATGACTGAGGAATTGATGTCTGACTGGCTCAGAACTGTGTGGGGCCAACGACCTGGAGCTGCTCTTGATCGTAGAAGTCTTTTAGTTCTTGCTTTTCGTGGTCATACAACAGACAAAATCAAGAGACCAAATGAGGACACGAACAAGGACCTACTTGTAATACTAGGCGGCATGACATTGCAACTGCAAGTCTTGGATGATGATGTGAAAAAGCCGTTCAAGGACCACCTACAAAGACAGTATTATGAATGGTTGACAGAGTTGTCCATGAAACAACACTATCAAGAAGAGTAAAGTAACCCACAAATACACTTTTTCTTCAGTGGATTATATCAGCATGGCGCAGTATTGACAGTGAAGTAATTGTAAAGGGTTTCAAGAAGTGCTGATTATCGAACAGTCTGAATGGGAGTGAAGATGAAGTTTTGTGTGAAGGTGATAAATCTGAGGAAGTGTCCAGTTCTCATGATGCAGAATCAGTAGAATCAGCTGTTGAAGACTGGGAGTGAACTTAAGTTTAAGGACGTGTTAAGTCCAGTAAAATGTATTGAAGTTTTATCACTTACCAGTAATATTCTTCTAAATAATACTACATCAAATTCATACTTTTATATTCCTAGACTTAAAGTTTTGGTGCTCCTTCATTACATGCAATTATGTATGTACAACTACTTTAACTTTTTGTTATAACAGTGTTGTTCAGTTACAACAGTTTAATGTGCAGTATAAATCTACTTTTTTTAAGAGTTATTATTTTTGCGTTTTGGTGGGTATGAAAATTATGGGGTTGACTAATATTCGGGCAAATACGGTATTTACTAAACACTGAACATAAAAAAAAGGCCAACTTGGTCACAGCATACCTGCCAACTCTAGGAAATCATAATTAGAAAGATTTTGTGAACACAATAAAATTATTAAATTTTTCAATAAAAATTACACTAAACAATGCAGGCTTACCATACATACCAACGCTTAACATGAAAACGACCCATTATGCTTTACTACACTAATAATATAACTACAAAACATAATATGTTAATATTTTATTACCTTTCCACTTTCAGTGAAATGAGACGAAGCATCAGAGCACAGCAATTTTAAAGATGTAACTAGTGCCCGTAGCTTTATCCAAGACATCTGCATTGCGTTGTTAGTTTAATTGGTTAAATCTGCACTAAAATAATGAACTAAAAATATCTTCCTACTAAAATTAGAACTCTATGGAATCATACAACTATTATCTATTTTTGCTATGTTGTTGTATTCTGCTGTTTATGTTGAGATGGAACACTGTGGTTTCAAAGAAGCAGCTGTGGCTTTCTTGGCTTTCTTTAGGAATTCTGCACTAAAATTTTGTTCATAACATAAGATTTATTTCCTGCATTTCAAACCGAAATTGATTCTATAGTATCATTAGACATGGATGATCTTAACTGAGTCCTGTTTTTTTTCACCAAACTGAAAAAACGCTTGCATTCTGCATTGCTGTGTGGAATGGACAGGATGGACAATATTATTCTACATGTTCTATTGTATTTTAAAATGCCATTAACACCACAAATCCTGGATAACTTGGCCCACTGAACATTCACTATCTCCTGTGGCACTAAGGGCTGAGAAAATGTTTTTCAGTGTTGTCCATAGCTGCATCCCTAGTTTCACCTTCTTGTACAGACAAAATAAAAGGAAACAAATCCACAAAGTAGTGAACAGAAGAAAAGTTGGTATTGTCGAGATTATTCACTCTTGCCACAGCTGCATTTTTCAAGACTTAATTTTTTATGGTGAATTTGTGAACACTGTAGTCACATGCAGTAACAAAATAAATCCTGACAGATTCAAAGAAAACTACTTTTTCCTTTTCTTCAAGTGTTTTCACAATGTTTGATGCTTTACTTCCTATTACTAATTCTGTGTCGTCTTTCTGATTCTGAATAGAGTGATAGTTCACTTCAAATAATGAGCAACTTTTCACGGTTNCTTCCTATTACTAATTCTGTGTCGTCTTTCTGATTCTGAATAGAGTGATAGTTCACTTCAAATAATGAGCAACTTTCCACAGCTNAATGAGCAACTTTTCACGGTTTTTGCTTTCACAAAATTTGATAGCAATGATTTTAGAAAATCAAGCAACATATCTCTCAAAATATGAATGTGTGGAGATGCTGACTGAAGAATTACGTTCGGTTTTTCAAATGTTGGGAGGACACCTAGAAGAAATGCACAAAATGCTTTACTTAGGTCAGAAGAAAGGAACATAAATAGTTTTCTTCCCGATTTACAAAAGGACTTGTATTCTTGAGAATAGGAGCATCGCTGTATGCTGATGACAAAGCAACTCTCTTTTTGCTAGAATCAGTAGCTGAACCCAAATTCTTCCTTTTCTCATTTATGTTTTTCTGACATATCCTATCAGAGATTGAACAGGATGATGATTGTAGTTTGGGAATTTTGCAAGAGGTGAGACTCGAAGATGAAGGAAAGAGTAAATGTTGGAGGGGGAATTTCTTTGATTCGTTACCAAGGGTGAGTTCAAAAACCCTCAACAAACTTCTACCAAGAGAAAGCCATCTTGAACAGACATGATTGAGTTTTTTCTTCGCTTCTGTATCACGGAGCTCTTGAAATTTTTCTAACCTTTCTTTCCTCTTCGAACTTTTTTGGAAATAATAAAAAAATGTCCACAAGAATGTCATCAACTTTTACTGGCAAAGCAGATACAGCCTTTTCTGCAAATTTACAAGGTGACAAATACAATTAATCACAATAAGCCCAGGGGGTTTCTCTTTCAACACAATTTTTATGGCCAAACATTTCCGCTGCATTATCTGCACAAAAAGCCACGCAGTGTTCAACAGGAATGTTATTGCATTCAAGCTGTGCAAGCACTAAATTACCTATATTCCATTAAGTAGAATCTCCTTCCAAGGCAGAGGTACGAACAGAGTTCACAATGTTCTCCTGTGTATCATCATAAAATGTCACTACAATGGGTACAACTTTGAATTGGTGTCATTGCTTCCATCAGTTGAAACAGAAAACTGTGCATTCTGCAAACATTGTACTACGCCAGATTTTGCATCAGAAGCCATTTCCTTTACAATTGCTAAGGTTTTTGTACGACCACATCCATACTTCTTTGCAATTTCTGAGTCTGGGAACATTTTTTTAGTAACAAACCTGCATGATCTGCTGCAGTTACGGGAATGTTGTGCTCTACCAAAAAAGAAGTAAACATGCATTCTGCTCATGTAACGTCCAAATCGCAATTTCCAGGATTTGGAAAGAGCTTAGAAATCTTCTGATTTTCTTCCTGGCACTTTATGTTGACGACATGGTTTGCGCTTTTAACGTGTACACTTATATCTGTTTTCCCACCATGTGCAATGTTTATGTCGCATCAGCATATACTACAAAAGCTAAACCTATCACCCTTGTCTGATTTTATAATACATGGAAACTCTACACTGTATGATTCCTGGAATATCTGGTAGTAATACTGCTTTTTTATACTCATCATTAGTTTTGAACTTTGCAGAGTCGACAACAAGTAACCTCTCAAGACCTCACAAAAACATGGCCGGCAAGAGAGATAATACACACCACATTGTAATCACAGTCCTTATGTAGTTACATACAGCTTTTATCACACGCTGTATTAAAATCCTTTAACACATGTTTCAACTAAGACTTCAAATTGAAATAGTTCACGTAAAATCAATGTCCACACGTAATCAAATTCACAAACAAATCTGGTAGCTATCTAAAACTCCACAGACGGAAAAATGCAACTCCAACAAACAATAGATATGCGAAAATCGATTGTCGCCCTATCGTAACGTGATTGCTTGGATGCAGGCAAAATCAGTATCAATCTATATCGTCACAACACTGCGATTTCCGTGTTTAATGTAAAATAATCGCAAAAATAATTTTTTACTGAATCAACTAACTAAAAATTGGAAGAATGTACATAATTCGAGAAAAAAATATATGGCAGCTTTTTCCGGAAGACNCTGAATCAACTAACTAAAAATTGGAAGAATGTACATAATTCGAGAAAAAAATATATGGCAGCTTTTTCCGGAAGACTTCCGAAAAAATCGGAAAGGTTGGCAGGTATCTGAGATGGTATGAAACACAGTAGTGTATGTGGCATTAATCTTGCAGTGTATGTGCCGCATAACTAGCACTGCCACCATTTTATATAATTTATGCACAATTGATTCTGGCCCATAGCAAACTATTTTCATTAAGTGTAACATAGTGTGTGTTATTTTTATCTTTGGTAGTGAAAAAAAAAATACCATACATAAAATAAAAGAAGAGTCATGCTTCTTTGGTAATAAAGTACCACTGGTGGTTGAAGTGGAAGTTAACGAGTGAGGGTTGCAAGAGGGCGACATGCAACAGAAGCAGGCACACAGAAGTAACAAGTCCGAAGTTGGCAGAAGTGCGGCGACATGACGATGATATGGCANATGCAACAGAAGCAGGCACACAGAAGTAACAAGTCCGAAGTTGGCAGAAGTGCGGCGACATGACGATGATATGGCGTGTTGCTCTTGGCTGAACTAAGTGTTATTTTTTTTCCTGAGAAATATACTTTAAATTACCACATCAAGTTTGTGTTTTAAAATCTACCTAGGCAAGTTACCTACGATGATGTGATACATCTGTTTTTCCACGGCAGAAATAAATATACTGTAACATGTGTCGTGACCGCTGCATGTGAAAGGGTATGGTTATGACTAATGAGTGTATTAGTCTCATGCTGGACTAACGAGTGTATGATTGCAAATATTGGACCTGTGAAATTTATACGTTATAACTGTGAACTGTTTCTATAACAAAATTAATNATGCAACAGAAGCAGGCACACAGAAGTAACAAGTCCGAAGTTGGCAGAAGTGCGGCGACATGACGATGATATGGCATGTTGCTCTTGGCTGAACTAAGTGTTATTTTTTTTCCTGAGAAATATACTTTAATTTACCACATCAAGTTTGTGTTTTAAAATCTACCTAGGCAAGTTACCTACGATGATGTGATACATCTGTTTTTCCACGGCAGAAATAAATATACTGTAACATGTGTCGTGACCGCTGCATGTGAAAGGGTATGGTTATGACTAATGAGTGTATTAGTCTCATGCTGGACTAATGAGTGTATGATTGCAAATATTGGACCTGTGAAATTTATACGTTATAACTGTGAACTGTTTCTATAACAAAATTAATNGAGTGTATGATTGCAAATATTGGACCTGTGAAATTTATACGTTATAACTGTGAACTGTTTCTATAACAAAATTAATTATTTGAAAGTTGATTATGTATATTTATTACAACTATGTATCTTCGCCCTAGGTTTTTTGAAACACAAATGTGTAACGTACTTACTTTTTCTGTAATTTGAATGTTTGCCACAATCTCAACAAAATACAAAGCCCAGCCTGATGAATTTAAATAAATAACTAAATAAACCTAGAAAAGAGTACGTACCAATGCATAGAAATATGAGCAGAATAAAATTACGATAGGCCTATTTGTGTGCATGTTCACCACTGTTTGTCGCTGCTACGTACAAAAAATAAGTGAGACAGTTGCGTGCTTGAATTTACTGTGTGTGTTCGCTGGAATGGTTATTCCTTAGTTTCAATTTTTTTCCAACTGAGGCCGTCCTTTTAATGAAATAACCCAACACACATACATAACAATAGGTTAAACACTACAATTCTTTCCCCAGTTGTAATAGGGGTTAAACACAGTTGCGGCAAAATATTAACGTGTATTACATGTAATGTGCTATGTCGTGTTTAAAAAATATGTTAACGATGTAAAATAATAACCGTAAGAACTATTGTCAATACAGAAGTTAAATACAGTGAAACCTCGTTGTTGCGTTCCCGTTTATGTAGATTTTTTGGATGGTCCCAACAATTACCCTATATAAACAATGTTATAAAAACCTGCATACTTAGCCCTTAAATCATTAATTTACCCGCATCCATTGATTNTTACCCTATATAAACAATGTTATAAAAACCTGCATACTTAGCCCTTAAATCATTAATTTACCCGCATCCATTGATTCTGTCCGAAAACCAAAATATATTCGGAACTATTGTTTATCTCTGAAAAAACTATCTTAAAACTGGTACTACCANCCGAAAACCAAAATATATTCGGAACTATTGTTTATCTCTGAAAAAACTATCTTAAAACTGGTACTACCAAAATTCGGTAGCGCCAAGAGCAGGTAAACAGATACTCCCTAACCTCAAATGCTAGTATTTACAACTAGTTGTCATGAAATGTTGCAATTGTTAACAACCACGTAATTTATTTTTGATAATTCAATCACTATTTGTTTTAAATTACATCGAAAAACAGGTAAAACATAATAATTGCAGGCATTTCTTTGTTTCAAGTCGGCAAACAAATTTTGTTCAAATAAAACACGCATGTTTAATAGATGTGGTACGGCCCAGGACCAGACATTCATACTGGACGCAACAGATTTGAACTTTAATCATTCCACAATGGAAACGTAATAATTTTTAGGTCAGTACGGTAAATAATTACGTAAATTACAAGCATTAAAGGGGAACAGTATGTATTAACGGATTAATTCTGTTAAGATAAAATTACGCTAGTAACTTTTTTTAAGAGTAACGCAGTGATATCAACTGTCACACAAGATGGCAAGTGTTGTCAACTTAGCAGACTGCGTTTAATTTGGCGAAATTCAAAAACATTTAGCGGGCAATGGAATTTTTAGCAGAGTAAAATATAATTTCAAAAAATTAGATTTTTGCATGTCAAACTCAAAAAACTGTGTTAAATTTGCCTCCAAAGAAGAGTAAAAAATATAAAATGCAGCATTATTATAACACTACGTACTTTATTACTATACTTAAATTTTAACCATTTTTAGCACATTTCTATTTTAAATCATTGATTTTAATAAATTTTGTTTGATTTTTGTCACTTTTTTTTACATTTGGCAGAAATAACATTCGGCGGATTTTCGAAATTAAGTGCATTTCAATATTTTATAATACAATACTTATATTGAATGATTGAAATATGTTTTTTCATCCAGTATTTAAGATATGCCCACTGTTCATTACACGCAATCAACTCAATATACCCAACAATGAAAATAATTCTTTTTTTGAGGTTAGGTTTTACTTTTTGAGGAGAGAGGTCCACATGTTGAGTTTTCCCGCATGCTGAATTTTTTTCAGTAGGTCCCATGAAAAACGAATAATAGAGGTTTCACTGTAGTCATGAAAGTTGACCTAAATATGTTTATAGGCCTAAATTGTAAACACTCGTACAAAATGGTTTTTGAAATACAGTAGAACCTTGATTTTACAGTCCCCTCAATTACATTTTCCCCTTGAATACATAAATTTATTCTGGTCCCACCATTTTCCTATATTCACAATGTATTAAATTCCTGCTATTTACAATGCAATTCAATATGGTTTCCCTTGAATTACACTCATTTTAAATTAATGTGGTTAACCAAATTTGGAAATTCATACATTATAATCTTGTTTATAAAACACATTAATGAAGATATTGAGAGTGAATATGCATACAACAAAAATTAATTATTAGATCTGCAGCAGAATTATAGAATAAAGGATAACTAGAATTGAAATAAATACATTATTCTATGATTTGGTTCTAAATAAAATTTAAAATTCCACTGGAAAAGTCTAAGAATAAAAAGGTTACCAGTTACTGTTAGACACACTAAAGAAAAAAAAAACCATTCTTCAAATTAGTAAAATACTTCACTACAAAAACTGACCCAAATAGAAAATGATAATTGAAGCTTAATATATATGATTTAGCATCTTACAATATTAAACTAAAACCTGTTCGACCCATTACTCAACATCAACATTAACTTTTCAACATATAGTCAAGTTAGATTGTTTCACTTTCCTGACATTTACACAATTTTACATTCATCCCCAGAAAAGTGTAAAATAGGGATTCTACTGTATGACAAAATTCTTTGAACAGCTGAAAACGGTAAACAAAGCATTTGACAGTTAAAACGTAGAAGTCACATGGCAGCGTTTACGTCCACATGTAGCAAAGGATACGAAATTGGTAACCAAAAGTAGAGCTTTAGCACGGCTTCAGAAAAGTGTGATGTAACCGTGAATGGCCTACACAATTCACAATTATTTCAATTTTCAAATATTTGCAAACTCCTAGTATTATAGGTTGTCCACTAAAATTTCATTTTGGAATTCCCTGCCTTGTTCCTGTTTTCCAGGCAGAATCGTACGAATTTCCCTGATCTATTTTCAGGACCAAAACCTTCCAATGCTATATTTTTCCACCACTGACAGAACAAATATGCCATCTGTGAAGTTTAATCAACAGACCAAGCACGCAGAGTCAGCATTTTATTCAGTCCATAGATATTTCTTGCAAAACACACTATTGACTTCACATGTGTCCATTACAAACACACAAATACTTTATTTTGTACGTATAGGCTTTATGTCAACTTGCACAGACATATTAATGGCAGTTCATAAACTTAAAACCTGAAATTTTAAAAACGAATATGCTCATTATTACATTAACCTGTATTCACAATACTGTAGTAACAACTTTTGCAGAGTAGCAATTATTTACATTTTCCCTGACTTTTCCCTGTTATTCCCTGTGGGTGGACATCGTGCATTAATGCAGTTAGTCATTAACAAACACAAATGGGTTATTTAATTTAAAATTTTTATTAATAAATATTATGTAAAGCTTAATATTTTCTTTTCTAATGTAAAGTCTAAAGAAATGCATTTGATTTAGTGACTTAATCTCTTAAGCATGATCTGCATCAAAATTTAAATTACAGTGGATTAAATGAGCATCATTTTATGGTAACTTACAACAAACACACAATATTTAGGTCCCTTAAATTTTGTTAAATAGAGGTTAGAGTTGTGCTGATTTGAATAGGCTTCTGCCTTATTCGCTGATGTCGACTGCATCGACACTTCTGCATATCTGTGAATTGCAGATTATTTTCTGCCAATTTAACATAAAATGTTGACGCGTGACGCACACAGACAATTATTTAAACAAGACTTTGCCTCATCTTCACGTGTAAACACGTCACCCCAGGAGGAGTTTGAACATGGAAACGACTTGCTACCAGAGTCTACCAGCATGCCGCTAGACGTGGGGGCACCCACGGACACGTCAGCCAAGTTTGTTTCGCCTTCATGTCAAATGTCACTGCACACGGAAATACGTTAACAAATATATGGAGCTCAAGGAAAATATACACTGCTGGGAATTTTTTTTTGTATATTTATATTTTACACATGAAACACGAGTCATTTCATGTGGGCATGGCTTCCAAAGCGAGCTGCGCATGCTGGGCAACAGATGGCCGTACAGCCACCTAATCCGAAGTCTTATCACAAAAGTATCCATCACGTCCGTTTAAAAGTAAATTTTCCATCTCGTACAGGCTTAAAACGACTTGGATTTGAATTATATTTCCTCAAATTGACGTAAATGTACTCTGCGACAGATCTGCTGCCTCTTTAATTAATATGAAGCATGCACGTGGCATCATTAACACTAACTTGTGTTAATGATGCCACTATCACACACAGTGTCAGTTCCATTTAGTTTCAAACACCTACACATTATTCTATGTATAGCAAAGTTTAGTTTCTTACATTAATAACAGCTGTTTTGTAATGACATACAATAAAAATACATTTTGTCTAAGAAATTTTTCCTGCCCACGTATTTCTCCAATGTCTGTTATGCAAAAGTAGGGCTGTCAGTATAGTCAACATGAAATTCTCTTTAAATTGTTCATGCTCAGCTGACACAGGATTTTGTATAATGATGATGTTTTCATTTATGACATGTTACCACACACTGGCAGTCAAAAATTGGAATTCTTATATGATAATAAGACTAACTGCTGCGCACATTTTTTTTTTTGTTTTGCTTTGTAATTTCTTTTACACTTAACATCAGCGCATGTGCATTTTTTTTTGTTAACACGTGCACATATGGGTTGATGGCTGTCAGGCTCTTATATAATTTTTTTTTTTTTCCCCCCCCCTTCATTTTAACACACTGAGAAGTGTTTTGTGCTTTTGACTACCACCACTGCTATCGCAGTCACTTTCCGTATTTGTTTACTAGATAGGAAAGAAACTTTACAAATGAAAATATTGCTTGCAGTAGCTTTCTCGTACTAATCTAGCTATGTAGCTTACCAGCTGCTTCTTTACAGATTATTTGCAACTTGCTGTTATTTAACAGCAGGGAAAAAAATTCTGTAGAAATTAAATTATTCCTGTAGGGGAACATGGTTTTGGTCGATCTAAGAAGACAATGAAGTGCTTTCTTCCCCTTCAATACAGCCCTGCCTATTAACTTTCCCTCCTTAACTTGGGTGGCTGTTGCCATGTTGCCAGGCAGAGCTGCACTCTCAGACACAATAGGGTGGAGAAAAGTATTGATCGCAGGAACAGCTAAAAAAGGGGAGGTAGCAAACTATAAGAGTGGGTACACAAGCAAAAGTGAGACTGAGATAACGCAACAGAAAGTGGCCATGAAAAACACAGTGACCACCCATCTCCACTCCACTGGTTCATTCCCCACACCCCTCTCCAATGGTTAGAAGCCAAGGACGTCATACTGGTTGCTATGCAATAGCAACAATCGCCCTCCTTGCCTAACATGTAAAGGATAAAAAAACACGGCAGCCATACTATTCATGTCCCATATAACTAAATGTACACAGCACTTACTGCAAGTTGCATCGCACACTATTTGAAACAATTTTTTTTTTCAGCAACAAGTTGTTATTTATACTTTTGGGGCATCTATTCATTCCTAAGATGCCTACATTTTTTGTTCAAATGTGTATATTTGATTTGCTTTTATTTTGTTTTTATGCCAAGTGAGATTAAATATGAACGTAATCCGCTCGGTGAAACTTTGTGCTGCTCAATGTATAAACTTTTTTGGTGACAAGGGTAAATATAGGCTTATCAGGTGTATCATCTTATATGGAAGACGTATGCCTATTAAATACAATCAATATTTCATTTTGAAAACATGTTTCTTTTACGCTAGTTACAATTAACATGAACTTTAACAAACAAAATGTAGTTTAGAAATAATTTTTTAAGGAAAAAATTGATTATTTCTGGATTTTGCGACAACAGCGATCTTATGATGGTATTCTCGTGAACCATGGACACACTTACAATTGGGGTTCTACTGTACATGGAACATAGTGTGTGTTCCCTTCACATTAATTGTAACAAGGTTCTACTGTATTTAAAAGTTCATAAGTAAAATTTTCTTGTTAAGCATTAACTTTGCGAATGGCAATAATTTTAAATCTTCCTGTTCATAAATCAATTTTTTATATCAACCCAAATGTGTAGCAAAGCACCGAAGCACAAAACATCAACTAGCCTACATTTTCTTTTTTTAAATAATTAGGTTTAACAGTACATATTTTGCAAGTAACATTAATCCTGTTTATTGCAGAAGCAATGCATATATAAAAACAATCCACAATTTTTGTTTCAAACCTATCATTAGACTGTCAACAGCAGTAAAACATGTAAACAACCTGACGCATGACTACTGTTTTCTGCGTTCATAAATAAGTATTTTTATAAACATAGACAGAAGTTATTTTTTATTTTTGTCTACACTAAAACTCACATGGTTTGTTGCATTACTATAAGCACATCAGTGATTCTGACCATCTGCATAATTTTGGGAATTGGCACAGCTCTAACAGAGGTTTTACTGTAATGAGTAAGGTAGCTGTAAATGTCATATATACCTCTCTTAAAATTTCTGGGTGGGTGCTTCACTGTAAAAATTTTGATAACAAACAACCACCATTTCTGGTCACTTCAAGTTTGTAATAGTAAAGCTTTTCTGTAACAAGTTGAACCAGTGTGAAAGGTTTCTTCAGAAATGTTGATCTTCAATTCCATGGATGAGTAAGAATAACATTTTTTTGTAGCAACATGACAGTGAGGAAGATGGTGAACATGGTGATGAAAATGAGGGTGACAATCAAGGTGGAAGTGATTCATATATAAATGAAAATGACCGACTCTGGTTTTTCCAAATGACAGTTTTAGTTTACAGGTAGACCTGTATTCAGGTAAATATGGTAACTAGTAGCAAAACTTCTAAAATCAAGCATTCAGCTTCACCAAACTCACATGAACTCTTTCACAGACTGCTTCCTGAGCACACGATGAGATGCGTCAAAACACAGCTGGATACCTCCTTCATATTCGTCAACAGCAGTGATGCAACCAGGCCACACCTCAAGCTTGTACTGTGGTATCACCTGGGCATCTTTAGGGTTGAAATGATGGCGACCATGACGGGACATTTGCAATTCCTTCATAATCCTTTTGAATAGCACGTTGTATAGGTGGATACATTCTCCTAGCCGCTTCTGTCGCTTGAACTGCACCGATATGGTCACTGTCACATCCGATGCAGGATGTGTGGAGGTCAAATACGTCATCTGTGGGAGTTCCACACAACAATTAGGCCCACAGAACCTTTCATCTGCATACCACTAATTATAAAGAAACCTCACAATCTCACCAATTAAACTATGATTTACATTCAGTCAAACAATTCTAAACATTTCCCAGCTAAGAAAAAGTCCTGCATTAAGTCTGAACAACTCTGCACGTGGTCTTATAAACACTTGAGTAAAAGTTTCACTGCAGCTTCTAAGCAATTTATGATACCTGGAAAGAGGTGAAAAGTTAAACATTGCATTCATATGGTAAGATCTAAAGATGACATATTGGTAATATGAGAATGAACAGAGATAGAAAAGCACTGAATTAAAGAGGCGAAGAAAACTTTGGCACCGAAGGTATAGGCTGTTCACAGTAAACCAAGTACTTTTGAAAGCCCTGCCAAAGATCTGTTTCTCTACCAATTAGCATTGCCACTGACCCTCTCACATTATTCATACACCAATCATGTGTAACAATGAAATCTGTGACGTTGCTGACAATGTCAATATGTTAATAGAGGCAATTAATATTCAAATGTGTGCAAAACAGACAGAAAATATTTTAATAAACTCAGCGGACACAAACCTAAAAGCTAAACTTTGAATACAATGTTGAGATATGGGACTACTTTCCGCATCTACATCAGTACCTCCGTTTGGTTATTGGCCGAGGAAAATGGTGACACTGTGAATGATTAATGTGTTGTTTACACAGGTTGGCAGTTTAAAGCATTACTTGATTGAATGGAATGAATGGAACGTTGTTTTACATATAAAAAGTTTATTAAAATAAGTTACCTAGCAATCCTATAAACCAGTTCACTTAATTTCACATTGATGTACTTAAATAAAATGTATAAAAGACTATACTTAAAATTTTATTTTAATGAACCCAATAATAAAGTACAAAATTATGTACATTTATCTAGAAAATTGTGTTACGCCTAAACAATAAATCTTAAATAATTAAAAGTGTTTTAACTTTTTATTGCAGGAACACAAAAATTTCAGTTACCCTAGTGAAGTAAAGCGCTGTATGCATAACAACTGTGTAGCCTATATATTTATTCATAAAATAATTGAAGCTGCCCGTTAAATTAATTTGATTATTGCATATAGAAATAAAATTATTTTTAAATTAGTGTGTTAAGTAAAAAAAAATGTCCGGTGAGCCCCAAACCCAAAATATACAGTTATTTGCCTTACCAATCATGTGATTTAACCACTCTGCCATTTATACACTTGCAGATCTAACACAAGATACAGTAATATATCTGGTATACCTCCAAACAAGGTATTGATAAAATTGAATACATTTAATAATGTTCCACATGTACGATAGCAACCTTTATGTTATATACTTAGTTTAACAAGGGCGGAAGGATAACCTTTATGCCGGTTTGCAATAGTACGGCTACCGCAATTCTCACCCGACATGTTGAAATTGAGTTTGCAGATCAAGAAAACAATTTCGAAAATACATTAGTTATTGAGTGCTCTCGATCTTTCCCTCAAGAGAATCAGTAATTCATCTTTAAATTAGAATACCAAACATCCAAAATATTATGACAATCGTGATTTCATAATTGGGAGATGCGTTTAGAAAAACTTAGAATAAACCCCCAGCTTCGTGATCACTTCACCATTTGTTATAACATGTACTTGTGTATAGTGAGTATTTTTTCCCCCCAAAATAAAGTGAAAGGAATTTGGGGTGTGCGATACACACGGAGGGAAAAAATTCAATGTAAGACAGAGCAGTAGTCAACTGTCAGGAGATACTTAGGAGATGATAAAGTGTAGTGGAACAGTCTGTTATCCTGCCATTTCCATTTTCTCTCTTTACTTATCATTCCTAGGGATACCCGAATTTCATGAAAAGATTTCAGCGCATATTAGATATCATACCATACGGGCATATCACCAGTTTTCTTTTGCTTGTTGGTCACGTGTCTAAGTGAAAATATTGTCTTGCTTGGCTGGCCAGTCAGAATTAGAGTACTCCTGTAGTGTACGTATGTGATTCGTGAGCAGACACCTAAGACTCGTAACACGTAAATAGTCCAATTAAGAAAGTGGATCTGAGCAAAAGCGTTATGAAATACAACTGGGCACAAAATCTTTTCACGAAAATCAGGTGTCCCTAATTATTCCTATCCCTTTTCTCTCTTAGCACCCTATTCTGGCCATACCTCCAGCCCATCCTCCCCCTTCAGCACGTCAAACACTGCGAGGGTGCGAGGGACCTCTACTGTGTCCATTTATACGTCCCTGTTGCCAGTGTCCCGTCTGTGCTTCAGCAATAAACGGGCAAAAATATGGGTCATCGTTGTTCCATCACTAATGTCATGGTTGGATGTCTGCCAAATCCCCAGCTTCCCCACTGATCGCTAGTCACTTACTTTCTTACATGTTTACATTTCCCCTCCCTTGNTGTCTGCCAAATCCCCAGCTTCCCCACTGATCGCTAGTCACTTACTTTCTTACATGTTTACATTTCCCCTCCCTTACCCAGATGATTCTGAGCAGACCGATTGATACTCCTCCAAGCTTTCTTTGTGTATGTGGAATAGCCATGGTCACAAGGAGAAGAAGGGACAAGAGGGAAGGGGAGACACCCTTTTTTTTTTTAAAGAGGTATCAGAAAAAGTTGTTACATACATACTCAACAGGACCCACAAATTTTTATTGTTGGTGCAGTTTCATTAAGGAAAAAATTTTTTCCCTTAAAAGTTGTTGCAAAATTGCATTTTCAATGCCTCCAAAGCACAGCAGCATATCAGNAAGGAAAAAATTTTTTCCCTTAAAAGTTGTTGCAAAATTGCATTTTCAATGCCTCCAAAGCACAGCAGCATATCAGCAAAAATGGTGATTATAGAGGCTATCACAAAATGAAAACTATATCATATGTTCTACTATAACTTGACTGTTGTGTTTGTTTGCATATATGTATGTATATTTGACCACAAATTGCCCAGGTAACAGGTAGTTAGAGCAGGCGCCCACGGAGATGCCCCAATCCGATGATGTCCACCTGGCCGCCTTAACCCCAACCAGAGGACGTCCGCCTGGCCACCTTAGCCCCAACCCAAGGACGTCCGCCTGGCCGCCTCAGCCCCAACCCGAGGACATCCGCCTGGCTGTTATAGCCCCAACCCGAGGACATCCGCATGGCCGCTATAGCCTCAACCACAAAGACGAGCAACGTCCAGGGCCAGTACATAAACCGAAGTACCCACAACCCCGCACCAGAGTGAGAAGCTTCGACATGGGCGAGGCTGTACTTCTCCGTAACTAAGGACGACCAAAGTGCATCTCCTGCTTCCAAAGTCTAGTGGTGTGTGAATACACAGTGGTTTTTGATGTTCGAATAGTTCCAAATTGAATATAAAAATTTTTGAATAACACACAAATAGTTTCGAAGTCGAATAGCCACCAGTAAACATTTCATTTCAGGTATATAACAGAAATAATAATATAATTTCACTGATCACACAACAAACTGTTCCCCAAAAATAATACTTGCAGCTTCAGTGCAGTTTATAATTTTTACAAGATTAAAATCTGCTAAAATTTATGCTGCAAATGTAACCATTAATAAATAATGCACTATATATATATATAAAAAACTATTTTTGTGTGAAGTATGAAGATATGAAACAGACAACGTTGCGACATAACTATAATAATTTGCATGCATCATCACCGTAGGGAAGAATACATACATTTTGATCATATCTCAAAGTACTTTGTAAAACAAAAAAACCTGCTGTATCAGGAAAGGAAACTATTTCCTGGTGGTGGTGGTTTATTTTTAGTGATCATCAATGTTTGCAACATGGGTGAAGCCATAAGTTTATATAGGTGTTTTTTCGTGGTTGAGTTGATAGTAGATTCTGTAAACCCTGAGGTTTGGTGCGTGCGGTTGCAGTTCTATTTGCTAACATAATTCAAACTGTTTGTACGCGTTTGCAATTTCTTGCTACCGCGGTCACGATTCAGTACCAAAATTTGTTTACCACAAGTTAAATTATAGCAGATGAAACTCTTTGTAAATGCAAACGTTTCATTGTAAACACTTGCGACCAGTTTGCGATACTACTAGCACTGTTAGTTCGCGTTACAACACAGTTATGACGCCACGTCATGCTGGTATGGTTCAGGTCCACTGTGTCGCTGTCTCATGCTCTCATTAACGTACTGAAAATGTGTTGCAGAAATTAAACACTAGAATTTTCCCGGAATTACAAAAAAAAAAGTCTGCGTGTTCATCATATGGGGTGACGTGGAATGTGAATAAAAACAATGGTAGTGCACAACTGTGGTAACACAACCTTTAGTGCTACATGCCTATTTCTTTGGCAGTAAACAATAAAAAAAAATACGTCCTATTTCTGTAAATGCTACAGTGAAAATAAATGTGTGTGTAATGGTTTTCTAAACAACTCTGGTTTTAATTAAATATCTAAATGAGTTTTTCTATAACATACCACCGCTGAAAAGGTAGTTAGGTTGTTGGGCTTAACGTCTCATCGACAGCAAGGTCATTAGAGACAGAGCAAGATCCTCAGGGCATAGGGATTGGGAAAGGAATGAGAAGAAATATGCCATGGCCTTTGTTAAGGAACCATCTCAGCATTCAACTGGAGGGATTTCAGGAAACTATGGAAAACCGAAATAAGGATAGCAGGACCAGGATTTGAATCCCGGTCCTCCCAAATGCGAGTTCAAGGTTTAATCACTGTTCCACCTCGCTTGGTACTCCCACTGGGACCTTAGGATTGTTGATTTGCTGCTGCAAGAAATGGCAAACATTCATAACAACTAGGGCTGGGCCGATACCACTTTTTGCCGATTCCACCGATACCGATACCTACATTAGAGGTGATTTGTATGTAATACAAGAATATTTGAATGCTTTCATGATTTATTATTAATAATTATTGTTTGCATCTAAGAACACCTAAAAAAAGGTTCTTGCAGTCATTACACTACTCTAAAACACAAAACAGTTTTAATCACTAATCTATAAAAAAAAATTATGTCACAAGCTAATTAAATCAAAAGAAGTTTTAACAGCTTTATACAATGAAAAGTAAAAATTATTGTGTACACTATAAAAATCATATCATCACTTATTTGCAAGATTTCAAGATGTAAATATTTTTATTTAAGAAGACCAGCTGACGTAGCTTCTCAGGGTTCAAGGAACTCTTTTTCTTGGAAGATACCAAGCCAGCTGAACTAAATAGTCTCTCTGATGCCACAGACCCAGCTGGTGAGGACAGATATTTCTGTGCTGCTTTGCGCAACCTAGTATGTGGTGATGTCTTCCAGTATTGTAATGGGTTGGAATTTATAGGAATGGGTGGCTCTGCGAGATACATTTCAACTTCAGCCTCTGAACACCTGTATGTAGATGGAATGCTAGTTTTATTAATAATATTAGAGTAGATACAAAGCATCCCTTTCAATTTTTTGGAGTCATGTTCCTCATCTGTAGATATGCCACAGGAAGTATTTGCAGGTGGTGTATATTGGTATTCTCTAATCTCTTCAGTTAAGTGTTGGGTTGCAGAAGCACATGCATGAGGTACTGCAAAAATAGTTTTCTTAAACCTGGGGTCTAATAATGTTGTAATCTTAACACATTGTTAGTCTCAATGCTTCTGAAACGATAGCACAATGAATGTATCACGTCCCTCTGAACACCTTTCAATCCTGAATGCTACTGTTCAGTCAGAGTAGTTGATTCAGATTTAAGGCCATTTACTGTGGGGATGACTTCAGCAACTTTTACATTTTCATTGCTGATATTAAGGGTTGCTATATAGAAACTCTTAAGAGTATTCACTGCATGTTCCAAAAGAGACCATTCACTTGATGTCAACTCAGTGTGGATGTTTATTTCTGGGGCAAGCCATGTAATTGCACGCCATTGTTCTATCAGACGTTCCAGCATGAGGTAGGTACTGTTCCAACATGTGGGTTCATCTTGAATGAGACGATGAGCAGGCATGTTGTGATTTTTCTGGAAATTTTTCAGTAGTTTAGATGAACTGATAAAGTGTTTGAAATGTGCTACTATTCGTCTGGCTTTTGCACAGGTATCTGAAATATTTCGTTAACTGAAGAAAGTTTTTTTGATGACTAGCTGTAATGTGTGAGCAGTGCATGGAACATCATGTAAATTTCTGTGACAACAGCATGAACTTTGCCATTTAATTCCCACAATTCCACGGATTCTTTCAGTATTGTGGTTATGCTATCTGCAGCGTGTTTTGCTAATGAAAACGGCAGAACTTCAAAGCACAAGGATCGATGTTCAAAATTGTTGTCCAAAAAGTGTGCAGTGAGTGAAATAAAATCATCACAAGCATGTGTGGACCACAAATCAAAAGTCAAACTAACATGCTCCACACCAATAAAACCCCCCTTTACTCTACTCTGCACCCTTTGATACTGCTCAGGAATTACAGTTCTGGAGAATGTTGTTTGGTCAGGTATTTTATATCTTGGTTCCAAAAATGAACCAAAGTCATTAAATCCCTCACTTTCAACGATCCTGAAAGGAAGTATGTCACAGCATATCATTTTGCCAATGAGCTCTGTGATTTGTATGTGCTTTGAACTGCAGGTTTACAGTGGTGTTTGTTTCACAAACATGTCATTGATTTTGTGAAATTTTGGTTTAATTTGACTGTAAATCGGTATGGTGATGATCGAGGATGATTCGGAGGGAAGTAAACTACAATCCTCACTGCTCATGAATGAATTACTAGCACAGGAAATTTGACTTGCACCACTTACATTGATTTGCACACCATTGGTGCCAGACATACAAGTTTGAGCATGTTAAAAAAAAAAAAAAACAAGTGCGTGGTTCTTTCTCTAAGTTCATAATTTTCATGTTCCTGCTGTGAACTGAATCTAAATGTTTTTTTCAAGTTTAACGTAGTAAATCCTTGTGTGTTAGTACCACCACAGAAATTTTTGCATGGCAGAAAGTGCATGTTGCCTTGGTATCTTCATTTGATTGTATAACGAAATACTTCCAAACATCACTTTTCTTCCCTGCCATTGAAACGGTTTAACTATCACAAAAACATTAAAAACTGTAAATCAATATCTCTGCAAGAAACAATCAATATCTCGCCGGCGTACAACATGTAATCATAACAACACAAAGCTGATAATACAAAAATATTTATGTTAATACCTAGTAGGTTAGTAGGTATATTTTCGCGAGTTGAACTGGTAACAGGCTCTAAATGTTTCTCACAAAATCTTTGCATTCAGAAATTCACAAGTGAACGCATAAGTACAATTTGTTACTAACGAAAAATGGCTGACTTCGGGCGCGATCAAGCAAAAAGCTATGCCAAAAGCATCATGAGCTCAACACCACATAACAAATGTCTTTCAATTACTACGTCCAGTTGCAGTCCGGGACGTGTAGAGCTTTGCATTTTCAAAATTGAATCAAAGATTTTTGTTCCTTAGACTTTGGCTTTGACTTAAATTAATCTTTGAGTGAACTCAGAAGTTTTCAGCCTAAAATGTTTAATTCACCATTAGTATAAAAATAACCATGCATAATTAATTAATTGGAATATGTAGCCTAATTTTTTGATATCTTAAGCATTATAAATAACACCCAATATCTGTGTTAATACATGTATTTACCTTCCAAGGCGCGGAGCTCGATTTTTTTTGTTTACATTCCTTGGTATAATTAAACGAACACCGCTAACGGCAACAAATTCAAAAGTTAAAAACATAACAGTGAAAAATTTGCAAAAAGAATAATATACATATAAGTACAACTGGCCTTAATATTAACGGTATTTTTTAAAATGATATTGTTTTGGGAAATTTACAATATTCTTGAAATCACATGATGTTTGACACATCGAGACGTTCAGTTTTACCTTGCGGGTCCATTTCTACTAAACCAAACTATAAATTTCTTCCACAGAGTACTGAATGAAATAGTTATCGCCACTAAATTGACATGCCTGCATGATATAATTTCTAGAAAACGTCTGCATTACATTAACATAACCAAAAGGAAGTCATGTGTGCACTTGGCAGAAAACAAATAACACACTTACTGCGCATGCGCGTGTACTCGTTTGCGCTCTCTCTCTCTCTCTCTCTCACGGGCACACACACGTGTGTCATGCTTTGCGGTGTTTACTATTTCAGTACATTTACATACATTCTCTGTGTGTGGATTTTGTATTTAACTTAAGAAAGCAGATTCAGAGCATTTCTGGTGAAGGCAGAAAACTTAGTTAAGGTGCACAACTGCTATGGAAATGTTGGTAACAGTAGAATCAAACTGCGCCATGCGCCACATTGCAAACAAATGTGAAGGAAACAAGTCGTGGCCACACTTGTTTTAAGTTAAATAAATGTTAATAGTAAACAAATCAACTTTAGATTTTACATTATTAAAAACTGATGTATAATTTTAAAGCCATATTTTTGCTGTGGTCTGTATTTTTTGCTTTGGCTCGGCACCCAAATAAAAAATGCAAATAGTTGCGTGGAAAAAAAAATAAAGTTTGCTGCGCTGTTTATAACAAACATAGTCATGTTGAAAACCAATAAATTGATGGAAATAAATAAATATTTCACTCAATTGTGCTTCAAGAAGAACATGTCAAGTATTGGAATATTTAACTTTGATTACAGCGATGCAAAATTTGTGGTGCGTAGGCCTACATTATTTTCAATATCTCGAGTAGCTGCAAAGGCTGTATTACCATCCTGTGTTTTTAATTTTGCACTAATTATTATTGGGGAAAACTTCACAGAATAAGAAACAGAATTGGGAGAAATTTGGTATAGATATCACAGTAAAAACCGTGCGTGAGTGGGTGTAAGAAGTGGATACACTGGGAAATAGAAAATAAATATCGTAGTATCAGCAAAATATTTTACCGATGTAATAGATACTGCTGATATCGGCCGATACTCAAGTATCAAGTATCGATAACGGTATCGGCCCAGCTCTAATAAAAACTGCTAGTTATCATGATCAGTAATGGTCCAATTCTAATAACTATGGAATGAACATCTTTAAATGAGTAGGAATAAACAGTCAAGAAAATAATTAGAGCTGAGCCGATTCACAAAATTGAGCCAATGTGTCGATTCTGTAATGCTGATTCACCTGCTACCAATGTATAAAAAATATGGATGGGTCGAATAACCAAAAATGTTGATTCCGGTTCCGGTGCCGATTCTACAATTTAAATATCGTTTCCAGTATTCGGTTCTATGTATTTTGAATACTTGCCTTTTGTTTGCAACTTTATTAAACCAATGCAGGTAAAATTCATTAAATGTTTTATTTAACCGTTATATGGAAGAAATGAACAATAACAAAGTGTGAAGATAAGTTTTAATGTATACAGATAAACATGTTGTATTAAATTTATTTAAGGTTAGTAAATATGTAAAAAATTATTCTTTTTTTACATTAATATGTGGTGATTGTGATATGTTTGGAAAATACTTTAATTAAATAACTCATGGCCCTCAAACCAAACCACTGTGGCATGCTGTAAGATAATGGTAACCTACAAAGGTTTGTTAAAAGACAGTCAACAGCTGTGGGGCGGCCTGATTCCTTATCTTTTTTTGCTTCTTTTATGGTGTCTGGGGGCCCTTTTTTTTGCGTCTTTTACACAGTGACTCACTGGTTATTTTTGCAGTGCTGGAATGTGACACCTCGAAAAAAAAAAGTCTTTTCTTTCTCTCTTACTCCCGCCCCGCGGACATCCTTACAAACAAAGAAGGCTTGGATGAATGTATCGATCAATCGGCTAGCAGTGTTCTTTACGGAGGAGGGCTGAGAGAAAAAGAAAGAGAGAAGGGAGAGGAGTGGTGATGTAAGAGCGAGAGATGAGATAACAGACTGTTCCCATACACTTCCCTCCAAACAAGACCAAACAGTTTACGACTACCACTCCTTAATGGTTTTTCCGTGTATAGCACGCACCCCAGAAATATTTTCCTTTATGTTAGGAAAAAAAGGGTGCGCTATACATGAGTAAATACCATAGTTATTTTTGCAACAACAGAGTTCTGCCATTGCCATGTAGAACCAAGAACCGAGTAATTGTTGTTAACCTAAAACCGGTTCCGAGTTAAACCTCAAGAACCGGTATAAATTGGAACCGAAGAACCAAACCGACCCATCCCTAATGAAAAAGCTTTTTGCTTATACAGTGGACTATCTACAGTTTTTCAGGGGACTGTCAAAAAATTTCCATACATGCAGGATTTCAGTAGATGAGGGTTCTGACAAGTGCATCAATAAAATACAACTTCTAACCTCATTAGACTTCATTTTGAGTATAATGAGAACTGTACATTATCTGTGAATAGAGTTTAGCTAATAAACACAATAAAAATGAATTTTTAAACAATATATTACTGTAGTATTACTGTAAATAATACATTGAAAAACATTCTACCTAACTCGTTTAGATATTGAATATAACATCTCAAAATACAGTATATAATTGATTGTAACCAGACACCAAATGCAAGCTAACCTAAAACATGCAAACCCAATGAAAATAATATGACACAGAATGGAATGCAAATTTTGAATGTCCGACGCGCACATTATCAAAATGGTTTAAAGAGGAAACCGTATTACGCTATGTTATATGTATTTCTTAGAAATAACAAAGATTCTACATTGTGCACAAAATTCTTTGTAAAAGAGATATTGAACTCCATTCACCAATTGCTCATCTGTAATTTTTCCTTCTAGATCACATTTTAAATGTGAATATGTACATCCATAGTATGAGTAAATACTAAAGAACAACGTACCTCATTTGGTAGTTTCACAGGCAGGTACAATGTCACACCATCAAAAGTTTTTACACCACCAATGGCAAGAATGTGCTCATTTAACATTTTAAAGCGAAAATTCATTGCATCGCACTCTGGGTTGAAGCGCACTTCATACTCGTACACACCCTTCCCAGGCTCTAGGTTCAAAGCTATGTAGTTTGCAGCTGCAGGTATCCTGTAAAACATGATTGGGCACTTCACACATGATCATTACATATAAATAGACGGACATTATAAATATTGCAATGGCAAGAATGTTAGAACACATGCAAAAGGGGTGATATCCACAACCACTCACTTGGTGCCACTTTCACCCATCCTAACAATCGGAGGCTTTTCCTGCAGCGACACGTGTTCCATTTTTTCTTCAAGAGCCGGCACTCTTGCAGCTTGTGGTTTCTGTGCCACCGGAGCGACAGGTTGAGGCGCTTGTGCTTGTGACGGTGCTTTCTGAGGTGCCAATGACCCAGACAAAGCTGACAAAATGGAACTTGATCTTCCTGCACTGACCCTAAAAGAAAATTGAACAACAATATTTCAAAATAATGACCAAGTCTCATCTTTCAAGTTCTGAATTCCATTTTAGAGCAATTCTCAATGAACACACTTTTACACATTATGTCGTCAAAATTTAGCCTCATGCCATTAACAGCAAAATATTAATAAAAAAAAAAAGTGTTCCACAATGTAAATCTGATGTTACATTCATTGTCTCATTAATAGAGGTCTACAAGAACTCAAAAATCAAGCTCGAACCGAATTCCTGCTTGCGGCTTGAAAAATTTGAGCTTCTATTATTAATGTCAGGCCATTCAGTCTGCGACAGATGAGACTGTGTTTTACTGTTAACGAAAGAAACCAACACATTGTTTATTAATGAACCGTAAATATTTAAAAGGTCAACATGTTCCGGTAAAGACGTTCTTTAAAACTGGAGATATGAACGCTGATTAACAGCAAAATTAACACAAATTGGGCCACAAATACACCTAAAATGCAGTGTCTGATAAGACAGTTAAATGTTTGCAACAAAATAAGACATTCACTCATGAAACTACATTAAAAGGTCGATGTGTAACAGTTTAAATTATTTCTCAGATCTACAAATATGACTACAGATTCTCAACAAAATTAGCATAAAAGCAACGTCGTGAATCAGCCTGCAGTGCCCGATGAAACAGTTTGTTGGAAAAATAAAGACTATTCATAAGGACGCTTGTTTCTCACAAGGCACAAAATCATGAGATTTTCAAGAATTTTCCTAGAGTTATTTGAAATCGCGAAATAAACACTTGGCGAAAACAGGAAATAATTGTGCAAGATTCACATGTAAAGAAATAAAACCTAGTTGGTTCGGGTGATCGTTTGCGACAGTTTGTGCCGAATCGATCGCTAGTCGGAACAACATTCAATAGTATCGAATGTGAAGTTAAAACTTAAAATAGTATTTCTTTAGGTTATTGGAAAACATGCTGATTTAAACTTTATGTTAAATTATTGATACAGCAATATAAGACACAAAGGGACAATGTTACGTTTTCATAACGTGAACATTGTAGTGAGCAAGTGTTACAATACAAATATTACGAACGTGTTCCTTAAACATTCAAAACCCACAGCACGACGTGTAAACAAAAACAATTGGTCCAGTGAAACTAAACGTCTTGCAAACCTCTGTAGCATCGGCGGAGAAAACAGACAATGATGGACAGTTAGGTTATTTTAAAAAAAAAACTAACTCTTTTATGGCTTAAAATGTAAATAAAAACAAGTTATTAAGTGTAATATTTTTTACATTCTTTTAACATACAAATTATGTAGACGAAGAAACATAAATTTAACTAGTCTTCACAAGTTACAAGCTCTTCAAGTTTTTGCAATCAAATTGTTCTGCTAATGCAAAATATGGCACACCCAAACAATTTTTTACTTCTATTATTTGCATAACAGTTCTTTTCTTGGTTGCAGTTTTTTAAGTAGATGTATATTCTATGTGGGAATCATTCATGCTGGTGATGCACGCCAATGCTATTATTTTATACATTCATGCCAACTGATTTTTATATGCACACATGTACTATATACACGGAATAAGTAGTTTTTCATTGACCTGCAAAATTTAAGCTATGAAAATAACACAAACAGAGAGTTTCAAAATTCATGTTACAATGCTTTAGGGCTGGTAGTATATGTTAACTGGAACAACATTTGCATATAAACACTGGATCAAAAACAATTACATGCATTGCTAGTGGAAGTGAGTATTATCGTAGGCAACCCGCTACACAACTTGATATGCGCTTTGAGGTGTGTAAAGTCATTCAATAACTACCGGAAATGACATTGAGGTGAGAATTTGTAATAATTGGCTTCCACTGTTGGTGGTGTTTTAAATTATGGTGTTTATTGGGGTCTGGGGGAATGTTGTTTACAAAATACGTTTCACTCTTCACACGTTTTACACCAAGTTACAGATACAGTTCAACAAGGCGGACACCTTCTCGGATGCACAATTGATGACTGAGCATGCTTTCTACAGTCGCAGCTACTACATCTTGAGCAGCCTAAATATATGCAGCAGTGGCATGGATTCGCACGATGAGGGTAATTTCTGAATACATGGGAGTCTCGTACAGAGATTAGTGCACCTTAGTAACTTAAACCACAAACATTAAATTAATATTGAACAACATTCTACAGTAAAAAGTTTCCATAAAAACCACACACATACCACAGGTAATCAAAACTTTTCCTCTTGTTAATTGTTTTTAACTAATTTATTGCATTTTCTACTTTCAATGCAATTTCTTCTTGGCTTTCTGGAGTTGGCAGTCCAGTAATGTAGACAGTTCTGTGCTCATTTCTGGGTCAATGTTAGACGTCCCGAATTCGTTTACATTCTAAACGTGTAGAATATTCCCAAAAAGTACAGACACTGTGTCATTTTCAGATTTCACAAAAGAAGTTGCTGGTCCAGCTGGGTGAAAAAAGGGCACATCACAGTCTTCCTCAGATTCATTCCCTTTTCTTACTTTAGCTAGCCACCATCTTAAGTCATATACAAAATGTTTATGAAACATGAGTACAAACTCAGGCACGTGATTCGTGACCGGAAAAGAGATAGATTGATATAGGCCACCCATGGTCCATCTGAAATAATAAGGGTTGTAGAAGCCCTTAAAGGCAGAGGGCGTCAAGCATATTACATGGGATATTATGCAAAGTGCTCGAGTTAGATGAACACAAAGTGGTGTAAACGGATTAATTAAACCAAGATATTGAGTATAAGAAAGGTATGGTTCATCGTACACAACCCCATCATGTAAATAATAGGGGTTGGCACCCTTGATTGCATGCAACATTTACACCGTGAGGTTAAATTTATTGTGGATACCATTGGATAACGCAGGACGTCATAACCTGGATGAGTACACGATTCACTAGGTACTGCAGACGTGAACATGGACAAGTAAACAAATTCCAAAATAACGGAGATGGTCTTGGTGTATGGTGAAGTGAGAGGTAGCGACAGGGCAGCTGCACGTGTATGCAGCAGAATCACCAGACATTAGCACATCTTACACAGCGACTACGGGAAACAGGCACGTTTCAGCGGCTGTGTGGACCTGGTCGACTGAGAACCGTCCGCACTCCACAGTTTGAAAAGGCAGTTTTAGAGAATGTAGCAGAAAAGGCTTCAACGATCACCCACGCGATCGAACGGAGAATTCATGCATCGAATGGCACAGTATGGTGTGTTCTCCATTAACAGTTTCTGCGACCAAACCATGTGCATAGGGTACAAGAACTAGGGCCAGCAGATTATGCCCCTTGGCTAGAATTTTGCCGGTGGTTCAAGCAGCAGTGTGAAATTGATGCTGATATTACGGCAATTGTAATATTTGCAGATGAAGCCATGTTCACACTGGAAGGCTTTTACAACATGTGGGACGACTCCAACCCACATGCAACTGTACAAGAAGATACTAGCACAGCTTTGCCATCAACATTTGGGCCGGCATAGTGGGGGACAATGGTATTGGCCCCTACTTGCTGTCAAACCGTGTATCAGGATTTTAATATTATGNTGATATTACGGCAATTGTAATATTTGCAGATGAAGCCATGTTCACACTGGAAGGCTTTTACAACATGTGGGACGACTCCAACCCACATGCAACTGTACAAGAAGATACTAGCACAGCTTTGCCATCAACATTTGGGCCGGCATAGTGGGGGACAATGTTATTGGCCCCTACTTGCTGTCAAACCGTGTATCAGGATTTTAATATTATGATTTCCTGCAGTTCAGATTGCCACCGTTGCTGGAGGATGTTCCGCTCGTCATCAGAGAACAGATGTGGCTGCAACACGATGGTGCACCACCCCATTTCACTAGGATTGTGCGTGACCACCTCAATACAGCGTATCCCACTCGCTGGATAGGACGGGGTGGGCCTCGTGCTTGGCCACCACGCTACCTAGACCTTACATTATTAGACTTCTGGCTGTGATGATTTCTTAAGACGTGTTTGTACGAGACACCCATGGCATCTGAAGAGGACCTGTTAGCAAGGGTCATGGCTGCCTGCGATCAAGTGCAAGACACACCAGGGATTTTTCAACGTGTCCGCTAGTCTTAATGCGCTGTATGAACTACTGCAATAACACTGGAGGGTAACATTTCAAACATTTGTTGTGAAATTTTTTGTGATATTGCCACCTGCATAATCTTGAATGATTGCAGTGTCTGTTCTGCTGTGCTGTCAGGTAGTGCCTTCAGTACCAATAACACATTGAAATGTCACAGAAATTACATGTGTTTACACACATTAGTACAGAGTCACGCTAATGGGCCCATTACGTCATCACTACTCAACAGGCCATGGTATTGCTATCACTGAACACGTAGTTTGCGATTTAACCAGAAACGGTGGGTTCTAAAGAGTTGCAACTAGGGTTTTTTTTTGTTAATTATGACGTCCTGTTTTATCCAATGGTATCCACAATCAATATAACTTCACTGTGTAAAAGTTGCATACAATCAAAGGGTGCCAACTGCCAACCCCTAGTATTAACATAATAGGGGTGTGTGCGACATACCATACCTTCCTTTTACCCAAGATCTTTGTTTAATTAATCCATGTACACTACTTTGTGTTCCTCTAACTTTGCACTTTGCATAATATCCCATGTAATATGCTTGTCGCCCTCTGCCTTTAGGCTTCTACAGCCCTTATTATTTGAGATGGACCATGGGTGTCCTATATCAATCTTCATATTTTCCGGTCAAGAATCACGTGCCAGAGATTGTACATATGTTTCCTAAACATGATCTATACATGCTATGCATCTGTACATCCTCAAAATCATTCAAACTGGAAGTTTGGAAACAATGTATTTTGGTAGCACCCTCAAGGGGCAGGAAACAATGTTTTCCCTTGTGCGTAGTATTGCTGTAGAGTTTTTAAATCATTCTTCCAAAAGGCATGTATTTCATTCAACTTCATATTTACTCACATTAAAAAATTAATACAGTCAACTCTAGATTATACAACCCTTCATGGTTGTACCTCCATTTAAGAAAATTGGTAAAGTTCATGTCGTCATGGTAGTTGCCACTCTTGCATCCAGATGGCCACATCACCAAGCAATCAATAATGAATCCCATTTCCCCACCAGTATGCACCAATATCAGCTGGTTTCCTTTAGATATTGAAGTCGAAATTCATGCAGCTGAGTCATCCAACCAGCCTTTCACTGTTACATGTAGATCTCATCCATATAAACAAATTGGTCTACCCTCTGATCGGCACCGCGTAATTTTTGTCAAGTAGACAAATCTTTGATATGTTATGTATGTTTTTACATTAATTTGCGGAGAATTATCCTCACACTAGTGTTCGATCTTTTAAAATTTATGTCTGTCTCCAAGTGCAGCCTAATTTTATTTTTTGGGGTAAACATTTTTCATTAAATAGAAATTATTAATAGTGCGACTAATGATCCCTTCATCAAATTCAACAAGTTCGGTTATATTTTTAGGCCGGATTAGTTTTTTATTAGGTGTCGAAAACATCTGATAAACAGGCTTTCCACTTTCAATCACAGTTTTTCTGATTTTATCAGATGTACAGATGCTTTTGAAACACCAACCGCAGCTGCTACTCTTTCTTGAACTTTTTTGCAATCAATGATAAATTTTTCTTCCACTGCTTCTTTCTCCATAAAATCTAACACATTAGAGACAGCTGCACGTGTCTGGCTTTCTAAAACCTTAGGATGGAGACTGTCTTTTCCTTCTTCCATAATAATAATCTTATTTATACACACTTTTAACGGAAATTAAATATCGCAAAACCATAAATAGAGTAACACTTAATGCAAATGCAGGATGGAATAAAATACTTAATATGCGTGCACCGAACTATGAATACAGCATGCCACGCTCAGACTGCCCCAGGTTGGAGGGTTAAGGGCTGGAAGGAAAAAGAGGAGGGAGCAATAGAACTGCACATGCGCGCCCAAGCCACTTGCTGGCAACTACTGTAAGTATTGCTTCTCTCAGAGCAGTGAGCCGTATGCAAGGACGAGAACAGGCAAGGCTGTGTGTGTGACGCACAGGCTGCACACGCTCCCTGCAATCAATACCACAGGTGCTTGCCCAGTGAAGGCTTGTTTTTTTTTTTTTTGCTTGAGAGTACGGTGGCAGCTGCTCTGCTTATTCACTGGCACACAATATATGCTAGAGCAATCACAAAGACAGTCTTTAATCTCGCATTAAATAAAATATTTTTACCCCAATTTTGTTGTACTTACACGCCACGGGTATCGCCATTCACCCGCTCTAGCCTTGCCACAACTCCTAAGAAGAGCCGTTATGCCGCACACGCCACAGCATGCCTGGAAGCCCAGGGTTGGCTTGCCCAGCTGATACCTTCTGCTGCGCCGCACCACGCCGCCACTCCCTTACCACTCCAGTCTTCATGTGTGTGAGGGGAAGTAGCTGCCAGCTTCGGCCGCCTTTAGCATCCACCGCCGCTCTCTCTACATCTCTTCTCTATAACCAAACTCCGCAACCCCCACGCTGCCCTGGCTTGCAGTTTTCAGTTCGAGACTCTCTCACACCAAGCTAGTTGCAGAACGTCACGCTGCCAGAGAGCCTACTGACACCGCGGCATCTTTCGCAGAACGTCACTCTGCTGAGAGTCAACAGACTTCCAGCCATCACTGCCATTTGCAGCACTGTCGAGAGTCTTACTCTGCATGACACTGACTCGCTGCCCGCCTGCACGCCGAAGCCTGCCGCGCTTCCAGCTACCTCGTAGCTCACCCGCAGTTGACTCGAGTTCAAGTACCACTGACTTGGGGTCGCCATCATCCCCGCGCTACCACGTCTTCCGAGACTAGGTCACTTACCGGTTGGCAACAAAGGATCAGCCCTTCAGGCCCTAGTCAAGGTACAGGCTGGTTTATGTGTGTTTAATGAGCAATCAATAAATAGGCATAAATCAACTTGGATTCGGTGTCACTTCCAGCACTCTATCTCTTCTTTACCTTGCTCCGGCAATCTCCTGTTTCATCACCAATCCTACTAACACTCTTGCAGGGATAGTCAACGAGCTGGAACCTTGTTCCCTACCTCACCCTTTGGGAACTATCTCGACGTGGAGCTTGGGAAGCCCGCCTTCCTGGGCAACACCAGAGCAGTTGTCACTTTGGACTATCGCCCCTCCAGTATGTGCCTGTGTCCGCCAGCAACATCTCCCTCGCCAGGTTACTTGCTGGAGAAAGATAGGCCAACCCCTGACAGGGAGCCTTGTTTCTATGCTATGCTTGGGTCCGCCAGCAACCTCCCGTTCGCCAAGTAGTCACGAGAACAGATGGAACGCTCCTAAACCTGATACTGTAACCCTCAGTTTGCCAAGCTACTAGACTGAAGGTCAGTAGTCCAGGCTACCTACCTATCCAACAGCCAGCACCGTACTCTCCATCAGGCGATGCCTACCCCTTTTTGGACACCCACTATCTGCCTATCTGATCTGTCACCCCCCCCCCCCC
>NQII01000033.1:400881-440785 GCA_002778355.1 Clitarchus hookeri
CCACCACATGCGCCACCATAGGGTTGGGCGAGGTAAAGCAGCCAAGCAGGGATTAGCTCTGGTTGAAGTCCTGGAGAGTAGAAATTCAAGTGCCAGCCAGTATACACCTGGCAGGAGGCTGCTCGTCAGAGGAGATCGGCTACCAGTTCGTCCAAGCAGTCGCAGAGCCTTCTTTGGCACGTGCCTCGTGCCATTTTTCCACTGCCACCAATGCCGTCGAAGAAGCCACCTACCTTCACTTGGCCCACTAACGTCACTCGGGTGGTCAGACCACTGAACATCACACCTACCTATGCCAGAGTGCCCACTCGCCCATCGCTCACACGCGCGCCCCCTAAGGCACAACGCTCTATAATAGAATTCGCCAAACCCAGCAACGTAGGCCCCAAGAAAAACCCAGTACAAATGGCGACCACTGCTTCACCATCGCCCAGGGGGGAGGGGAGGAGCCTTGGCGCCGCCCACCAGCTGCCACACCCACTAAGGGTGCATAGCAGTATTGTCTTTAAAATGAATCTTTAGAAGTACTGATCAACTTAAATGATCAAAATATGCTAAAAATACTTCCAAGTTAAAAAAAATGTTTTATGAATTTGACACACAAATGGATGGGTATACAGAAACAGTGATTTAAAGCACTAAATAGATATAGCTATTCCTAAACAACATCTTTAAGCAGGCACTAAAAATTACAACTTGCATGTGATATCCAACAACTTGCCAGATGTGACAGCTCGTCTTTCACTAGTAAACACAGCAACAGAGCTATTTTGCATTCGTACTTATGAATGTAAATTTGTTTTTAAAATTCAGTACAGTGCAGTCATATTCCATTTTTCTTGTCTCTAACTTCCTGTCAATAGGATATTGCGCGTGTCAGCCAACTGTGGGAGGGGAGGACGGCACAAAAAGAAAAAGACAGCTGGCAACCACATGCATGGAACAACAACTACACAAAACCCCAAGTGGTAGTGGTTGATGAGCCATATTTTCTCTGATACCATCTGGTACACACTCCAAGAATTAGTTACCTGTGGCCAAATGTTATCATATCATGTTATTTAGCTGTCAATAATTGAAGCTCGATTTTTCAGTTGAAGAATCCTGGGATGTGCACTACACACTCTAAAAAAAATTCAAAGAAAGGCATAACAGTAGTCTTAAACTGTAAGGAGAAAACTTGAACAGTGATAAAATGTAGCGGAACTGTGTCAGCCCTCTCATTTTTCTCTCTTTCACCATCACTCCTCTCCCTTTTCTATCACTTATCTTGCCAACTCCACCCCAACCCTGCAACACACACTGCGAGTGATCACAGTTTTTGTTCTTTTCTACATCCCTGTTGCCAGTGTTTCCCTTCAGCAATACACTAGCAAAAAGGCATGTAAGAAAACCGAAACCATACAACTGCTCTGTGATTTGATGTGGCATAAACTAATGTCAGTGGGCAGCGGAAGCAATGGGAAAAGTTGATTTTTATGTCTGGACTCAGGAGGGAAGGGGCAAAACTACTTTTTTCACTCCTTGAAAGAGAAAGAAAAAATAGAAAGCAGCCCAGCTCACCCCAGCAGTTACCATAAAAGAGAAGGCAAGTAAAAAAAAAAAGAGAAGCCGCCCACCCCAGCCGCTGACATTCTTTTAATGGCCTTCACTTTACTGCGGCACAGCGAACCCAACACAAATGTAATGAAAGAAACATTTCTCCGTAACAAGACACCACAAAATAATGATGCAGTTTCATTCAAGAAATATATTTTTCCATGGAAGTACATAAGTATGTATATACAGTATTTTTAATTTTTCTCATATAGACTTGCATTGCACTTTTGCTTACCTCCACTCATATTATTTTCAAATGTAAAAAAAAAAAACAAGAACAAAAAATTAAATCATCACGTGAAAATCTATTTTTGATACGAACTTCTGTACCCCTCATTCTTTCATTTTTCTCTTAAAAATAAATTTCAAGAAGGAAAAGAAAAAAAAGGCAGGAGGATTAACGAGACAGGAAAGTCAGATTGTGGGAGTTCTTTGTCTGCGGACTGGCAGAGGGACAGGAGTGACAACTGTTGTTCAAAACAGCCATGCCTGGCCACCGGTACGCACAAGGCAGCCACTTGNGGCAGAGGGACAGGAGTGACAACTGTTGTTCAAAACAGCCATGCCTGGCCACCGGTACGCACAAGGCAGCCACTTGTGATGCTTAGTTTCTTACACAGCAAGAATATAATCAATGCATTGTTTATAAAATATCTGAATTTTACATACATTTTGAAAAAATTTTACTTTGAATTACATATTGTGCGGAGAGTTGTTTGAAAGATTCTTTCAATGGANAGCAAGAATATAATCAATGCATTGTTTATAAAATATCTGAATTTTACATACATTTTGAAAAAATTTTACTTTGAATTACATATTGTGCAGAGAGTTGTTTGAAAGATTCTTTCAATGGAGTTGAATGATTAAGTAAAATATTTTTAACATAATCCATTGCTACACTATGAAGTCACAGAAAACCAAGTCTGAGACATGAAACAAACACAANACAAACACGAAAAATTAGCCAAGAGTCACTGTACTCAAAATATATACGTAAAATGTATAATAATGCCCGCAAGGAATTTTGTCAGATAAATAACAAAATAGAAAAACAAAAAAATTAAATTACAGAACTAATAATTAAACAAAAAAATTGAAAACCCCAAGGGCAACACCGACAAAATGTTGGTTTCAATCAAACTGACAAAGTAGAGAAGAGGGAGGGGAGACACAATACAACAAAGACAGCACAGGCGGACACTGAGACAAAGACAAAATTTGGCACAAAACTGGAAGACACAATGTGAACACAGAAGAACATAAGTTGCACCTCTTTAATACAAATCTGAAGGGACCATCACTTTGGCACTTTGTAATAAATAACGAGGTTATGTCATAACAAAGTTCCTACTAACAAAACTTAAAAAAAAAAAAAATTACAAAAGTTTTTGTTATGTATATTTAAACAAAAAATTTATAAAATATTTTAAGAATTAATTGATAAAAATTATAATTTTGCATAGAATATCATATGTTCACTGCTATAAAAAAAATTACAATAAATTCAAACTCCTGCCGCTAATGGTAATTTTTTACTTTTAGCGCAAGTGGCCTTGAAGAACTCCCATGTACCCAAAAAAACCATTTACATACATTGAGATATTGTTTTGCCCTACCATATTGGAAACGCGCCACAATTGATTAACCAGTAACATTATTTTTTACGTGAGTTTAGATAAATAAAATGAATAACTAGGGATGGGTCGAGTATGCATATTTTCCCGATTCAGATTCCATGCTCAATTCCTCATTTTCAATCCTCGATTCCCGATTCTAAGCATTTTGATTATTAAAAATATACATTTGCAATGTAATACTTAGTGTGTGAAAAAAATTAACATATTGTGCTTTTCAAGTGTGTTGCAAATAAAAATACAAAGGAATACCTCTTTGTACTAAGACTGGAGGGACCTATTTTTAATGTGTTTATGCTAAAGTCAAATTCAAATTAAAATATTGTAATGTATCGCTGCATTCACACAAAATTTACAGGTAAATTTTTTAAATTTAAGTATACAATATCAAATTTATCTTTGAAAAAAAATTATCAGTTGCTGGGTTTTTCCCCAGCTTCTAGGTTATGTTTGAAGTGTGTATCTTGGTTGGTTGAACATTTTCAAGTTTTCGTCAACTTTTTAGCCTATCTTGCCAGCTGTACACAATTTTCTGNGTATCTTGGTTGGTTGAACATTTTCAAGTTTTCGTCAACTTTTTAGCCTATCTTGCCAGCTGTACACAATTTTCTTTTTATTTAGCACATGCGCTTTTAACCTGCACCAGATTTTACACAAATGATTATTACCTTGGTTTGAACATCTTGTAAGGTTGCTGTTTTATTTGTAAAATTACTACAATATTATTTATTTTCCCCTTGCCACAGCTTTTTCAGATAGATGCTTATTTCACATGCAAGTAGAAAGCCATCTGTGTAAAGAAACCATAAAATTATGTTAATTATATGTAAATGGAACAAATCACGAAAAAAGTCGACAACATGTAAAAAAGCAAACAAGTCATAGATGTGAATGACTGCATACGCATGCAAACAATGAAGTTGACACTGTTGTCACACCGAAACGTGTATCCCGGCGCTAGTGTTGTACAGAAATGCCAGCGATTTTGTTTTAAAGTGCTGCATGCCAACACATCTTTGAATCTTTCATACACAAAAAAAAGTCTGTTTCCATTTTGCATTAATAGAAACACTGAAATTCCAACATGAAATAAACACAATTAAGCGCAATGTGTCAGCTATAAGCATACATAACTTATATATTAACATGCATTGCTATTTGTTGAAATGAGAATTTCACAGTTGCCAATGTAATTCATTTCTGTAAATGCCAATAAAAAATGCTTTTGGCTGAGACCAAGTTTATTAACATTTTGTTGTATAGTGTATTTCGCTATACGAAATATTCAAGGAAGAATTTGTGGTATAATTTAATGTATAGTGCATTATTCTATGCCGAGTCATGTACTCACAGAATCGACTTTTAGTGGTACTCTGTACGCAGTACTCATTTTAATGGAAGAATCTGCGGTATCGAGGAATTGAANTGTAATTCATTTCTGTAAATGCCAATAAAAAATGCTTTTGGCTGAGACCAAGTTTATTAACATTTTGTTGTATAGCGTATTTCGCTATACGAAATATTCAAGGAAGAATTTGTGGTATAATTTAATGTATAGTGCATTATTCTATGCCGAGTCATGTACTTACAGAATCGACTTTTAGTGGTACTCTGTACGCAGTACTCATTTTAATGGAAGAATCTGCGGTATCGAGGAATTGAATGAACCCACCCCTATAAAATACCCTTCAGTGCATAGAACGTCAGAGAATAAATGCATCAAATTAGAATTTTCATAGTTGTATTTTGAGTTCACAGATATCTGCCACATTTTCTTAGTTTTATGAATACTGCCGCTTGTTTCAATGACATCTTTTCCATTATACCAACTCAGTAATATGTCATCTTTGGTCGTTTGTTTGTTTACGTTTTACATTGCGGTGTTAGGATGTTATCACGTTTTTATTTTCGTTTCGCTGTGAAATTTCTATTAACAATTTATTAATGTGTGTAATCATTGCCCTGTGGGACTAAAAAAATTTCGCATTACATATTAACCGTATTTTGTATTAAACAAATAGCTTAACATTATAAATCCTATATCGGTTCTTGGAACCGTAAAAACACCTAGCAAAAACAGGGATTTATTAACAAGGTTCGACTGTAGTAGGTATTCTCAGATGAGCTTGTCGCGACATTTCGGGAGCCGACATTTGCTCCCATTTTCATGAAAACGAAATAATTTTCTTTATTTATGGAGAAACTTTTTAAATCTCTGAAAATGGGAAAAAGAATAAGTTAAAATTTTCTGATATTCTGTTGGCAACCTAAATCAAACATATATTCTTACTAGCTATGCTGGCGGCTCCGCTCGCGTATACTAAAAAATTATTGTTAAGGTTTTTTTTTTAAATAAAGTTGAATTTTACTTAGTGTTACTCTTCTATACTCTACACATATTATAAAACTCAACATCTCTGTGAATTAAATGCTAAAAACACTTAGTATATTTCTGTTATAGATAGATATATGCTACAGCGGAGTTTTTTTTAGGTCTTTTTATTCTACACAATTCTTTACTACATGATATTGTTCCATCTTTAACAGTTTAGACAGCGTATTGCAAGAGAGCGCGCTGGCGGCAAACTTTTTTCCAACTCGATTCACTATTATCGTTTGTAAATTTTTTGAGATATTTTCTTGCGATACAAAGTAGCCAATATCACCTTTCAGCCCTCCAACTATTTCTGTGCAAGAAATTACGTCAATCTGTTGCTCTGTTGCGACGTTCCATTGTTATTCCGTTTGTGTATTTTTTTTCATTTTCCAATAAGAATTTCCCAGAGGGAATGAGATATTTTCTCGGGATAAAAAGTAGCCTATGCAACTTCCTGGCCCTCCAACTATCTCTGTGCAAAAAATCACGTTGATCCGTTGCGACGTGAAAGAAGGACCAACAAACAAACAAACAAACAAACAAACACACACACTTTCGCATTTATAATATTAGTTATGGTGTCCTCGGAAGTGTTGACCACAGTTAAAGGCATTAATTTACTTCTAAACAGAAAAAAATTGTGAATGTCAATATTTACGAACCAATAGGCCTATTATTTCCTGAAACTAACATGTGTGTTTATAGTGCTAATCACAATATTTATTACGGTTTGCTGTTTATTTAAAGAGTATACAGTGGACATGTAAACACCAGCTGAAAGTCATGTGGCAGTGTTTATTTTGATAGGTACACAAAAAGATAAGCAACCAATGGGCTGAAAGTAAAAATTTTGCAGCGCCTTCAAAAGTGCTCACTTTACAGTGAATAAATACCCTTTATAAATACATTTCAGGGATGCATCAAGCTTGTGAAAAAAATCTTGCATCAGCATGAGTAATTAATAGTTCAAATCTCAATTTGTGTAATTTATTATTTGTCAGCTTAACACGACATTGTGATCTATTCATAAGTTTTACTTTGTACATTGTATCATTATCTTAGTATCTTTATTTAATACATCATACATATTATGTAATACATAATTTTATGTGCAGAGTTTGTTAACAGAATGTTTAAAGATTAACACATCCAACTTAAAATATGTTAGTAAAATGATTCACAGAATCATTCTTATTAGTCTGTCTTCAGGAGGACATGCTATAGTTATCTTTATTCATAAATATTATCATTACTGGATTAATACTGAACAATCATAACATATTAATTAATCACTTGAAATTGATGAATTATGCATGTTTGCATTATTAATAGCACCATCGAAAGACATATCATCATAGTGTCCCCCATATTACCAATTAGTTGTGAAACATTGAAATAATTTTTTAAATTGTATTTGTTGTTTTTCTTAGTGGTGCACAGATATGACTTTACTGATTACAGATTCAATTGCTGGTTATGAAAAACTTAAACTGCAGATACCCATTAAATTACCAATTATCACAGAATATTTGCAAGTTAGAAACATTCATGTTTCTCAGCTAAAAGTTTTGACTACTGATACCATAGTACAAACAATTTATTCATAGAACAGTTAAAAAAAACTACTGCAGCCTTAGTTATTACGTTATTTACAGTTTAATACTCATAATTTACAATTGGCAAATTTTAATTTACGAAGACAAGTTTTTTTAAGTTTTCAGGAAAGATTCTACTCCTTTGGCTTGAATGTTTCCAGCAGAAGAAAAAATTCTCACTGAGAACACAGATCCCAGAGGTATTAATAACATCTTATTTACGTTTCAGTTAATAAATATGTGTGTTACTGTTGAACTGTTGGTATTAACTTAAATGGTACAAGTAATAGTTTGGATAATTGCCGGTTATGTAATCGGTAATGAGCAAGGATCACCACTTCAATTAATCAAAATTGCAATCGGTGAACCACTAATTTTTCTTGTTTAGAACATACGGTAATGTTCATTTTAGCTTGCTCATGCCCGGTTGCACCATCAAGATTCAGCAATGATCTAAGATCAAATACCAGCTTGATCCTGGTTCAGAACATTTTGTTGTTGCACCATTGTGTTCAGTGCACCAAACTAAGATAAATTTGAACCTCGTCTTGAACTGCACATTTTGGCAGTTCAGGAGGATGATCTCGGATCAAGTAAATGCGAGTGCTTTATTTAAATATGTCAAAGTTACATTGAAAAGCTAATTTATTTTAAAAATGGCATACACATTCAAATGTGCTGCATTTAAGCTCTGTTTGGAACATAAAATTTATTTTAAGTGTTTATAAAGTGAGCAGAGGAGAATAAAAGTACTTGCCGAATATAGATTATGTGAAGATGAAATAAACATTACCAATTCTCGGTTTTTATTTGAAAAAGGAATAAAATGTTTACGTACAGGTTATGTGCAAGTATTTTAGGTGAATAAACACTACAGTTTCTTTGTGTTTAATCCATGGACTTTTATCATATTATCGCAATATGCAGTTTTCCGAATCTGAGTCCGATAATGAAGATAATGCAATGAACTGGTGGGCAAGACTTTCCAATGCCTTTTCTTTATCTTTTAAAAAACCATAACCATTAACTTATTTTCAATAATCAAAATTTTTTTCAACGAGATCAATAAGTAAATTTATTTCCTTCTCAGATAGTCTCTGTTCCATGACTTTAAATGTAAATATATTAAACACGACTATACAATGCAGTCAATTCACCTATTCAAAATAACCACCCAAAATAAAATAATCCTCTTCGGAACTATGGCATCACGCATTTCTAGCCAATAAAAAGTGACCAGCAATTTTTTCACCACTGTTGCCGCTTTGTGCATACCCATGAACCAGAGATCACATGATCCGAGATCAAATAAGACGAGATCTTGGTGGTGCAACGTTTACAGCTGCGATCCTTGGATCATTTTTGAACTAGGATCAAATGTCATAATGGTGCAACCAGGCATCAGAAGTCTTTTCTGCATAAGTGGGGTGTCATTTTACTCAAAATACATTACTCTAATATAGTAGAGCTACAATTTTGCAATCCCTGGATTTTGCAATAGCAGCGATTTTGCAATAACATTCTCTGGAACAATCCAAAAAATTTAAGAAACAATAAATAGTTATAGGTAAAAATGCAAGTAGTCACAATTTAAGTTTGTTAAAAAATGTTAGCAATCAGACATAAAATATTGGAGCTTTATCGTTACCCATTAACTGCTAAGCCACAATATATAAAAGAACACAAATTAGCGATAATTCCTTAAAAACGTTGGGACGATGCCACTGGTCAGCTGGTTTTCAAGGGAATCTCGCATTTGCCCCGGCTTTTCATTCCGGCGCTGCTCCATACTCACCTCACTTCACCCTCATCGGCTCTCAAAAGTCGCCCAAATCTCTTCACTCACTTAAAAACTTTGGCCGGTCTATCCACGCCTACTGCCTGCCAAGTTAGGCCATGTGCGCAACCATGACATAATATTTTATTGCATTTACTGACTTACCTCATGATTTTAGCATGAACACTTTTATTCCATGTCCCAACGAAAATAAAACTAAATATGTACATAAGGATGAAAAACTTTGTTACTATTAACCATATAACATGCAGATCACATCATTTAAAATGTAAATAGTTCACAGATATAGGTGGTTCATGATAAAATGAGCTCACTCTATACCAACCTTTTCAAAAAAAAAAAAAATATCACTGTCCCATAATTACATACATTTTAGTGTAAGCACCAATGACCGCAATACTCACAGAAAAGTTGGTAGCAAATTAGGAGAAGTAGTTCCGGATCTTATTGCCTTACTAGAGACACTTTTAAACATTAACAACACCTGAAATTCATCACTTTATTTTTATTTTATGCACACAAGAATAAAAGAAAGCACAATGGCAACATATTTATATTTCTAACAAATTCACATCATCACTTGGCTGATGCAACATTTAAAGTTATTGGGTTCATTATTTAGTTTATTCTTTTTTTTTGCCTCTTTCCATTCTAGTGTGACGTACGTTCGAAAAAAAAAAAGGTGACTTTTCAAAGTTTGTAGGCTACGTACATTCAATTATAGATTGTTTTTTTTTGTTGTGTTGGTACACATGTCCCCAACTTATGTTGACATTATCAGCCATTTTGCATTTTAGATTGTTTTTGACAGATATAAAGGTTAGAAGTGTTGTGGTTGCTTGGCGATTTTTTGCTATCGACAAAAATGGATCAAAGAATCTGTATTAAATTTTGTGTGAAAAATAAAATTAAGTGCTCCGAAGCACTTAAAATGTTGACTGTGGCATTTGAAAAGTCTACTTTGAGCAAAAAATGTTTATAAGTGGTACAAGTTCTTCACAGAAGGCCGAGAAGATGTTAATGACGATGCCCGCCCTGGACGCCCCAGCACGTCAACAACCGATGAAAACGTTGAAGGAAGCAGTGAAGAAAATTGTTATGGAGAATCGTTGAACCACTATTAGAGAAGTTGCTGAGGATGTCTGCATATCGGTTGGCTCATGCCATGCAATTTTTTCGGATGTTTTGGGCATGAAACGTGTGGCAGCAAAGTTTGTTCCAAAATTGCTAAATTTTTATCAAAAGCACCGTTGCATGAGCATCGCTCAGGAGCTGTTGAATGACGTCAACGACAATCCAGATTTGCTCAAAATGGTCATAACTGGTGACGAAACATGGGTTTATTTATGACGTCGAAACAAAAGCCCAATCATCCCAATGGAAGCGGCCAGAAGAACCAAGACCGAAAAAGGCACGCCAAGTTCGGTCAAATGTAAAGGTTTTGCTCACTGTTTTCTTTGATTACAATGGCGTGGTTCATAGTGAGTTCTTGCCAAAAGGTTGTACGGTCAATAAGGAATATTACCATGAAGTTATGCGCAGTTTGCGTGAAGCAATACGAAGAAAACGCCCGGATTTGTGGCAAAACAATTCATGGCTTTTGCATCATGATAATGCACCTGCTCACAAATTGTTGCTTGTTCGTGATTTTTTGGCCAAAAACAACACCGTAATCATGCCTCAGCCACCACATTCGCCGGACTTCGCCCCCTGCGACTTTTTCCTGTTCCCAAAACTGAAGAGACCCATGAAAGGATGGAGGTTTGCCACGATTGAGGAGATAAAGACAGCATCGCTGGGAGAGCTCAAGGCCATACCAAAAAGCGCATATCAGAAGTGCTTCGAGGATTGGAAAAAGCACTGGCACAAGTGTATTATATCTGAGGGCGATTACTTTAATTGATATTGATGAATAAATAAATATTTATCAAAAAAATAAAGTTTTTTTTTTTTTCTTTCAAACCTTGTACAAATGCTCCGAATTCCGTGAATTTACATTTCAGTGTCTGTTCCGTTCCTTGGTTAGTTATTGTTACGTGCCTTGAACAAAGTGATTTGTGTGGCAGTTCGTAACCACAAAAATAAAATATTTATTTGCAAAATATATAAAACATTTAGGCACATATAACTGTTAATACAGTGGTATATTTTGTAATTGCTTTTTGTATTTCGACGTTGTTTCTGGTTGTGGGAAGTCTTAACATTTCTCGTAATATGCCGATCTGGTCAGTGTGTGAACATGTAATTAAAGCTGGTTATAATAATATAAAAACTTGAAACTTAGGTCAAATGCACTTAATTATATTTTCAATATTGTCTAGCAATTATGGAGCTTCAATGGATGTGTGTGATATTTACGTGACCGCTAGGAAATACGAGTCAAAACCTTTTGTTGAATCTTTCAATATGCCTGGATCAACATAAAGTGAGCAATCCAAGCTGGCACGAATAATCTCAACTTCTGTAATATGAAAATTATAATCTACATTAAATGTGTGAATGCAATTTCATGAAATAAGTTATCAGTTATGTTTGATTTTTCCAGCATTCTGGTGAAATTACATTCACATTGTTGTAGTCATTCTAATTTTATAATCTAAGAGTGGTTTTCTTATTAGAAAGATTAAGACCAACTTTGTGTCATTAGACCCTGTTAAAACAAAATTCACAGAACCGATTTTCATGAAAGTTGCTGTTAGTGATAAATATCACCGTAAAAGTAAAATCGAACCTAAAATTTGGTTCAGTTTGGTTTAGACACAGGTTTTATGACAACTATTTTTGATATTCGTATCATCCTAGCAAACCTAGCCAATTGCTTACACATACATAGTAAATGTATACAATTATTANCATACCAAAAAGCGCATATCAGAAGTGCTTCGAGGATTGGAAAAAGCACTGGCACAAGTGTATTATATCTGAGGGCGATTACTTTAATTGATATTGATGAATAAATAAATATTTATCAAAAAAATAAAGTTTTTTTTTTTTCTTTCAAACCTTGTACAAATGCTCCGAATTCCGTGAATTTACATTTCAGTGTCTGTTCCGTTCCTTGGTTAGTTATTGTTACGTGCCTTGAACAAAGTGATTTGTGTGGCAGTTCGTAACCACAAAAATAAAATATTTATTTGCAAAATATATAAAACATTTAGGCACATATAACTGTTAATACAGTGGTATATTTTGTAATTGCTTTTTGTATTTCGACGTTGTTTCTGGTTGTGGGAAGTCTTAACATTTCTCGTAATATGCCGATCTGGTCAGTGTGTGAACATGTAATTAAAGCTGGTTATAATAATATAAAAACTTGAAACTTAGGTCAAATGCACTTAATTATATTTTCAATATTGTCTAGCAATTATGGAGCTTCAATGGATGTGTGTGATATTTACGTGACCGCTAGGAAATACGAGTCAAAACCTTTTGTTGAATCTTTCAATATGCCTGGATCAANGTGTGTGATATTTACGTGACCGCTAGGAAATACGAGTCAAAACCTTTTGTTGAATCTTTCAATATGCCTGGATCAACATAAACAATGAGCAATCCAAGCTGGCACGAATAATCTCAACTTCTGTAATATGAAAATTATAATCGACATTAAATGTGTGAATGCAATTTCATGAAATAAGTTATCAGTTATGTTTGATTTTTCCAGCATTCTGGTGAAATTACATTCACATTGTTGTAGTCATTCTAATTTTATAATCTAAGAGTGGTTTTCTTATTAGAAAGATTAAGACCAACTTTGTGTCATTAGACCCTGTTAAAACAAAATTCACAGAACTGATTTTCATGAAAGTTGCTGTTAGTGATAAATATCACCGTAAAAGTAAAATCTAACCTAAAATTTGGTTCAGTTTGGTTTAGACACAGGTTTTATGAAAATTATTTTTGATATTCGTATCATCCTAGCAAACCTAGCCAATTGCTTACACATACATAGTAAATGTATACAATTATTANTATTTTTGATATTCGTATCATCCTAGCAAACCTAGCCAATTGCTTACACATACATAGTAAATGTATACAATTATTAATTTTTTAGTTATTTATAAAGTTGCATGCCATTATCAATAGGAATAATGTGATAGTCTGCAGATAGTGTTACTATTGCAATGTATGCAGCGGGAGAATATTATTTTGTAATATTCTACTTAAATAAAATATCATGCCATTTAATGGGGTTTAAGTATGCCTTTTTTTTTAGTTCTACCCTTAATTATTGTTAATATTCAGTATTATCTCGGAGGGTTTCATTCCTATGATACTTAATGACAGGCGAAAATTCAAACGTTGCAAACATTTAAAGAGGAATGTTCTAAATAGCATGCTGCTGATATGAGGGGAAATAACTCAAGTATTCAACTCTTCTGAGACACACAAATGGTATAAAGAAAAATAATTTCCAGTGATTAGACCATTTATTTCTAAATAGTAAAAACCACACCATCAATATTCACAAAGAGATATTATTTACTGAAATTAACATGCGTGTATTTACAGCGTGCACTACAATAAATACAGTAGAACCCCTGTATTACATCCCCTAATTTTACACTTTCCTGCATTTTATACAATTTTTTTGGTCCCAATGTCTGTTTTTACACCATAAGTTTCCCTCTTTTTACACTTTTCTGCATTTTTGCAATGTTTTTTTCCCAGTCTCCCAAAAAATGTAAAATAGGGGTTTCACTGTATTCATTGGTTGCATTGTTATGTAAATATTAGGGATGGGTCGAATAACCAAAAATATTTGTTCCGGTTCCGGTATCAATTCTACAATTTAAATATCGGTTCCAGTATTTGGTTCTATTCTGAATACTTGCCTTTTGCTTGCAACTTCATTAAACCAATACAGGTTAAATTCATTAAATGTTGTATTTAACCTATGAAAGAATTGAACAATAACAAAGTGTGACGACAAGATTTAATGTATACAGATAAACTTGTTGTATTAAATTTATTTAAGGTTAACAAATATGTAATAAATTACATTAATATGTGGTGATTGTGATATGTTTGGAAAATACTTTAATTAAGTAACTCGTGGTGCTAAAAGCCAAAATATTGTGGCGTGCTGTACGATAACGGTAACCTACGGTCATTAAAAGAACATCAACAACTGCAGTGGCCAGCTTACCTTTTCTTTTTGCTTTTTTTACGCATTAGCTGGGTGGCCAGCTTCCTGTTTTTTTCGCTTCTCTTATGCAGTGACGTGCTGGTTTTTTTTGCCGTGCTGGAATGTGACACCTCTCAAAAAAACAGTCTTCCTTTCTCTCCCTCCCACCCCATGATATTTTGTTTATTCTTTGGCTTACACAGAAACATAGAAGGCTTGGAGGAATGTATAGGTCAACTAGCAATGTTGCTTACTGGAGAGGGCTGAGTGATAAAGAAAGAGAAGGGAGAGGAGTGATGATGTGAGAGCGAGACATGAAATAACAGATTTTTACCTTACACTTCCTTCTAAACATCACTGAACAGTTTAAGACTGCCACTCCTTTTTTTCTCGTGTAGCGCGCACCCCAAAAAGTTTTTCCTTTGTTTTGGGAAAAAAGGAAGCGCTATACGTGTGTAAATACCATAGTTATTTTTGTAACGACAGAGTTTTGCCATTGCTGTGTAGAAACGAGAACAGAGTAGTAGTTGTTAACCTAAAACCGGTTCCGAGTCAAACCTCAAGAACCGGTATAAATTGGAACCAAAGAACCGAACCGNGTTGTTAACCTAAAACCGGTTCCGAGTCAAACCTCAAGAACCGGTATAAATTGGAACCAAAGAACCGAACCGACCAATCCCTAGTAAATATATACAGTGGACTGGACTTCTGAACAGCTGATTAAACAAACACCACATGGTTATGTTTACATTGAGATAGACTGAAGGTTACGCAATGGGCTGAACGTAGAAAATACGCATGGTTGTACACAAACCATTCACTGCAAGCGCTAGGGTCATGGATACCATATGGACAGCCATTTTGTATAAAGTGCATTGTGCACGCGATGTATCCCTGATGCATTGAGTTGTTTACAAAATATACGCTATGGAAATTAACGTATTTTGGAAGTGAAACAAAACTAAACGTTGCATGGAAAAAAAACATTTCAGAGTTCTTTATTATAATAATAATTATAATAATAATAATAATAATAGTAGTCGCTATTCGTTACAGAGAAAATTACGTTGTTTTAAATTTTGGTGCATGGTGCTAGAAACTTTTATTTGTGTCAAAGTGAGGTTATAGGGGGTCATTTTAGTCGTTCAATTTTATTTTCATTTCATTTGATTTTACGTCACAGATGATGAAAACAAAGATTCTGTAAAACTCTGCATCACTCAATATTTTTAATATTTTTGGTGACAAGAGGTGGTTAAGTACATACTTCTCTGGTATACTTTATTTAGAAGAAGTCTGTCTATTAAGTGAAATCAATATTTCTGTTTAAAAACATACTTGTTTTACGGCAGAGATAATTAAACATGAACTTCATGCAAAAAATGCACTTAAAATTTAAGTTTAAAAAATTTTTAGGGGTCAAAATTGGTAGGGTTTGATTTTGAGACAGCAGCGATTTTGCGATAATATTCTCGGTAACCATTGCCCAATGCAAAATTGTAACTCTTCTGTATTAAAATTTATATTTTATTAATAAAAACCCATAATTTTTCCATCAGGTGTGCGAAGATGACAATGTACCCAGTTAGCAAAATATGCTGTGTGGATGCAATTTTCATGTTTGGAAGGAGGAGGGGGTGTTCATATTAAGCTGTTTCGGTTCATATGGACTATGTTACACAACCTAACAAATTTTGGGGAACCGTGAGTGTCTGTAAAATCGAGGTTTACTGCATTTAAAACGAAACCGAAGCTTACTTGTTTATACCTCAGATGAACACTACTTTCAGAAACTTAGGTTACCAAATCTCTATTTCAACTGATGGTATAAAGCACTGAAGTTTACATCTGTCTGTCATCACATCTGATGAACCCCAAGGGATACTTGTAAAAGGATGGACGATTGTGGGAGAGGCCTGTAAGTGAGAAAGCAAGAATATATCTGGCTCTCACCAAGTGTGATAGACTGGCAAAGAGGAGGAGACCACAATGGGAGAAAGACTTGCTGTGGTTTCACAGTCCAGATTTGTATTTGTGAGCCGATTTGTAGGCTTCCACACTGCTAATGGCATCGCAAAAAAAATTTGAGTGTAATGAGTTGTCAACTAACAATCAAAACCATGGAGAAATCAAAGTCTCAATAACACAAGCAAGGTGTGAAAGCATAGTAGAGAGAGTACAACGGCAGGACAAAACAGAGTAGTGTAGTTTCACTGTATGCGGAAACATTTGGTCGCCTGATGGCCGGAAGGTGGGCAAAGTTAATAGATACTGGCTAGTGCTGGGGTCTAAGTGGGTGGCATCTATTTTTTGATGAGCTAGCTGGACCCATACAGTAATTACGAAGAAAAATACAACGTGCAGCAACCAAAAGGGTGCAACAATTTTATTTACAACTGGTTTCCCTTAAATTTTTTTTAACTTTTTTCAATCAAATGTTTTACAGCTGAAAAATGTGTAACTATAGAAAGAATGTCACTCTAAATGGGGTCAATATAGAGAGGTTCTACTGTATAAAACTTAGCAAATGATCTAGACTATACACTGCATGTGTTTACCTCATTTTCCACAAGTAATGAACTCCCAAAATATTTTGGGCGATTTCCGAACATTCTGCATACAACCTTCACAACCTCTAAATTTGCTCCAAAAATTAAATGGAAAACTACAATTAACTCTCGATTCTAAGACCTCTGGAACTGTGACCCTCTCAAAATATTGACCCTTTTTCGATGAACCATAAAACCATTTTCCAATAACAACCCTCTTGAAATAACTACCCTTTTCCCAAGATCTGTGAGGGGTCGTAGAATTGAGAGTTGACTATATGGTAACAAACCACGCTTGGTGCAGCTGTATGAGAGGAGTCCTGTATAAGGAAAACTAGTTAGCTATATTATACAGAAGAACACGGTTATGAAGCACTGAAAAAGTAAACTCATCCAAGCCAAGCCTGCTGCAGAAAGAAAAATCAAATTTCCCATATTTTTCAGCATTGAGTAATAATATTTTAATAGTTCTTAATAAGAATTATTAACTAAAAATCTGAGAACTTGAGGTATTTGAAAATAGTCCAAAGTAACAAAACCAAATAATTTTTCTAATGATCAGGAAATGCAACTTACATTGGGGGTTGAGCAGAAGCCTGGCCAACCGGCTGTTGCTCCACGGGGAAGAACGGCAGTAGTCGTGACCCACGGCCACCTGAGATCGGCAGCTGCACCTGGCCTGGCTGCGCAGCTGCATCATCTCTTTGCCTACTTGCAGCACTGAGCTCAGCAGCAGCCGCTGCTGACTGCTGCTGGAGCAACTCCACAATGCGGGCCTGTCCCCGCCCTCGTCCCAGCACTGGTACTGGTACTGGTACTGGAGGAGGTGCTACCACCTGCACACACCATGCAACATGCACTGGCTAGCATAACTCACCACAAGCAGCACTACTTGATAGCACCACACGCCATGGATACTTTACTTACTTACTCTAATACTCAATAAGTAAGGGCTGGAAAAATTAGCATCTACTTCAGTACAAAATATTAGCCTTTTTTTTCCAGATATTAGAAATATTTTTTAGACACTAGAACTTTGTTATATGAAAACAAGAAGTTACTGATACAACAAATGAGCCTACTTTCCTAAACATGGGTGCAATTAATTTTTAAATAATTTCCTAAAAGCTGAGTTGGTAGGAAGGACTTTACCTAAACCAGAAACTTACTCAACAGTAGAGAGACAATTACAAATACAAACATGCCTTACCCGGGACTTGAAACCAGAACACCTCGTACTATAAGCTAGTGTGCAATCCACAGCATTACGGAGGTCGGATTCAGAACATCAACTTCGGATTTAATCAGTAAAATGTTTCAAATGATAGGGTTCACTAACCTAAAATATTCACAGGGGCTTTATTTTGAAAATAAGTGACTGAGCCACATAAAACATGTCATTTTGCATGGCCTATCATAGCGCTACTTGTGTGAAGAATTTGATGGAAATCTGTTGTTTGATCCCTGAGATACGACATAAAAAAATGTATTTTCTTATTTGATACTATTGTACAAAATTGCCAGAAAAAGAGGCTCTATATACGATACTTCTAATGTATACTATCTATACACAAATTTAGGTTGAATTTAGTTAAATTGTTTAATACATATCAAACTTACCTAAATAATTAAAGAAGCTGCTATTCTGAACATCATTGTCTGACCAATTTAAATTATGAAAATTTACATGGTCTTCTTTAGCATTTATGGTGTGCACAATTTGGTACAAATTTATTTGAAGTGTTCCAGTGTAACATTTGGTGGGAATCGATTGTTTGGTCGAGACGTGGCATAAAACCTCCATAATTTTCATGTGGCAATGATCATTAATGGAGAATAAAAAAGTAATGTAGAAATTTATGATTATATACTGCCATAATACAAAGTTAAGTTAACATAGATTACATAGTTTCGTTGATGTAGCACACAAAACTAAAATGATTTTATAGCCACCATTCTGAAATTAAGTACGTCATACTTAAAAATGACATGTATTAATATGGCCTGCCACAATACAACATCTTCACCAAATTTTGTCAGCATGGGTTGATTGTTTCCCAAGATATGAGGTAAAAACTTTATATTTTATTGGTGGGGTTATCTTACAAAATGGCAGAGAAAGAGAGACTGCATTGACAAATTTGATGGTTGTGATAGGTACTGCCAACATACAAAGTTAAGTTGGGATTTGTTTGGTTGATAAAATATACTCAGCTAAAATATTTATATAGCCACCATTTTGAAAAAAAAAAAAGCCTGACATACATAAAACATACCAGTTTATACCACCTTCTGCAGTATTATTTGTTTGCCGAATTTGGAAGGAATCTGTCTATTTAATAGTTGAAATATATATATGTACTGACAGCATACAGAGTTTAGTTGAAATTGATTACATGGTTTTAATAATATAGCATTCAAAGCCAACATTTTGAAAATAAGTGTCTGACATGCTTAAATCATATAATTTAACATCATCTGCATCAGTACTACTTATTTACCAAATTTGATAAGAACACGTCAATTATTTACCAATTTATGACATAATAACTTAATTTATTTGTATGGCACTATCGCCCAAAATGGTTGACAAAAGCCATTTGTTGGTATATATGATGCTTGTAATAAATACTTATATAGTATAAAAAATTTGGTCGAAATTGGTTAAATGGTATGGCAGGTATACTAAATAAAATTAAAACCTTTGTATGGCCGCCATTTTGAAAGTAACTAATCACGTTTATTAACTTACGTTTACATGGCCTACCATAGTTACTTAAATGCCAAACTGGGTGAGAATTGGTTGAATAGTTTAGGAGATATAATGTCAGATATATATATATTTAAATTGGTGCTATTTCCCAAAATGGGGGACCAACAATATCTATCTCAAGTCTTTCTTCCCTTTGAAAACTAGACTAAAAATATCATGCAATTAATTCAAATAATTTTTTTCTTGAATGTATGGTTTGATGAAGTCCTAGATTTTTCGAAATTTTGAAGAACACAGGGCATTTTGGGTTAACCTTGAATTTTAGTAATAAAAGCAAGAAATAGTTGCAAATAGTTAAATACTTTTGAAAACTCTGTTTAAAGTCATTGTCTTCCCCTTCCTCCATTGTAATTTGAATGTCACACTTCAAACTCAATATTTACATTCCATTTTTGATGACTTAATGTAAAAGTAAAGTAGATCTCCTTATAGTGATGCACCCAGATGCAAATATCTCTAAAAATTGCTGTAGAAACTTCCAAATTGTCACAAAAATATGACTTCAGTTTCATAAGAAAGATAAGTGTTTATATTTTATTCAGTGCAAAATATGTCACCATAGTAAGTGGTGCATATTTCTTCTCTGGATAAACAACAAAGTTAGTTTTATTAAAAAAACCTCTTCTAACCTGGTCAGCAGTTCTTTATTCTATTCTTGTACGCGAGAAAATATTCACATAACATTTTATAGATGTGCTGAAAAGTTAAGTTTATGAAAATCAGTTGCAATAAATATTACACCGGTTGACTGGAATATTTATTATTTAAATTAAAAGGAATGTCAAATACAGCATTTTCTCACATACAGACAAAGATATTAATGTCTAATTCCATATAAATTGATTGCAACGATAACATGTCAAATAACTGTACAATCTTGGTTATATAAAAAACATTCTATAATATACCTAGGAAGCTGCTGCTTTCGTAGCGCAGTGGTAGAAAGTGGAACTACGTGAAGATGTCGAAAGATGAATGAGCAGGAAGGGCGAGGTGGTGATGTGCGCGATAACAGGCACGGTAATGGGTTGTGAACCGGTTTGGAAGAGGACTGAGCGCCTAGGGGCGGAGGGGATGTATGTATGCCTGTGTGTCTGCCTATCAGCATGAGCATTTGGTGCTGGCTATAAAAATGACAGTGATGCAAGTAATGCAATCATAAGCAGCCCACCATTGCAGGTCTATGTTATTATGCCTGTTGCCATGCGGCCAGAAATATATCCTTTTAATATGTATATTGCACGCATTTCACTCACCTGAGTTTGAAACTGCAAACTTACAATTATGGATGGAGGTTGTCATGCGTAAAAGGTACAGAACACAAAAAAAAAATTTTCATGTCTCAACTTGTCTATACAATGGCATTTGAGAGGAATGATTATGGGTAAAATCAATGAAAATGTAATTGAGAAAAAATAATATTTTGTGAACGATTAATAAAATTTTCATCTTATCAATCACGCACTTTATTAAAAATAATAATTTTCTGTAAGTCTTTCTCATACTCACTTTCTTCATAGAGCTGCAACTAACGGTGCAACAAATGCATAGCATACCCAATAAAATAAAATTTCTATATATATAACGTGTTCAAGAAGTATGGAACCATTTTTATATATTTTCAAGTTGTGCGAGAAAGAATTTCAAACTGTGTGGGTGTGTATATAAATACATATGTATATACATATATATTTATTAGTCATTAAAACCATTTTAAACATTAATCTTCACCATTTTCCTTCAATGGGGACGGCCCATGAAAAAATATGGTAAAAGTACATCCCCCAGTTAAGGCACATGTCAACATTAATGCTAAAATGTACGTTTTATCACCAATGAAGGTACACAGAAAATACAAATTTTACTTACCCAACTGCAAAATACATCAAAGTGGCCCCATACTTCATAAACATCCAGTATATACACACAATATACTAACTCATTCCTTTTCAGGACGTTAAATCCACCGAGGATGTAAAACAGGAAACTCCCAATGACTTGAATGAGACCACACTTGCAAACAATGAATATGAAGATCTCGCAGATGATCAAAGTGTTTACAGAAAACAGTTGTCACCTGTTCAGCCCTAAGTTCAATAATAGGAAATTAACTATACTTCAAAGAGTATAAAAAACCAAAAAAGCAAACAGGTATAATAACCACTGCAATAAAAGAACTTAAAGATTTAAATTAATTACTCTTTGCCCATCCTCCTCCTAATTACACAGACTACCATAGTTGACTTAGAGAAAACCTGGAAATACAACGAATCCTAATGGATTTCAGAATCAAGCACACAAACTCTAGGTCTGCCGTATCGCCGGCAATGTCAGCCTGTGACAACAGCACGTATACCATCTTAATATGGTCCATACGGTATAAGGAGGCCACTTTCTGACAGTCAGTGAGTGGCAACTTGACGTATACGAAACAAACAAAGCGCCATTTACAAAATCCTGTATCAGCTGATGCACGAACGAACAAAAGTTTAAAATTACGTTGGCTATTCTGAGTGCACTGCCGATGCGCATCAGAAAAGCAGAAAATACGCGTATAAGAAAGAGTTCGTAGATTTATTAATACATTTTATTTTACGAGGTCACAAAACAATGGTTGTTAGTGTTAAAAACTAAACTTAGTGATAATGTTGTTATGTTTAGGTGATCAAAATGAAATTTACAATAGAACGATACGACGTGGAAAAGTTTTCTGAAGTTGTGCTAACTTCAGAAAGCTTTTTCACGTCGTATCATCCATCTCAAACCTTGCTTTCAACACGTCCATGATATTAATTCCAAAAGCATACAGAAATATTGCATAATATTGTTGAATAATTTTTTCTGATAGTTTGACGAAACGACACGAATTTGAAATATATTTCCAGCCAGTAACATAAGAATTATCAACTTTAAAAAATACGCTATCTGTTGACCATGAAAAGAGTTACTCAAAACTTCGCAGTGACGTGCTGCGCACTATCTATTGGATATTCTGTGAGCTATTACCAGCCAGAAATGAACCTCTTTCCTGCGCGATATATAACGAATTTACAAACATATGCCAATAGTTATATTTTTCCACGAGCTCTGCATAATTTTNTTTTTCCACGAGCTCTGTATAATTTTAAAGTAACATATATTTCATGTACAACGATTTGGGGTAAAAGTAATTTATATTCGGCCGGTAATCATTGATCTACGTAAATTATACGCCATATTGTTCTCTCGAAACCCATCTCGTTGATTCCGTAGACACTGGTGAATAGTTTTTAAGCAATTCTAACGTTATTCCACGTCATATATTTCCCAACTAGAATATATTAGCTATAACGTCCAAAGTGTAATAATAGATACAACAGACCGTCTCGCAAATTTTAACCAAAATTCACTATCTCGGACAAATTAAAAAAGAGTTATCAAATATCTAATTATTTGCAACATTTTATATTTTTAGTTTGTAATGTTCCGCCTTTGTTACGTTTACGTTATATTTAAAATATTACAGCCTCACAGGTGGGCGCCATGTTGTTAACGTTCGGCACTTGCTACACTCGTTATTTATAATAATGCCACGGCTTGCTCAGAGGTAGAAACAAGAGACTCAGTAAATTGAACGCTAATTACTTAAGAAAGAAGTTCCAGATTAGTTTGATATATATATATTTATTTAACATTCAGCCACACAGTTCACAGACGGAGATCTAGTATGCAGAGTACGAACCTCTCTTGAGATAAATATAAAAGTACCGACACAGCGCCACAGTAGTTTACCGGTTATTGTCTCAAAACTTGCATAANCTCTTGAGATAAATATAAAAGTACAGACACAGCGCCACAGTAGTTTACCGGTTATTGTCTCAAAACTTGCATAAAAATAACTATATGCGGCTACCTCCCACACCGGCAGAGAAATAAAATAATAAAGTCTAGTGGGCGATGTGGGGGTTCAAGTCACACACAACGCGACCTAAACTATCATTGTACTACGATGACTACTGTTCTGACCTGCCCTCACGGGCGACTGCCCCGAAGTACCTTCTTCCGACGACTGACTTCAATAAGACTGCTCTGAGGGCGACAGACAGACACCCTTTTTGTGCTGCCTATCACCCCCCTCTCCTGAGATAAGCGCCTGGCATCTGCCAGCAGCGTCATCTAAAACTGCACGTGTCCCGCTCTCAACACGTTATCGATACTGCGTTGTCAACAGAAACGAACCTCTCGTACAACAAAAACTTGTTGACGTTGCTTGATCCACAGAAACGAACTAATCTAATTAATGCTGACGCTTCCTCAAAAAACCAAAGTTCGAAACAAAACTGTAACAGTCCTCCTGATAAAACGTAATACGGCAAACATCCTCCCGATAACCTACAAACGCACACGTCTGCCGGATGAACTATCACGGGAAACGAGCCACCACGGCTTTAAACTTTAACCCGATAAAAATATTAAGAAGCTTTCCAAAGCTTCAAACACACAAAAGAATTTTACACCCGTGTCCCGAAAAATTATGAATATTGCGTCATTACAAGTTTTATAACCTACTTATATTTTTAGACAGATGTCAGTCTTAAAATATCTCAAAATTTGTTTAGCATTACAGTACAATGAGAAGTGTATTAGCTGACAGCGTGTTGATAAAACATACAGCCCCGACGTGACGGACCAGCTGATGGCGGAAGGATATGTAGTCAGATGTAAACAATGGCGCTACTTTCGCCGAGCTGTCAAAAAAGTGGCCTTCTTATATGGTACAGAATATACCGACCATCCTCTATAGGAACTTCTTACCAGCTTGAGCCACCCAATCCCATTTTTAGCATTAATCTCATAACAAATGCCTTGACTAGTAGTGGACTACAGTTTAAGACTGCAAACAATAAAGATGGCTAAGACTAACTGCAATACTGTATGTAACTATATTTTGTAGTATTGTACAATAAATTGCAGTACTAAGATATTTAAATCGTTATTACTAACCTTTGCTATAGATACTTATGAAAAAATGGTTAACTGATTTATTATAATGTTATTAAAGTAATATTTTTTAGGATACAGTACTAGGAGTGTCTGAAAAACGGTACATCAGATATGTAATTTTCATTACATGTTTAATTTTATTAAAAGTTAAAAAAATCTATTGGTATAATTACTTTCATTTTTTACGAATACTACAAATAAAGATATTACTTAATTTCACAAAATTCTTCAACATCATGTATATGGCATCACAAACTTCAGGTATAATATTTGAAATGGAGGCTTCTGATAACCAAAAGAACACTGATAACATCCTGAAATTAGTTCCAAATGCTAGAAAAGCCAAAGTTATTTCTAACTTCAGTTTTACAGACAGAGCAATACGCATCACAGTATGTTGACATGTAACTAATGGACTTATTAGGTGCAGTAGCTCTTCGAATTGTTATGGTACAAGTCTCAATACTGCTTTAAATTCCTGAAGATCTGTTGAATATAGCTCTCTAATAATAGTTTCTGATGCTCCCATCCTTTTATTACTCAACCAAGCTCGTACCCACTTTTATCTTTTCTTCTCTTCTCGCAATACCTGTAAACGTTCTTCACACCCAACTAAAGAAATCAAACGCACCCATCTATGAAGTATTACTTATATATATATGCACACACCATTTTTTATACTGTCATGGACAACAAACTTTTTCCAATTCAGAGTATCTTACTTTCAAACTGAGCTAGTTCAAGCTAATGTTTATAGTGAATGCCATTTAAGTCTTTGCTCATGAAACATTACAACAATAAACTAACAATAAACATTGATAAAACAAACTATATGATAATTACAAGATTATCAAGTAATAAAATCTAAATTTTAACTTAGAATTTTAAAAAGAGCCCTATTTCTTGAGTAAATGTTGCCAAATACTTAGACCTAAAAACTGACCATAAACTAAGCTGGGTTAAACATGTGGCATACATAAAATAAAACACTGTGCTTTTTATTGGCATACTCAGTCTTTTGAAATGAGTGCCAGAAAAACTGTGTGAGCATTATGCATTAATACACCTACATTTTCAACATACGAATGTAATATAGGGCCAACGAACAAAAAGTATTACAAAAGAACTTTAAGTATTACAAATGCAGGCACAAGAAATACTTTATTGCATTCTCTTTTTGACACCAACATGTCGACTATATCAAATAAGTGATATCAAACCACTAAAAAAGCAAGTTCAACTTTGTATCAAGTTTGGCATATAAATTAATAACAACATTCATTCAAACCTGTCTTTTACTACCAATAAAGATGTACATGAGCACAAGACAAGCAAACAACTTTCACAGGGAGTCAGTATAAACAGATAAATATAGATGTACAAGTGTAAGAGTTAGTCTTAAGTAGACTTTGTAATAATTTACCTAACAAAATTAAAGCAATCAAACAAAAAAATTTATTTATGAAAATGGTCCAAAAGTACTTACGATGCATATTATAATGAAGATGTTTAAATGTGAAGACTTAACTGAAATGTAAAACTAAGCTAGGGAAATCTGTAAAGTAGTGTAACACTTTGAAATAAATTTGTAATGTATGTTAAACTATTGTTTGCTAAAAGATGTTTTAACTTGTAGCATTACGGTAAGTGTATATGTAAAAACACTATTTTCTGCTATTGGTATGTATAGTCCCTCAATACAGCTCTGCTCTCCAAGACATTTAATTAATAATTTCAACAAAAAAAAAACAGTTGATACCAAAAATCTACATATGTAGCACAATCATTCTTCCTATGCACAGAATCTGGTGTAACAACCAACACTGTAGTTACAAGCCTACAATAAAGCTAGTAAGCACCAATGGCAAGTTGTACAAATTTCAATATGTTAAAGTACAGTATGTGTTGTGGCGAAGGCCTACAACATTCACAGTATTTTCTGAATCAGGGCAGTGTACTTGCTTTGTGTTCTTGTAACAACTATTTTTTGGTGTTTCTAAGTTTACTATGAAAATGTGATATACAAAAACTTGATTAATTATTTTGGTGTAATTACATAAACACACAATTTAAATTTTTTTTATTCATAATCACTGGAAAATATTAGCCATTCAGGATTTTGGTGCACAATATAGCAAACTAACAACTATTCCTAAATAAACCTACAAATTTGATTGAATCAGAGGTGTTCAGCCTCCAACTAAGTTGGGTTAATCACATGGTACAAACACAAATGTGTAATTGAAGGGTGTGTCACAGAAGACTAATTTAAAACGCAAATAAGAGTTTTTAAGATATTTGAAAAATATGTTTTTCTTTGTTTTTTTTTTTTTTTACAGCATATTAACTAGGTTCCCTGATTGTACCTTGTGACTATATTATAAAATATTGAAGAGGGGTTCACTGTCATACTATTTTTGCTTGCCATTCTGTAATTTTACTGACTCAGACTCTGCAAGCATTTAGAATAATCACAGCAGCAAAGAAGACTTAAATGGCAGGTTTTTTGTGTCCATACTAGGATTTTGTTTTCATTGTGATACAAATTGCTAGATGATACTTTAACCGAGTACAGGTCATTGCATACGCATACTGGCAGTTAAGTGGTATTCTTAGATAACATATACTTTTTATAAAATAAATTTTTTTGTAAGTGTACCACTTTAATTTAATTCCAGTAATCGTTAGTATCCGATAAATACTTTTTTATTTATGCCTTATGGATTAAACAACATTTCAACATGTCCGAGTACATGCATATTACCAGTTGTACCAACCAAATTCCGATAAAGCCAAATTTGATCACCAATCTCAAACTTGATCTTCTTACAAGAAAAGAGAACACGGGCGTAGAGTACACACTAAATACAGCATTCTGATTAGCAACACCTTCATGCACAGGAATACGTCTTCCAAAAAATTATATCTCGCGGTTCGATTTCAGACAAATCTGTAAATGTCGGATCTTTTGCATTATGCACCTTACGAAAGAAACAAAATTCCATAAGTCCACTACTGGCTTTAGCAGTTATACCTTGAACACCAAAGTGATATAAAAAAGAAAGAATAATATGACTCCCTTCTACACTCAACATTTTAACACACCATGAATCATCTTCATCAACATCAACTGTCAAAATATTACGATACACCTTCCTAGGATAATACCTAGAAACACTATATNAGTGATATAAAAAAGAAAGAATAATATGACTCCCTTCTACACTCAACATTTTAACACACTATGAATCATCTTCATCAACATCAACTGTCAAAATATTACGATACACCTTCCTAGGATAATACCCAGAAACACTATATTGCCTTCGTAGCATTATGTGATGGGTCTTCTCTAATGACACGGAGTAAAGTAAATTCTCAAACGCTTCCACTGAACTTATATAAAAACAGAATATTAATTAACACAAATGACAAAGGTATTTAAAGAGTTAAAATTAACATTACCAACATTAAATTACAATTTCCAAACAAAAATGCTACTTACAACACTATTGCATTTAAGAAACGGGCAGCGCAAAGTGTGTCTCATAAGCTGGCGGCTGGCATCAGTAATATTAGGACGCCGGGCTGAGACATCCATGACACTTTGAGGTTATGTCTTGGGTGACAATCTCAAAGTGTAATGGACACCGCAGTCCGTTGCAACCCACTCGCATATTTGTTCCAGCAAAGGCAGTTTTGTTCTTCCTGTTGGCATATGCTCCCTGTCCACACTGGCAATCCATTCACCATACAAACAACGCAGATTATCTTTAAATGGCTTATTTATGCACACATCCAATGGCTGCAGAATCGACATAGGGCCACCTGGAATAACAAACATCTCGGTTTTTCCTTCATTTAACAGTTTCTTGACAGGCTCCACCAAGTGCCCTCGGAAACTGCCCAAAACCAACAAGGCTGGCTGTTTAAGTAATGCTCCAGGCCGGTTATTACACACGCACTTCACCCAGTTCTTCATTAAAGTTTCATCCATCCAGCCTTTATCTGACATATGGTGGCAATTTGCTCCAGTCTGCTGTTATTGCCTCACTGCACACCATAATTTTTCATTGNTGCACATGCACATGTACACCACGCAGGAGCTTTCTTTTTGGCAGTGTTTTTTGCTTGAAAATGACATATGGTGGCAATTTGCTCCAGTCTGCTGTTATTGCCTCACTGCACACCATAATTTTTCATTGCCGGTTGTTTTCACCATTACACTTGAGGATCCTTTTTCAGTTATTGTGGAGTTCCTTGGCAAATAAAAAAAAAACCGGCGTTTGGTTAGCATTGCAGATTTGAGACAACAAATATGCTCTGGTTTTCCTCTTCTCATTCACAAACTTGTGGAATTTTAATAGCTTGTCAGTATAATCAGCAGGCAGCTTCCGACAAACTGATGTTCTCCTTCGCATTGACAAATTATTGCGTCTCATAAAACGCATGACCCAGCCAATCGAAGCTTTGAAGCGACTTATCGATTCTCTTCTCTTGCGGAATTTGNGCCGGTTGTTTTCACCATTACACTTGAGGATCCTTTTTCAGTTATTGTGGAGTTCCTTGGCAAATAAAAAAAAAACCGGCGTTTGGTTAGCATTGCAGATTTGAGACAACAAATATGCTCTGGTTTTCCTCTTCTCATTCACAAACTTGTGGAATTTTAATAGCTTGTCAGTATAATCAGCAGGCAGCTTCCGACAAACTGATGTTCTCCTTCGCATTGACAAATTATCGCGTCTCATAAAACGCATGACCCAGCCAATCGAAGCTTTGAAGCGACTTATCGATTCTCTTCTCTCGCGGAATTTGCCGAGCCTTTACTTGCAGCATGTCGTAGGAAATTGCATATCCATTATTCTGTCTCTCACGTACATATTCAAGTACACCTGTATCAAATACTGGGAACTTGCCTTCTTTAGCACCCCGAAATGCTTTTCACTTAACGTTTGTATTGCTAAGTTCAGTTTTCTGCTTCCTTGAGCCCCGCACCAACTTTTCATTTACTCCGAATTCACGGCCTGCGGCTCATTTTCCATACTCTTCAGCAAACAAAATCACTTTCAGTTTGAAACCTGCGGTGTAGATACTTCACTTTTCCATCACGAAACTCTGTCACACTTCTTCACTCCCACAACATCAAAACAACACTACGTGCTGCGCAAAGACGATATAAGAGAAACACATGCAAGTCAGGCTAACATTTGGTACCCAAGAACCAACCCTAATGTGCTGCTATCTCTGTACATTCCACAGGAAGCTTTCGAAAATAATCTATTATTATGTCAGCTATCGTATGGCAAGAATCAATTCCTTTTATTTCATTTGATTCTTTTAAAATTTATTTTTCTGTTAAGGATTGCAAAGGAAATTACGTAACGGAATTATTGAAATGCCTTTCTGTATTATGCACATTTATTTAAAACTTTCAAAAATAAACTGCAGAGATAATGGTTAGGTTTTTGCTTTTGAAAAAATCGCTAGAAATACTTGAAATATATATAATAAAAAAAAAAAAGCTCAATAAAATTTTCCTCTTAAAAATATCACTTCATATTAAATTAAATGTTTTAACTATTTCTTTTTTCCAATAAATATATAAACTCCAGCAGTCAAGGCTGCGTCTGGAGTGCTATCTCTGTACATTCCAATCGAACTACGTCCAACGAACTTGCGGCGCACTTTGACTGCGCTGTAGGCCTGTAGCTATGCTTGGCAATACCGCTTGCTTGCAAGATCACAGCTGCCACATGACCTTTGCCAAGGTCGCGTGCATCAGCCATCCATAGCGCAGGCTGTGTTTTACAGGATGTGTAACCACAAAGATGAGCGCAAGCTATAATCAATAAATTTTTTTTTAACTCCCCTGGAAAATAATGGTGCAACCTATAAGCGCAGGCGAATTATATGCGATAAAATATGGTACTTATCTTATCCAGGTCAGTTACAACTATGGGACAGAAAATCTCATCTACCAGCTACAGTATGTTCACTGCATTGCAGAGAACATTGGCCTTACTACTAACACACTTAAACACAAAACGAAAGGCCACAGAGTTGCCACCAAACAAGCCGTAGCTGAGGTAAATGTAACTTTACATGAGAAACCAATCACATGCAGCATCTCACAATGAGAACTCTTGACTCATGTTATACAACCAGAGAGCTGAGAACCCTACCACCTTCTAAAAATAGCGCAAAACTGTGATGCTGAAACTGGCACACCAATACATAACCAAATCCAGACATACACCTGGCTTAAATATAAGATAACCCCTCTGCCACATTTCAAATTTTCCACCTCATCCTAGTTTGCCTCCTGGCCACTAGGTTCTCTGTTTGCCAACCAATGCTTAACAGACTGCAATGTACCACCACTCGCCACCTGCGCATCCGCATGAAAAATGTGTTAGTCCAACTTTTATGTGTATCTCTATCTACGAGTACCACCCTGTGTATAATTGAGTTTTCTGTCAACCTTTTACAATGTATTTAGTAGGCTAGCAGCCTATTACCGCAATACCTTAAAACTTTATAAGTTATAATAATTCGAATTTTATTTGCATACAAGCAAAATCTAGCAGTCTTCCTTGACCATTACAAAGATAAAACATGTTGGAATGCCAACTTAGCTATAATAACCTACATTGAGTACGAGACTCATTTTAGTTCAAATCTGTCTTTCAGTTCCTGCCATAAAAGGAATAACGAGAAAAAAGTGCATTGTACTTNTCAGGCTAACATTTGGTACCCAAGAACCAACCCTAATGTGCTGCTATCTCTGTACATTCCACAGGAAGCTTTCGAGAATAATCTATTATTATGTCAGCTATCGTATGGCAAGAATCAATTCCTTTTATTTCATTTGATTCTTTTAAAATTTATTTTTCTGTTAAGGATTGCAAAGGAAATTACGTAACGGAATTATTCAAATGCCTTTCTGTATTATGCACATTTATTTAAAACTTTCAAAAATAAACTGCAGAGATAATGGTTAGGTTTTTGCTTTTGAAAAAATCGCTAGAAATACTTGAAATATATATAATAAAAAAAAAAAGCTCAATAACATTTTCCTCTTAAAAATATTACTTCAAATTAAATTAAATGTTTTAACTATTTCTTTTTTCCAATAAATATATAAACTCCAGCAGTCAAGGCTGCGTCTGGAGTGCTATCTCTGTACATTCCAATCGAACTACGTCCAACGAACTTGCGGCGCACTTTGACTGCGCTGTAGGCCTGTAGCTATGCTTGGCAATACCGCTTGCTTGCAAGATCACAGCTGCCACATGACCTTTGCCAAGGTCGCGTGCATCAGCCATCCATAGCGCAGGCTGTGTTTTACAGGATGTGTAACCACAAAGATGAGCGCAAGCTATAATCAATAAATTTTTTTTTAACTCCCCTGGAAAATAATGGTGCAACCTATAAGCGCAGGCGAATTATATGCGATAAAATATGGTACTTATCTTATCCAGGTCAGTTACAACTATGGGACAGAAAATCTCATCTACCAAGCTACAGTATGTTCACTGCAATGCAGAGAACATTGGCCTTACTACTAACACACTTAAACACAAAACGAAAGGCCACAGAGTTGCCACCAAACAAGCCGTAGCTGAGGTAAATGTAACTTTACATGAGAAACCAATCACATGCAGCATCTCACAATGAGAACTCTGACTCATGTTATACAACCAGAGAGCTGAGAACCCTAACACCTTCTAAAAATAGCGCAAAACTGTGATGCTGAAACTGGCACACCAATACATAACCAAATCCAGACATACACCTGGCTTAAATATAAGATAACCCCTCTGCCACATTTCAAATTTTCCACCTCACCCTAGTTTGCCTCCTGGCCACTAGGTTCTCTGTTTGCCAACCAATGCTTAACAGACTGCAATGTGCCACCTGCGCATCCGCATGAAAAATGTGTTAGTCCAACTTTTGTGTGTATCTCTATCTACGAGTACCCCCCTGTGTATAATTGAGTTTTCTGTCAACCTTTTACAATGTATTTAGTAGGCTAGCAGCCTATTACCACAATACCTTAAAACTTTATAAGTTATAATAATTCGAATTTTATTTGCATACAAGCAAAATCTAGCAGTCTTCCTTGACCATTACAAAGATAAAACATGTTGGAATGCCAACTTAGCTATAATAACCTACATTGAGTATGAGACTCATTTTAGTTCAAATCTGTCTTTCAGTTCCTGCCATAAAAGGAATAACGAGAAAAAAGTGCATTGTACTTNGAGACTCATTTTAGTTCAAATCTGTCTTTCAGTTCCTGCCATAAAAGGAATAACGAGAAAAAAGTGCATTGTACTTGTAGCATTTGTTTACAAACATTTTTTACTTCATTGACAGAACAGCTGTGGCAGAAGGATATGTTGTGGACACACTTACTTTTGCAGAACTGTCCAAATTTATCCATTTTTTATGAAACATGAAAAATTGCTTCTGTATGAACCAAATCTTGCAATATGTAAGGTTTGTAATCAGCCTGCTGGGATGCTGCAGCATGCCCCCTTCCCTACTCTATATGTGCACACTGCATTAATACGATGCTTTACTAGCTACCTCTGCTGCAATTTTTAACCAACTGTGACAAGTATTTTCTTCTTCGTATTATGGTGTACCAATTAAAGCCAGCATTACAATACTTTACCATTAGCAAACACATTTAAATGGCAACTTCTTAAATTTTTGTCAAGATTTTTCCAATTTTTCTTTAACTTTTGTAATTTTTTTATGGTTACCAAGAATGACCTCGTAAAACCAAGGGTCTACTGTACTTGGAATACCAGAAAGAAAAGTCAAAATGAATTTATAACAGCACTATCATGAAATGCATCTGAAAGCCAAAAACCTCCCAGAAAGACAAAATATGTAGCCCATACTACTATTGTCTGCCTCTGTCACTATGTGCACAAAACTGGAGTGTTACACACATGGGAGAGTGAGGAGAGAGGGGTGGGTGGAGAACAGCCCTTCAAGATGTCATGTGTCATGTNGGAGTGTTACACACATGGGAGAGTGAGGAGAGAGGGGTGGGTGGAGAACAGCCCTTCAAGATGTCATGTGTCATGCGAATCCTAACCCAGAAGGCAGTGTATTCATATTATTATGGCAGATGTTCTTAAGGACTTTTCACTAAGTTTTTTGTATTGTGGCAGACAAATTAGGGACCCACATAGTGAAACTGCTACATTTTATCACTGTCCGCTACTANGGAGTGTTACACACATGGGAGAGTGAGGAGAGAGGGGTGGGTGGAGAACAGCCCTTCAAGATGTCATGTGTCATGTGAATCCTAACCCAGAAGGCAGTGTATTCATATTATTATGGCAGATGTTCTTAAGGACTTTTCACAAAGTTTTTTGTATTGTGGCAGACAAATTAGGGACCCACATAGTGAAACTGCTACATTTTATCACTGTCCGCTACTAAATGTATTTTTTAAAGATTTCTAATTGCGATTCCAATTTAAAATCCTTATGACTTTCAATTTTTTCAGTCTGCTTAAAACTACCATATCCACCCCAAAATAAGACAATAGTTTTAACTTAAAGTATTTAAAAAAATGGGAAGGTCGTCTTACAACCGACAGCAAACTGTTTCAACCTACAACACGCAATATTTACATTCCAATTAAACTGCCAATCACATCACATGTAAAGGCACATATTTTTCATACAAATGTGACACACAACAGGAAAGGGAACCTTATCTTATTTGGGATTAAGGTCCCTTATTCAGTTAACGCTAAATAAAATTCAGTTATGCCTAAACTTCACTATTTACATTACGGGTATAGCATTAACCTATTGCTGCTATGTAAATAATGGCAGCCATGGAATTCAAAACATGAAACTCCTAGATAACACAGTACGAANTTAACCTATTGCTGCTATGTAAATAATGGCAGCCATGGAATTCAAAACATGAAACTCCTAGATAACACAGTACGAAAAAAGTAGTGTGAACTTCTTACACTTTTATACCACGGCAGTGTTCCAAACTGCCAAAGACCTGCAGTGAATGATGCATAGTTTTGGCTCTATAAGGGTGGCACTACCTGTACATATTTCTTTCACGTGTTTAGTACCGTATTCATATTCACCCAAAAATAAGACAACCATGAATGTATGATGACCCCTTTATTACGAGATCATGTTACAAGAAAATTATTTACTTGCCATTTTAATTTTCTTGCTTAGAAAGTCATTGCATAAAATCACAACAGAAAGTTAAATAACTTAAATTTTTTGCTTAAATAGCAGCATAAAATTAAAATACTAAATGCTAGCATTTAATTTTTTTTTTACATTTAAAAAAATATATATGGCATATTTCCACGGTTTTCTTTCAGAAATTAATGTTATTCGGCTTTTGTTAAGGTGTATCAACTTCTGTTTAAAGTGTCAGAAAAAATATATCCATAGAATAAAATAACAATATGAACATATTAAACACTAGAAAGAAATATGCACAGGTAGTGCCACACATATGGAACCAAAACCATCCATTATTTACTGCAGGTCGTTGGTATACTGTCTACCATATAAGAAGTCCACATTCTTGACACAACTGTTAGCGGCGCGGAAAAGCAAATACATAGGTAAGCGGTAGTACTGGTGTGCCAAGTATAGGCTTTGATGCTCCGAGTCAGCGTGTCCAGGAGGTGCTGCTACGTGTGGCAATTGGTGAACTGCTTGGGTGGCGCTGCATTCGTAAACAGAGCTTGGTGGACGTGTGTAGGGTCATTCGTAAACTCTGTACACAAAATATATGTTACTTTAAAAATTATACAGAGCTCGCGGAAAATAAAACATTTGTATATACGCGTAAATACGTTATTTTAAAAAACAAAACTATAATATGTTTCTGGGTGTAGTTCGGGATATGGATAACAGATAGCGTGGAAGGGCGTGTTGCCTGTACCTCACAAGATGGCAGCACATGGTTGGAGAGTCTGGAAACTTGAAAAAGGTTTCGATTTTTTCGTTACATTTGGATACGGATTGTTTTATTGTGCATCTCATTTTGAACACCTATACATTACTATTTTATAACGAAGTTTCGTTTCTAGAACTAAAAACTGCTGTTTTATGACCACGTAAAATAAAACGTATTAATTAATCTACGAACTCTTTCTTAGGACGCGTATTTTCTGCTTATCTGATGTGCGTCGGTACTGCTCTCAGAATAGCCAACGTAATATTAATTCCTGTTCATTCGTGCATCAGCTGATACAGGATTTTGTAAATGGCATGTTGTTTTGAATACGTTAAGTTGCCACTCACCGACTGTCAAAATGTGGCCTTCTTATAAGAAATGAACTTTAGTTTGGAACACGGCCATGGTGTGAAAGTGTACAAAGTGTGTACCACTTTTGTACCATGTTATCTATGAGTTTCTTGTTAAGAATTCCAAATGGCCCCCATTGTTTACTAAGCAGGAATAGGTTAATGATACTACAGTAATGTAAAAAGGGAAGTTTAGATATAAATAAAATATATTTAGCATTATCATCAACTGTGTGTCTTTATTTATATGAAAAATATATGTATTTACAATGTAATGACTCAGTACTATAAATTTTTGGGATACGCAGTTTATTTTCTTTCGCTTTGCCAAGCTTCGTAATATTTTATCGGGTTCAAAATTAAAAGCAGCGGTGGTTCATTTATCGTTATCGGACATACGTTTGCAGTTTAACTTTTATCAGGCATACGTTTGCCTTTTCAAAAATCTTAGTTTGTGTTAGTAGTCAACAATAGATTAGAAACTTTCCGACTGCGTCGACAGGTTTTGTTCGAGAATTTGATTATCTTTAACTAACGACACAGTTAAGCTGGCTACGCAGTTCGGATAGCGTGGGAAGAGCGTGCGTGGCAACCCACGCCAGGCCCTTATCTGAGGAGAGGGGGGTGATAGGCAGCACANGGATAGCGTGGGAAGAGCGTGCGTGGCAACCCACGCCAGGCCCTTATCTGAGGAGAGGGGGGTGATAGGCAGCACAAATAGTCGTGTGCCGGTCGCCTTCCAGCAGTGGATAGCAAGCAGTCGACACCCTTCAGCAGTAGACTCTTGGCAGTAGACTCTCAGTGCTCGCCTAGGCCGCGTCGGACATGGCGCATAACCCCCACACAGGCAAACTTGAACTTGTTCTTTTATTTCTCTGCCGGTGTGGGAGGTCGCTGCCTTTGTTTTTTCTTCGGGCAAGTTTTTATAACGTAGTTAATCACCAACGACTGTGGGGCTACTCTATACTTTGTCTTTGTATCTGTGAACCCTGTTCGTACTCTGCATACCTGAAAACTATGTGAACTGTGGCATCTTTAATAANCTTTGTCTTTGTATCTGTGAACCCTGTTCGTACTCTGCATACCTGAAAACTATGTGAACTGTGGCATCTTTAATAAATAAAACTAAAGACGAATAAACCGGAACTTGACTACGTTATTTGGTAATTAATTGGCACATTTTTAAAGGGTCTCGTGTTACTTCCTCTGAGCTAGCCGAGTGGTAATTTCCAGCCGTCAATACCTTGACGTGTGGCATTACAACGTGTGATGTGATTGGTAGTCGAGTGGGTATATAAATTGTGTGTTATTGTAGGTTGAAACAGTTTGCTGTCGGTTGTAAGACGACCCTCAATTTCTTTAATACTTTTTGAAGTAAAAACTCTAGTCTTATTTTCGGGTGACATATTTTTTACAAACACAGCAAACAGAAGTCGGTAAACATTTGCTGAAAAAAAAAATTGTTAAAATCATATGCCATATATACTGTCTCTATTTTAATGTCTTAAAAAAATTAAATACTAACATTTATTATAGTGTACATTTATAGCACCAATCTCAGTCATTTAGTATTTTAATTTTATGCCGTGATTTAAGCAAAAAAAAAAATTAAAGTGATTGAGCTTTTTGTTTGTGTGATTCCATGAAATGATCTTCTAAGCAAAAAAAAATTAAAATTGTGCGTAAATTATTTTTCTTGAAACATGATCTCATAATATCAGGGTTATCTTACATTCAGGGTTGTCTTATTTTAGAGTGGATACAGTAGTTACCTTCCCCGGGGTGGTGAAGTAGAGTTATCTCCCACTATTTAAACGGAATGAGTGTTAATGAGTAAAAACTATATCTTTAGGACTTTTTCTGGAAGCAGAAACCATAATGAAAGTGAAAGAGAAGCTAAAATAATATGTTCCTTTCATAGATTATGTTAATGTAGGCATCTATGGTTTAAATTTTCACCATATGTTTCAAAGTACAGTAGTATGTAAGATCCAATCAAAACTCTCACTTTTAACACTTTCTATTATCCTACTGCTAATGCACCCGCCAACTTAAAACGGACACCTCAAACAACCACGTGCCTCACATACCAAGTCCAAAAATTTTATCACTTCAGTTTCTGCGGACATTCACATTCAGCAAACTCGAAGCTAACTTGCATCTGACCCCAAGTGTCTATGTGCCTCACAAACCAACTACCAAGTCCTCTCTGAAAATCAGCATTTCATCTTACTGCCACAAATTACACTAAGAAAAACTCTGTCCAATAAGAGGTTAATCCAGGCCTGCCGTTTTAACAGATTTTATAAATTTTAATGGATTTTTAACTCTAGGAAAATCTCTGTGAATTAATTCTAATATCATATAATATTCTAATACCACTGACATGTACAAAATAATTTTGTGCGATCTATTATATCTCAACAATGTTGTATACTTGACGCACTGTAACTAATGATTAAATAGCATGTAAAATCTCTCTAAATGATTATTAGGTGATACAAAACTACATGGTACAAAGAAATGTTAAAAAGTCTCGCCCAAACAAAGCTCTTAGAGAGCAGTAAAACCACAGCATGTTATCTCCATTTACCCAAATATATTACGTTCGGAAGGGTGACNCAAAGCTCTTAGAGAGCAGTAAAACCACAGCATGTTATCTCCATTTACCCAAATATATTACGTTCGGAAGGGTGAAATTTTTATCTCCACAACGAATATCCATGTCAGTTATTAATTAATAAATCATGCAGGTGTCATTTACACATCTGATCGTATTTCACTTCAAAATAGCAATATGTTGATAACTGTAAAAAGTAAACAAACTTATTTTCTTTAACGTGCTAAAGATATTGTGCGTGCACACAGCACTTTACTCAAAATGGCTGCTGTGTACATGCGACACTAGCGCCCGCAGCGATGTGTGTCAGTTTCACTGACACGTTTGTTTGAAAGATTCTTGCAATGGATGTGAATAATTAAGCGAAATATTTTGGATATACGCCATTGCTTCAATACCGCATGTCCTAAATATTTCGCTTAATCATTCACTGGGGTGGGTATACAGTTATCTACATATTTCTGCTCCTGACTGTATGATCACATGCAATCCGAATTTGGTGACTGTGTTTTGTGTTTGGCACTGATATCAAAATGGAGAGGAAATTAAAATTATCNCACATGCAATCCGAATTTGGTGACTGTGTTTTGTGTTTGGCACTGATATCAAAATGGAGAGGAAATTAAAATTATCCCCGATACGGTCATTGTATAAACAAAAGTGTGAGTGGAGAAAAGAATTACTATGGTTTGTACATTCCAAACAAAAACAATTACATTAAATAGGTAAACTTCCTTCATTGCAACTTTTTTCTGTAATTTGCCAATTTTTTTTACTTCAAAGGATTTTACAGAATTTGACCCAATGATTCCAGAATTTTACAGGATTTTTATATACAAGAACCAGGATTTCAGCTTCAGGGCTGGTGGCAGCCCTGGGTTAAGCCATCACTCTCACATACAAAGTACCATGTCTCCCTACATCAGAGGCTCTCTGGCTCCCCAATTGCTGGCCAGAATGCTTTGATTGCAGTGATCCTTTCCACTGGTGTTCATTTTAAAAACAATAGAGCACTCCACGAGCTGCCTACTTGTAGCAGTCCTAAGCTTCAGTGCAAAATTTCCTGACAAAACCTACAGCTCTCTGCTATTTCCAATTCAACAAACATTACTGATTTTCCAGACAAACGCCTATTGAACATTCATTAAAAAACCCAAATATTCATCAAAATCGAGGATTTCAATTTTCTTACAAGTTTCGGCAACCTAATTTTTTATAGACATTTGGAAATTAAATTCCCTTTTTGTTTTTGTTTTGGTATACCAAATATTCACACAACCCTAGTAAAGAAAAGATTATTACAGAAGTACCTATAGATTTTCAAATTAAATGTTTTGTGAGAAAAAAAAGGCATATATCATAAGAAAAAAAAACAACTTCCCATGTCAGCTTAAGTTTTTCAAATGAAGACTTCTTTTATTCAACAAACCATTTGTCATTTAATTTAATGTCATGTTCACAAACTTACCTAATCTGAGTTAAAATAAAATTTAAACATTCATAGTTGTCTAACAATGTTTG
>NQII01000033.1:440890-499146 GCA_002778355.1 Clitarchus hookeri
TTTTTTTGTCAAACTAAAGATGCTGTACTTAGGCATGTTTTGCACCGAGTTAATGAGACTCTGAAGTGAACAGTATTTTATTTCAGTCATAAGGATATTAATAGAAAATGTAAACAAGTAAGTAACTTTCTTTTTCAAATATTTTTACCCTGCAAGTAAATATTTCTATTTGTTTTATCTATAAAATGGGCTCAGATAGGACTTTAAAAGATTGTTAGTGATGAGTCAGTTTTAGTCACCTATAGTATACGTTTAGGACAAAAGAAAAGGAATTATCTGCATTTTAAAAACATTATTTTGTATTTAAATATGTTTGAAGTTTTCATTAAGTTTATTAACCAAGCATGAGATTTTCGTACTGTCAGTTTGAACTGCAGTTAACGGTGACCTATGAACCGCCAAACATTTGTAATAGAACAGTATTAACTTATTGATGGACGGGTGTATCCTGAGCGCACCTAAATTGTATAAGTAAATTGTAAAGAATTCATTAAGGATACTTCAAGATGCGTGGCACAACTGACCACATGGACAAAGCAAATAAGAAGAGGTCCAAACATGGTTGGAGAATATATTTTCAATAAATATAAAATATGCCATCTCCACATCCATCTAGAATAAGACCATTCTGTTAATCCTTCAAAATTATCCTTTTCCAAACCTTAATCAGCTGGAATGTAATGTGTATGGTGTAAACAACTTATTTTCTCCTCTTCACACTTTTTTTTATTACCTACAAATGTGTTAATGATGTTTTATTTTAGTCAAGATTTAAGAAATGTTATTCGTGAGTCCCGACACAAAAACAATTTTAAAAGCCCTATAGCAGCTGGACAAAACTTGCATTACAAGATTAACAGTGTTTAATAACAACAATTTTTGGAACTTTTTTTATTTATTTTGTAAAGGTGGCTTAGAAAATTCTATTATTTTAAGAAATTCTGATACGTATTAGGTTAAAGCCGAACCGGGTAGTACAATTTTTTTGAGAATGTGAATTGATTAAATTAACAGAAAGAAAATTATTTTGTTCTATTTGCTTGCTACCAGTTTGAGGGTACTGGCATACAAGTGTATGTCATATATAAGCCTAATGATTTCAAACTAACGAGCATAAATTGTTTTTTTCAAATACTATATTTTGTAATTATTATGAAATTGCAAAACTAAGAAGATAAAAAGTTTTGTATTGATTACAAATGTGTAATATGAAAAAAGGTACATACAATAAACCTGAACATTATACTACAGCAAATGTTAGTACAATTTGCAATTTACCTGTTCCTGTGCAGCAACTGGAGATACTGAAACATTTGCCCTGCCTAAATCAAGTCCTGCTTGCGCTAAAATGCTGGCACGCCCCCTCCCATATCCACGTGGAACGTTGTCGTCTGCCATTGTTGTACCTGCAATATGAAATCAATGTAACACATTAGTCGCAAAACAAATTTACAAAAATCTTTAACCAAATTAAAAAAAAAAAAACTGCTTGAAATTATACAAGCCTACTGCATGTAGATAATTCATCATTCCCAAACAAAAATCTAAATGCTAGCTAAATAAATGTCCACAAAAACAAATAAAAAGTCAAAGTAATCTAGCTGTCAAAGAATTTGCATACTTTCCAAAATTTTCTGGTTCAAATTAAATTCTTATATGTATTCTTGACTTGATTTTCAAAAACCTAAATATGGCCTCTCATATTTCAGGGTGGATAATTTTTGCAAAAGTGTAAAACTAGCCATTCATCTTGGGAAATGTGCATTCGTTACAACAGCAATGTTATTCCTGTGACATTTAGCTTCCAATTTCCTAGCATGCAACTCAGCCTGCACAAGGTCTTATTATGCAGTGCTATAAAGTGTCAGAACGTGACTATGATTAATTATTTTTAATTCATGTCCTAATGCAAAGGAATACACAAAAAAAAAAGACTGGTTGCCTACCCCACCTATCTACGTCAGTAGGTAGGTTGCCTACCACCTGTCTTGTTAGTAGATATGTTACCTGCTAAAGGTGGTTCATGATAAAGTGAGCACACTTTAAATCAACCTTTGAAAAAAATCAAAGTCGGTAACTCCATATATTTTAACTCTCAGTTAAACTGGCAGAGAACTATGAGAAGTAGTTCCATGTTTTAACGTCTTACTAGTCGTTAAGTTAAAAAATTTTGTCACCTACAATTCAGTTTCTTCTTGTATGAAAACCAGAAGAAAATTTGGTTTGATTGTAACACATGTTCTGACTCTTTCACATGACCATCTGGCTAATGCAACGTTCAAGTTAGCTGGTTCATAGTTTTGTTTTGGTTTTATTCCAGTCCACGCTCGTGTGTGACAAAACAGTGGTTCACGACTATGTGGTTTTAAGCGTCAGTCTGTAACTCCTGAAATAAATTACTCATTAACTTAATAAATAAAACATTTTTATACATGTTTTGAGTGAAGTGGCAGTGTTCGTTATTGTTTTCTGGTGTATTTTAACTTAGTTTCTTGTCCCAGAAACTCTTGAAATTTCATATAACATGCTGACTTAGAAAATGTTCTGTTTCATGCAAGTGAAGTCTGTATAAATTTTAAACCTCAAATAAACTTGAACTTGAAAATAAACTTGAAGAAGCATTGGATGACTGTTTTTTGTTATATTTGCAGGTGTTGCAATTCTGAAAACTTTAGTGAATGTGTTAGTAATAATGCGGTTCTCAATTTACGAGTTAATGCCTCAGGAAGTATGTCACTCATTTTGAAACAGTGCCATGAAAATGGCATATAGTGCACGTGAAAAATTCCGTATTCCAAACAGTGATATAACGTCTGTCCGAATGGTTTAAATTGTGTAAGCATTTAAGTACTGTCTTTCAAGACTAACCTTCAATGTAGGTATTTTGTGGGGAAAATTAGATTCTGCATTAAACGTGTGGATGCAGTTGTCATAGGTAGTGTAATGTTAGTATTCTGGTGAAGTTATGTTCCTGTCAATGTAAACATTTAAATTTTATAAGGGAAAAGTAATTTCTTGTAAGCAAAGCAGTAGGCCTTAGCAAACATTAGTGTTATGTGCTTTAAAACTGCATGGCTGTACACATTTTCACGAAACTTGCATTGAGTGACAAGTATTACTGTTAAAGAATGCTGTAAAATTTTGAATTAATTCTGATTGGCCACCGAGTTTCATGACAATTGTTTTCGTTACTCGTAATGTAATAGCAATGTCCGCCATTTGCTTGTGCCTAGCTTTGTTTTCAATAATTTGCAAGGTATTTATGCAATATTGTTCTACTCAAACATTGTTAAACGTAATTCTTAGGTCATTTAACGATTGTTCAAGGCACGCTGTCTTCTGTATGAAGGAGTACATGCACTGTATTATCTAAAGGTGTGACTTTCTTTAACCGGCAAGCATTTCAGCAATTCACACTTTTTAAAGGTGAATGTTCCAAATGTCTTGGTGTTATTTTATAATGGGGAAAAAGACACATGTTTATCTCTTCAGCTAAGCATTGACAACCTAAACCAAACATATTTACATACGGCCTCGGAAGGGTTGACCACAGTTAAAGGCATTAACTTATGTCTAAGCAGAAAAGGATTCATTTTATTTTTTAGTTGCCAGCATAAAATACATGACCGCAAATGGTGACCTGGCAACCGTAAATATTGCACTATGAGTTAAAAAATAATAAAAAATATTGAAAATAAAAAACTGATTGTAGAAATTAAAAAAGTATTTGATGACATCACTGCAAAGATTAAATGTATAAAAATGAACTTAACTTTTCATTATTTTGGAATGTTGTTCAGTATTTTTTGTAAATAATTTTATGACTATATTTTGAGCTGGCAAAATAAAAGAAGTTAAATAATGTTGTGGACAATGTATTTGCAATACACTAAAAGTTATGAATATTTTCCTACAAGAAGCAATTGAAAATATAATTTGTGTTTGCTGAAAACTAAACTGCACTGTTTAAACTTAATTTTTGGCGTTGAGTGATCATATGTAACTTTCTGGGGTATTATTTTATTCTAAAGACATTTAAACTTTGAAATACATTCATGTATTTGTAATAAAACAACTAATTTTTCCACACGAAGCAACTAAAAATGGAATTTGCACTTGCTAAAGTGACTTGGCAAAGTATATATAATTTTTTTGGCACGAGGGGAAGTTATATATATCATTCTGGGATATACTTATAACTTGCAGGCAAATGCGCATGACACGAAACTGGATAGAAAACAACTAAATACAAGTTGCCACAACTTGTTAACACTGACACCCGCTATGGCAAGCAGACTCCCAACCGTATCGTGCTGCACCAGCGCATCGGTGCGAACGGAGGAACCCGCAAAGTGAGTATCAGTGTGTGGTTTCTTCCGTTCACTAAAGAAACGGGTCCCTGATTCGCGTGTACCAGCATCTATGATTGAACCACCATTATCAAAGCTATCCCATTTGACTTATAAGAGGTAGTTTAATAACACTGTCATTATTTCAATGTTTGCATATGGCACAGTGTGCCCCGTAATGATTTGTGAAAGGGAAAATTTTATTTCAGAGAGGATTGTAAAGGACACGTTATAATTTAGCTACAATAAAATGCCACATACCTTTCTGAAAACTCTTTGCACGAGTAATTCGCACACTGCATAATTAAGAGGGTAATTTTTATGTTTTATTTAATAGTCTAATATGTAGAATCTGTTATTGGAACATTCCAGAACATTTGGCACCATGGTAATAAAATGGCCCCAGCAGTTCCAGCATTTTTGCCCGTAACTCTACAAACTTACATTACCATGAGCAATATTTTTTATTATAGGAGGATTAATTTAATGGCTTGTTCTATGTTAAAGAGTGTGAAATGCAGTGCTATATTTTATTTTCAGTATTTTTACATTTGTGGGTTTGCTGACCTTTTTTAGCACATAATATGCAATTCACAGAAAAAGACTCTGAAAGACTTTATTAAAGCAAAGGAAAGCTTGAAATCATACTTTTTTTATATTTCAAAGGGATTTCTGTACCTATTTCTTTTTTGGTCAAATTAATATTTCCCTTTGTGTTAACACAGCAGACAGCGGCAAGCTTCGTCACTGCCTCTCTGCGCCAAGTTAGTCTGTTAGCAGCGAGCATATGTGTAGGGTGCATTTCGTGTACCTGGGCGTCTTCATACTTTTGCTTCAACCATGTCAGCTTGAAATAGTTTATAACCAACTGGAACCTCTCGATTACTTCATCCCCCAGGAAACTGCACCATCTCCGCAAACTTATTGCGCCCCGGAGACTTTACGACATCTCTAATTATTCACCTTGCCTTTGTTGGCTTTTTGTGTACTGCGTCGGCTACTGGTGGGGTGGGCCTTAGGTACCAGGCCCGCTGAACTTGTCAATTTCAGGTCTGTGCTACAAGTGTGATTGTAATTTATTTAACTTCTCTATACAAAGCAGCGAAGCGAATGCTCGTATATGCTCATTCCACGTATGTATTTCAGGACCTGGCCCACTCCAGGTAAACTTCCAGTCATTTAGTTATAATACTTAAAGTGTATTATGTTCCGCAGGAGGGTAAGGGTGGCTAACAGCTTCGCTCAACCGCGACATTTAAAATTCTGTGCCAGGGAAAGTGCTCTGCTTGGGTGAGAGACTGCGAATCCATCTGCAACATTAACTCTGTCTGCGCTACAGCAGTCTGCAAGACTCGAGCCACGTTAATACTAATTTACAACTGATGTGACTGTATGCACAGACAGTAGATAAGGCTGCTTACTAGCTATTGGCTGGAAAGAGACTTGGAAAATGGGAGTGAATGGGAGGGGTGGTGTCTGTGAGAGAGAAGGAGAACATAAGTTCACATTTTCCCCGGGGTTTATCTAAAATTTGTTGCGCTGTATTACTACTGTTTCACATCACTTATCGAAAGCGAGTTCCGCAGATTCACAGGTCAGCGGTAGAAAATTACTCTGTGTCTCATAACTTGCCAAGATAATGACAGACAGTGAGAGGCAACTTGACGTATACGAAATAAGCAATGTGTCATTTACAAAATCCTGTATCAGCTGATGGGACACAGCATCTCCGAGATATCGATAACATTTGGATGTTCGCGTACGACCATTTCACAAGTGTACCATGAATATCGGGAATCCGGTAAAACGTCACATCTTCGACATTACTGCGGCCGGAAAAAGATAGTGAAAGAATGGGACAAACGACGACTGACAAGAATCATTAAACGTGACAGACGTGCAACCCTTTCTCAAATTGGCGCAGATTGGATTTGTGGACTGCCCTGAAGGATTCGTGGTGTAAATTGCCTCCTGCAAATTTTCAGACATTAGTCGAGTCCATGCCACATCGTTTTGCGGCACTTCTGCGAGCTCGGAGAGGAGAGGGGGGACTACACGATGTTAGCAGGTGTACCTGTTTTTTTTTTTTTGGCTCTGCAGTGTACCACACCTGGTTTGGATTACTTATCATATGGTCTCCTTAAGCATTTTCCTCGCTCCACTCTCGTTTGGTTAGCTCAATTCTATGTTAAAGTGTTTTGTTATGGTTGTATCCCTGATGTGTGGAGGGATTTTTTAATAGTCTCGATTTTGAAACCTGGTAAATCTCCTCCATCAGCAGAGTCTTATCGCCCGATTGCACTGCGTTCTTGTTTGGCGAAACTTTTTGAGAAATTGGTCAAACACAGGATTAATTTATGGTTAGAATATCATTGTTTACTTCGTCCAGAACAACTTGATTTTCGTCGTGGACAGAGGAATTGTAACCGCCGCCTACCTAGGCGAGTTAATTCATATTCTTTCGGTGTGTTTTACGGTTCCTTTAAATCCCTAAAATCCTAGATTAGACTAAATTCGTAGGTTAGATTAACACCCTACAATCCTAGGTTAGTTTAAAACCCAACAATCTGAGGTTAGTTTAAAACCCTATCAATAACATTTGGATGTTCGCGTACGACCATTTCACAAGTGTACCATGAATATCGGGAATCCGGTAAAACGTCACATCTTCGACATTACTGCGGCCGGAAAAAGATAGTGAAAGAATGGGACAAACGACGACTGACAAGAATCATTAAACGTGACAGACGTGCAACCCTTTCTCAAATTGGCGCAGATTGGATTTGTGGACTGCCCTGAAGGATTCGTGGTGTAAATTGCCTCCTGCAAATTTTCAGACATTAGTCGAGTCCATGCCACATCGTTTTGCGGCACTTCTGCGAGCTCGGAGAGGAGAGGGGGGACTACACGATGTTAGCAGGTGTACCTGTTTTTTTTTTTTTGGCTCTGCAGTGTACCACACCTGGTTTGGATTACTTATCATATGGTCTCCTTAAGCATTTTCCTCGCTCCACTCTCGTTTGGTTAGCTCAATTCTATGTTAAAGTGTTTTGTTATGGTTGTATCCCTGATGTGTGGAGGGATTTTTTAATAGTCTCGATTTTGAAACCTGGTAAATCTCCTCCATCAGCAGAGTCTTATCGCCCGATTGCACTGCGTTCTTGTTTGGCGAAACTTTTTGAGAAATTGGTCAAACACAGGATTAATTTATGGTTAGAATATCATTGTTTACTTCGTCCAGAACAACTTGATTTTCGTCGTGGACAGAGGAATTGTAACCGCCGCCTACCTAGGCGAGTTAATTCATATTCTTTCGGTGTGTTTTACGGTTCCTTTAAATCCCTAACATCCTAGATTAGACTAAATTCGTAGGTTAGATTAACACCCTACAATCCTAGGTTAGTTTAAAACCCAACAATCTGAGGTTAGTTTAAAACCCTACTATCCTAGGTTAGTTTAACACCCTACAATCCTAGGTTAGATTAACACCCTACAATCCTAGGCTTGTTTGAAACCCTACAACCCTATGTTAGTTAAAATGTAAAATAGTGAGGTAATTATTAAGTTTAGGTGCTTTTCTGAAAAACACAATAAAAATTAAAAATTATGATATATTTCTACTCTACTAATGATGCCGAACACGAAAATACTAGGGGCATTAACGTCCAACTAATTTCGTAATATGTGCCCACCTAACCTAACAGAACCTAACCCCACGATGGGCGAATCACTATTTTACATTTTTAAACTAACCTAGGATTGTTGGGTTTTACACTAACCTAGGATTGTAGGGTTTTACACTAACCTAGGTTTGTAGGGTTTTACACTAACCTAGGATTGTAGGGTTTTACACTAACATAGGATGTTTGGGTTTTACACTAAAGTGTGAATGTAGGATTGTAGGGATTTAAAGGTACCGTAAAACACACCAAAAGAATGTAAATTGACTCACCTAGGTAGAGGGCTGGTATAATTCCTCTGACGTAAATAGACGTCAACAAACATATTTCGCAAGTTTTTAAAATATGTTCTACATATTTTAATAGTACGGCGTCTTGAATATGAACAAGCTGTGCAGAACCCATTAATGCAACTTTTGTTGGTCTAGGATGTTTCGTTCAGAAACTTAAACAAACTGGCTATACTGTTCATTTTGCAATTTTGTTCAATTTTTTAAAATATGTTGTACTTATTTTAAAGCTACGCCCCTAGTATAATCGTGTTCTACATGATTAGTAGAGTAGAAATATATCATAATTTTGAATTTTTATTGTTTTTCAGAAAAGCCTCTAAACTTAATAATTACCAATAGTGATTCACCCATCGTGAGGTTAGGTTCTGTTAGCTTAGGTGGGCACATATTACGAAATTAGTCGGACGTTAATGCCCCTAGTATATTCGTGTTCTGCATAATTAGTAGAATGGAAATATACCACTTTTCTGAGTTTTTTTTTGTTTACAGAAAAGCCACTACTCTGGATGATTACCTAAATTTTAAGTATAATTTGGCTAAGACATAGTTGAAATGAGAAGTTGAAGCAACTAGAAGTGGTTATCTTAAAGTTTGCCATAGGATAGTAGGCCGGGAAGGTGGGTGTTGTCGGGTGGCATCATTCACCGGCGTCACGAAAGTCTCATTCCTTTGGTGGCATCTGCGACTTAAAGGCACTCAAAATATTAAAATTTCGAGCAGCTCATGGGACCTCTTCATAGATCCACGCCCGCTAATAGCTTTACAAACATTCCCTGGTACTGCATACTAATCTATCCTACTTTAGGAAGAAATTGAGTCATTTTTGCAGAGAAAGACTTTTAACATGTCTGGTTTCTCTGAAATGACAAAGAGTGTTCTAAAAATAGTTAATTATCTAGTGTAGGGGCTTTTCTGTAAAAAAAAAAAAAACACAAAAAGTGGTATATTTCCACTCTACTAATTATGTATATACTAGGGGCATTAACGTCAGACCAATTTAGTGATGGGTACCCACCTAACTGAACCTAACCCCACAATGAGTGAATCACTATTTTACATTTTTAAACTAACCTAGGGTGTTAATCTAACCTAGGATAGTAGGGTTTTAAACTAACCTAGGATAGTAGGGTTTTAAACTACACTAGGATTTTAGTCTAACCTCGGATTTTAGGGTTTTATACTACGCTAGGCCTTTAGTCTAATCTACGGATTTTAGGATTTTAAACTACGCTAGGATTTTAGTAACAGTTAAACACACTGGAAATCTATGAATCAACTCACCTAGTAGGCGAACCATTCAACTGCCGTGCATCTTACCTCAATCAACAAAACACCACGATCTACTAAAACAAAGTAACACCCGCTACATAGACGAATATTACGCGCAGAAGAACTCGTTCTTGCACCCTCCAATCTTAAATCACAAGCCCTCGCACGGTAGGGATTCGGACGTCACATCTCACGATAGCAAAAAACACATCCACACTACCTGGCTTCTGAACTGATACTAATGGCTTCTCAACGTCAACGTAAAATCACTTGACGATGACGTATACAGTAAACAGCCAATAAGGTGATGGCACAATGTGCATTTATTCAAGTCACTAATGTATTACTTCACCAAAAATTAAGGAGTCCGACGTAAATAATGCAGCGGGCCGCTCGTACTATTAACTATTTTACTTAATACGTTCTATTTATTTTAACATTACGCCCTCCTGAATATCCGTGGCCGGTAGGTAGCGTCGTAAACAGCGATGTGCAGCCATTAAAAATGGTGACCAACGTAAACATAACGGCTGAAGTCCTCGTACTTTTGACATATTTTCTAAATATGTTCTACTTATTTTAACATTAAGCCGTCTTCAATATTAAAAAGGTAAGCTGTGCAGAACCTATTAATGCTACTTTCGTTGGTCTACGATGTTTCCTTCAGAAAAGCACCTAGATTAGGGGCTTTTCTGAAAAACACAAAAAAAATTCAAATTTATGATATATTTCTACTCTACTAATCACGTCGAACACGAATATACTAGGGGTGTAGCTTGAAAATAAGTACAACATATTTAAACAAATGTCACAAATTTCCGTTATGTGCGAGCCGTTTAGCTGGTGTGTTTACGTCGACGTTTCTGAACAAAACGTCCTAGACCAACAAAAGTTGCATTATTGGGTACTGCACAGCTTACCTTGTTCATATTCAAAAGGGCGTAATGTTAAAATAAGTAGAAAATATTAAAAATAATTGTGAAATGTACGAGCAGTTTGCCCGGCTTGTTTACATCTATTAATGTCTACCGCCATTATTAATGGCAGTGCATTGCTAATTCCATGCTACCTAGCAGCCACGGATGTCATTACTAGCATTTTAACGGTCAATTAAAAAAAAATCAGTCGCCATTGCGTCTTTGCCGGGTCTAGTTCTGGCGGATTTAAAAACGGAGAAAGCAATAACGAGTGCTTCTGTGCGTTATATTTGACTGTAAACAAGTGTTTCATTGCGTTATATTCGGCTGAAAACTAGTGATTTAATGTGTTATATTCGCATATGTGGCGGATTTGTGGAACACAGTGTTTCGCCGAGTGAGGTAAGGTTGAATTGGCCATTGATAGAGAAATTATATCAGGTGAGTAAATTGATTTCTTTTTGGTGTGTTTTACGGTTCCTTTAAATCCCTACAATCGTAGGTTAGTGTAAAACCCTAAAATCCTATGTTAGTTTAAAACCCTACAAACCTAGGTTAGTTAAAANGGTTAGTGTAAAGCCCTACAATCGTAGGTTAGTGTAAAACCCTAAAATCCTATGTTAGTTTAAAACCCTACAAACCTAGGTTAGTTAAAAAATGTAAAATAGTGATTCACCCATCGTGCGGTTAGGTTCTGGTAGGTTAGATGGGCACATATTAAGAAATTCATCTTATGTTAATGCCCCTCGTATATTCGTGTTCTGCATTATTAGTAGGGTGGAAATATACCATTTTCCGTGAATTCTTTTTTTTTTTTTTTACAGAAAAGCTCCTAAACTTAATAATTACCCCTTTCCATACTAATCATCCAAATTTATTACAGATACCTATGAAACTGGCGTATATAGCTCCTTGGTGTTTATTGCCAATAATGCACGTACAGGGCATGTTAACATGTATTAAATTTGTCGAAACTCCACCAACACTTATATTGTAACATTTTACATGGACATATTTGGACAGAAACACACATATTTTTGCACAATAATATGATTTAACATGTCAAACTGAATAAATTGACATGAAATACACATAATACCACTCGTACGTCACATGCCTTTGCATGGTCAAATTCACCCGGTACACTGAAATTACGCACTCTCCCAGCATACAACCGTCACGTAAACAAAAATTGTTGCACATTTGTTTCCTATCTCTGTGCATCATTGGTCAACGAATGTATTGGGGGCGATATACGTCAACAGTTTGTACACAACACCTGTGAACAGCTTTTTGTAGATATACTAAATGCATATTTCTTCTACTACTAATATGTAACGTAGTACAATCCTCTCGTGAATAAAGACAAGGTATGCCTTGAGAAATACAACTGAATTAAATTATATCCCAATACTGCTTGATTACAATGTTTATACCTGTATAACCTTATAGCATCAGCATAAATATACCTTATGAATCAAGTTTTGTGAATTAAGGTTTGGTTTCCAAAGGTATTCTCACATTTAACATGATTTAGTGACCCAAAGAAATATATTAGACACAAATATTATGTGTTTTACTGAAAAAAAAATCCCGATCTTCATAGCCCTCCTCACTATCAAATTTCATAGTATATACTGCAAATTACGTAAAGCCCCAAAAAAAATTCCTATTAAGTGTGATTAGTAATGACGTATATAACATTTGCAGGTATTATTTTCCCAATTTTCGGAAAAGCCCTTATTCTATATACTTACCGTATTAATGATTAGACAGTTAAAAATAGGCCGCCCCCCCCCCTTTCTCCTTCAATATACTTTGGCGATCTCGCAGACCTCACCTCGGGTATTAAGGGTTAAGAAATAATTAATTTCTGCACTAGAATTCACCAAACAGTGATAATTATTACGTCACAAGCCTACTATATAAGGTTAGTACTTACACCACAGAAAATAAATAAATTTAGGTAGTCCAATTAGAGTTTCTTCAGACGTTTTGAAAAAAAAACCTTTGAAAATCACCCCATGTATTACGTATTTAGTTATTTCATAAATATGCCATGTATCGTGCATTTTATACCTCTGTTAACACAGACATATCATTTTTTCCTCCAATAATTTATGTTTTACCTGTACTTTATTTATATAATATTTCTTTTATAATAAATATGAATAAAAAGTGAGAAAAAAATCTGTTTTGGTAGCACCTAGTAAGAAATAATTCTAATGCAAAATATTATTACAAACGAGTGCTCGAGAATTCAATGTGTTGTCCTTTGATGTAATTTTCTAGGCTTAGGTAAGGTAAGGTTTAATACTACTCGGGTTAGGAACAAAACAAGTTTTCTTATGGAAGAGTTTGGCATAGGCAAAATTTTTGCCGCTTGTTGCACAGTGTTCCAAAGAGGTCACTTATAGTTAAAATTTTCAGCTACATGAAAAATAAAAAAGATTTTACTCAGTTAAAGTTATTTTATAATTGAATTATGATTATTGCAATTAATTTGTTTTTAACGTAGAAAATGGAAAAAAAATCTGATGCGCATGCGACACTAGCGCTTACCTAGTGGCAAAAATTTTTAGGCAGTATTCAAATTGGCAATTTAGTATATTAGTACTTTGGTTTTTATTAGCGTTCAATTCGGACAGACTCGATAGTCACTTATTCAGAGAAGGTAGCGATTTGGTAATTTAGTATTTTAGAAAGTATTGTTACATACTAAAAACTAAATACTAACGTACCAAATGCATCATTATTTTAGTCAACTAATTCTGGTCGCATGACCTTTTAGAAAACTATAAGTGCCAATTCGGACACAGCCTTAGGCCGTGTCTCAATTTAAGGAACACTCTTTCGCACGTGGCAAGAGCACTGCTTTGCACTCTCACGTTCTCGCTTTGTTGAATTGAGACAACCTCTCTCTCGTTACTCTCTGACGTCATGCAGACAGCTGATCCGCCAAAAGGCAGGAAATCATGTTAAGCTAAAATTGTAATCATAGCTATTGTAAATTACATGTGTTCATAATAATTCACAAATAATTATAACTACCAGAAAAATTACAAGCGCATAAAATATTATTATTTTTGTTTTACACAATACCTACCATCATGTTGCAGCACAGTGACAAAAAAATTAAATATTACATGTCAGATATCTCTGATGTTTAAACAGTTGAAATTATTCACTAACAGGTAGTAAGTGACGAGGTTTCGGCTCAGACAGATGCTATAACCTTATTCAAACACGGGCATAATGTACACAAATATGGCGCGTGGTGAGAGAGTGCGTGAATGCACGAACAAGTACAAAACTTCCTGATCTCTGTGCTCCCGCTCTTTCACACATTTCCAACCCCTCCACTGGAGGAACCTAGTGGGAAAATGTGACTGATGCGGGAAACCGCAATTTTCACAGTATGGATATAGGGGCGGAAGGGCTTACCTGTACTAACCCTCCGCCAAACATAAGTTACACGCAACCTGGGTGGTCAAGGGCCCCTCACGGGGCCTGTTCTACCCCTGCACTGAGATTCGGCAATGATGGAAAATCGGCTCTTTCACACACACTCCGACGAATTGAGACGGCCAGAGAAAGTTCTCTGTGATGTCATAATGACGTGTCGCGAGACCGATTGAAAGCGCTCTCTGGGCCAAATGAAACAGGCCTTAGTTGCCAAACTAAAAGCATTCAGCTTCCTAACCTGAGTAGAATAAACCTTAGTTAAGGTTAGTTTGCAAGAGGCGGAAGAATATCCTAGAAGTAGACCTTTAGCAGGGCTTCATAAAAGTATGAAGATATCGTGAATAGATTATAAACTAATTTTTACAGCACGTGTACTTACGTAAAGTTAGAAAACCACTATTTTTAACACTAAAAACGGAACAATAGTATAATTGTTCGCTGAATCTATACCGAAATGGAAAATTTTAAATCACATATCACCTGAAATATTTTGTTCAAAAAGCAATTCGACAATCTACACCCATTTAAAGTAAATTCCCATAAATAAAAATACTAACACTAACCTTTATCAACTCGCCACTGTCCGAGCAATTTTGTTTTATAGAACCAATACAATACCTTTGCCAACGCCTAAATATAAAACTTCCCATATTCAGACAGTAAAGTTTTCGTGATGATAAGCCAATTTCTGTATATATATAAAGTTGTTAGCAAAATGTTTTTGTTAATATTAATTAAAATAATTAATTTACCCCATAATATGGTGATAATGATATGACTGAAAGCGTAAAAACAGTATGCATATTGCACTCATAAATATTATAAACAATCTGTCGTCATCAATAAAGCCATGAAAATATTGCACTGTTTTAAATTGCCCTTTGCAGCCATTTGTATTTAGATGTACCTTAATCCATTAGAGCGAAATGTTTATCTTTGATGTTGGCAGCACCGAATTATTAAAGTTTAATTTTTATTTTGTGGCTAGTGTATGTTTGTTTAGATTATAATTCTTCTGTGAGTAGCCATGAAGTGATGAGTGACCTATGGATTGCTGTGGGTGGTATTCAGGAATTAGGTGGTGGTAATGTGGTAGAATTAGTTTTTTTGTGATCTATAAATATTGACCGCAGGTAAGCAATGGATGTCGATGAACAAACTGCAAATAGGAGAAAATTATCAGTTGGGCAAGTCCATAATGATAGTCGTCAAGCAAAGAGTAATTGTGTAGGGATTGATGGCTCTTCGATGGAGCCTCTAAATACTGTGAGACAGGTTAGACCTCCTCAGTTATTCTATCCTCGGAATAGTCCAGGGCCTTTTGTTGAGTCGCAAGATACGAATATTGGCTATCTACACGCCATTTCTTTAGTTCGCAAACTTTATCCCAACCGAGATATTTTACATATCCAACGAGCAGGACGAGCAAAATTGAACATTACCGTTTAGTATAGCAGCCAATCTGTTTATTTCGTCAAAATTACCAACGAAATTTAATGTGTGTGTGTAACTATCCCTAATAGTCTCTACAACACCAAGGTTTGATATGCGGTATTCCTCTCGATATGTCGACAGATGACATTCGCTAAGGTTTAGAATACGATTACAAGATTTAATCTATTGAGAGGTTATCCAAACATGTGGTTAATGGAACTTTATCGGAACGAGTACCTATCCGACAGGTAAATCTGACCTTTGAAGGATTATTTGAAGGAAATTATAATATATAAAGAGATCTTTAAAGTTACTCCTCGGGTACAAACTGTGTTGCAGTGTTCTCGGTGTTTCCGCTTCGGTCATACCCAAAAACACTGCCGCACAAAGAATATTCATTGCCCTGCCTCTTCTCAACCTCATGTTATATCCAAAAATACTACAGCAGATAAACCTGTATGTATGAACTGCTCTGGTCAACACATGGTGCATGACAAGGCTAAAAACCCCGTTTGGGAAATGGAACACGAGGTAAAACGTTGACGCTACTAGGCCACCTGAGTTATACAGGTTGTTAGCTAGTAGGGTACTTTGTTAATTTTCTTTGGTACAGACTAAGGGCACATGTGGTTGTTGCGTTAGGGGTAAACAAATACTCGTATTCTCCATTATTTAACACACCAGTATTTTATTTGTCTGAAGGTAACACAGGTATTTACAAACACACTGATGAGACTGAGCCCCCCTACAAGTCGTAGGCCTGAAGGGCTGGTGGGCTGAATACTATGCATCAGGGAAGGTTGTTGAAGGGAGACGTTTCTCTACTTATATGTGATTGCTGCTTTTGGTGAGTTGTCTTCGTTGGTAGCTGAGGCATGGTGTGTTGGGTGGCCCATTGTCGGGCCCTCTGATTGGCTCTTGTTGGCGTGCTGTACTCAGCTGGCTTTGACTGACTCTCTCGGAAGTCCAGGATTGGTTTCCCAGGACTTGTGCTTTCTCTGCAACCTCGGCTGGCATTACTCGTAGGAGAGTGTGTCTCCTCGTCTGTTTTGACGTCCGCAAAGATCCGACTCGTGTTTCTGACTTCCCCACTTTGGGAACTGCCACTACGTTTTCGGAAATTAACTCATAAGTTCTCGGAACTCCTACTAGGTTTGTCTCGGAAATTTACACATGGAGTTTCGGCTGTTCCTGGATTCTCTCCCCGGTGACGTCACTATTGCCTTACTGTCTGACTGACTGCTTGCCTCATCGCCATCCAGCACACGACTATGTCTTCTTGGGTAATGGCGCCTCTCTGTATGGGGCTGCCACTCATTTCCAGGAATTTACTCAAGTTCTCGGCACTGTTCCTGTCACATGACTGCTTACTTCCATATCTCCTTCGCCTCCCGCCTCGGCTGCACCGATCTCGTCTCGCAGCTGTACCGCCAAACAACTCCCGTCTCGGCTGACGATAATTTACTCTGCCGGGATCCGAGCCCGGCCTCGACTGCTTCACCCAACTGCCGCCTCGCTGCATGCGATATGTCTACCTGACTTACTGACGCTGGTCCAGTGCCTCTCGACACCTCTGAACAACTCCAAACAACTGACCCCGAACAACTGATTTCAAACAAGTGATCCAAACAACTGATTCCAAACAACTGACCATGAACAACTCTGCCTGGACCGGGTCCGAACTCCGGCCCGGTGATACGACTGCCTCTCACACTAACTGCCTTCTCCGCCTCGCATCGCGGCTGCCGAACAACTCCTTCCTGTCTCTGCTGAACAACATTTCCGAACAACTGACCCCCTTCCTCGGCTGCCTCGTGAATTTAACCCGTCTCCCGATACATTCAAGTTAGCTGTCAGCAGTTTCTCGAGAGAGAAATCTGGAAATCCCCTGTGTACCTCGCGCGTATTTTGTGTAGGATTTCGTGTCTCATCAGTTGCTTGTGTTCTCCAACTGGTGCAGAGGGAGGGTGCTACATGACGTCTCGGGGATTCCTGTGAGCTGTGTCTGTATTAATTCTCGTCGGGGGCAACCCCTGATTCCTTCGTCTAGGGCTTATATCAGCTATTTCTATAGACTTACCCTCTTTCTGCTGACTTCGGTTCTTCCCCATGTGCCCTTATATGTCGGGACAGCACAGAGGGTATTTCCCCCTCAGGGTGTGAAGACAGCGCAATGCCTATCCCATGTACCCGTCACATGTCAACATGTCGTGTCATACTACAACTTGTCTTATGCTGATGCTAAAGCCAAAGCCCAGCTGTATTTCAGAGTCTTTCCGGTGCAACAACAACAACCATCGCATTCAATTATTCTCACCCAACTAATTGGCTCAATATCCATCTCTGCCCATGCCATCAGTTTTCACTCCCACGTCAGCTCCTCCAGCCTTCCTGATTTTGTATACTTTGGTGACACAAAGCTCCATACGACCCTCTGAAATTAACACAGTGAGGGTGGGATATACTGTTTGTTATAAGGCACTTCCTCTGGTGACGTCCAACATGGTTATTCCTACATTTAATATTAGGGACTATTATGCTCAATTTAAACTTGATGCTGTCGACAATATTCCTTTTTCTGTTCGTGCTCCACTACCTGTAGAGGTTCCGCCCGTTCAGGTACGTGAAGTCCCTCGACTTAATAATCACAAATTGAATTCTTTGAGCGACACAATTGAGAATATGTTCACCATAGCAAAAATAGATTCAACTTATAATTTTGACATTTCCTATATGGGGATGTGTCTTTTTGAGGTGAGTGTCTGCAATTGTTTTCCACTTTCTTGCTACCCTTGTTTCCTTCACGTTTTTGCACCATACAGTAGAACGCTGGCTCTCTCCTGTCTAATAGATTTCCCCTCCATTATTTGGATGCTCATAATACAGATGTTGTTCTACTGTATGAAACCCGGATGTTATGCACCTCCCCTCTCTATTTCAGATCCTTTCAGTCTTTCGTCTCCCCTAAGAATGACAGAGGTATGACTATATATTTAAGGAATACACATGCTAGTGAGATTTTTAATATTACTTATCCTGACAGTTTCCATTGCGCTGATGCGGTGGCGATTCGGTCGACTCTCTGCTGCTTCAATATCACTACCGTCTTGATATATGATCCATCCTAAGTTTTGATGTTCAGAACACGATTAGGCGTCTTTCTTTACCCAGTTTCCACATCCTGTAATTGAAGGAGGCGATTTCAATTACCACCATCGTTTATGGAGTAATCCCTTCGAGGATGTTTCTGGTCGCCATTTGGTAGAATTTTTACTTATATCATATTTTTCTTTACTGAATAGTAAGCAACCTACATGGCTCGGGCCTCCACATTTCCGCTCAAATACGATTGATTTAACTTTTGTTTCTGCTAGCCTTTCCAGCTGCTTAACCTTGTCGGTACATAATGATACATGGGGTAGTGATCATTTTCCGATTATCCTCACTTCTTCACTAACTCATCCGTCTCCTTCCTCTACGTTTCTTCGATACCGATTGTAATATAATCGGGCTGATTTGTGCAAATTCTCTTCCTTAATTTCGGAAGCAACAACACTTTTCCCTCCGATTACAACTTTTAATATTACCATGGTTTATGATGTATTCTATATATCTCTTTTGGAATCCGCTAAAAGTTCTATGCCTTTTCGCACTTTTCGTATTGGTGGTAGGAAACATGGTTCCATTTGGTGGGATGAACAATGTGACGAGGTTAATCGCCATCGTTTAAATGCACTTCACCAGTATAAACACCAGGCTACATTGGCCAATTTTCTACATCTTAAGAAATGCCAAGCAATGGTGCGAAAGTTGTGGTCTGAACGTTAAAAGATTAACTGGAATACTTTTGTTCTTCACTTTCTCGTACTACTCCCTCACGTACATTATGGGGTAAATTTAATGCCATTCACACTAGTAAAGAGGGACAGTGTTCCCAGCATATTTCCCTCGCCCTTGTCCCTGCTTTTTATGGATTGCATTGCCCCTAATACCGTACCAGAGGATACTACCTTCTGTTTTCCTTCAGTTGTTTCTCATGCGGCTTCACATGATCATCAGGTTTTTTTTACCGGGCATTTACAGTTGAGGAATTAAGCCATTGTTTGTATGTACACTGCAGGTAACACTACTGAAGAGCCAAAAAAAACTGGTACAGGCGTGCATATGCAATTAACAGAGGTATGGAACCAATCAGAGTAACACGATGCAGTCAGCAGCTAGATCGGTTACCGCTGCTACAATGGCAGGTTATCAAGATTTATGTGAGTTTGAACATGGTGTTGTAGTCGGTGCACGAGAGATGGGACATAGCATCTCCGAGGTAGCGATAACATTTGTATGTTCGCGTACGACCATTTCATGAGTGTATCACGAATATCGGGAATCCGGTAAAACATCACATTTTCGACATCGCTGCGGCTGGAAAAAGATCGTGAAAGAACGGGACAAACGACGACTGACGAGAACCATTAAACGTGGCAGACGTGCAACCCTTTCTCAAATTGGCGCAGATTGGATTTGTGGACTGCCCTGAAGGATTCATGGTGTGAATTGCTTCCTGCATACCTTCAGGCCTTAGTCGAGTCCATGCCATGTCATTTTGCGGCACTTCTGCTTGCTCGTGGGGGCCCTATACGGTATTAGACAGATGTACCACTTGTTTTGGCTCTTCAGTGTAATTCTTTATATCATGTACAAATTAAACGAACATTTTTGTACGATAATATTCCCCTTCATGCAAATGTAATTTGATAGACATTCANTTGGTTAGCTAAATTCTATGTTGAAGTGTTTTGTTATGGTTGTATCCCTGATGTGTGGAGGGATTTTTTAATAGTCCCAATTTTGAAACCTGGTAAATCTCCTCCATCGGCAGAGTCTTATCGCCCGATTGCACTGGGTTCTTGTTTGGCGAAACATTTTGAGAAATTGATCAAACAGAGGCTTAATTGATGGTTAGAATATCATTGTTTACTTCGTCCAGAACAACTTGATGTTCGTTCTGGTATTAGTACCCTGCATGCTATTGCTGTATTATTTTGACGTATTCGGGATGCTTATGCTCACCAGAATGTCTTGGGTTTTGTGTTTTTAGTCTTGGAATCCGCCTTTGATAATGTTAATCTTAAACATCTTTATGACGAAATGTTTAAACTAGGATTACCATATACCCTTATACGATGTATCCATTCTTTGTTTAGCATTCGTCGTTATATTCCTAGAGTTCCTGATGGAGTAGATTTTGTTCGTGAGGTGTCCAGTGATTTGGGTCAAAGGTAGTACCCTTATTCCCTTGCTATTTATCTAATATACTCAAGACATCATATTTCACTGGGCTCCCGTGTTCGTTCTATTCAATATGCTGATAATATTGTGCTTTTGGTTGAATGCATCTCTTACGACAAAGTTTGTACTTCTATGACTACGGCTCTTGATTCTTTATCACTTTGGTTGGATGATCATGGTTTTAATCTTTCTGTGGATAATATCTGAACCCTCTACTTTATGCGTAAACTGTCCCATTCTCCACTTCCTTCTCCAACCTTCAGAGGTTATCCTCTTCCCTTTGTGACAAAGGTACAGCATTTTGGTATCTTTTTTAGATACCCATGTTGGATTGACAACACTATTACCAAATGTCGCAAAAGAATTAATATTTTTAACGCTCTCGCCCATTATCGTTGGGGTTGTCGCTTTTTTGCTCTGCATTATTTTCATGCCTCTATCATTCGGTATGTTTTAGATTACGATATTCCGATTGCCGGTCAGCTGCCACTCCTTTTGGTGAACAAATTGAAAACTATACAAAATGTTTGCCTTACACATATTCTTGGCGCTTTCTCTTCTAATCCCATTATGATCTTGCATATAGAATCTTTCCTTATGTCATTGTCCGACCGTTATAGACTGTTGTAAGTTAAACATTGGATTTGTACTCGTAACTCTTGTGTAAGGGGTCTTGTACAGGCAGTTGACAACCTTGGTTACGTCCTGCCGAAAGTATTACTAACGACGGCACATTTTGTTCACCCTCCACCTAGATTGTTACACCGTTTGCAGTATGAGGTTTCGTTCGTTTTCCTTGTCCTATCTTTCTTTCCCCTACTAGATCTGTTTCTACCATTGTTCTTCAACAAGAATTTAAGGTTAAAGTTGCTGAATATCCCGACTGTACTTTGATATACACTGATGCCTCAAAAACTTTCTAAGGTGTTGGGTCTGCTTATTTTGATGCTTCACATAAATGTTCTGGACTCTTTTAACTCCCTTCTACTGCCAGAATTTATTATTCCGAAGCTTTTGCAATGTATATGGCTTTACATTATGTTTATGATCTCAAGGTCTTAAATCCTCTGAATATATCGGGTTCACACAGTTTATTTACAGCCTTGTCTTCTTGTACTCTCCATAAGGAGGTGCTTATATTGCTCATACGGAAACAGTGTGTTCTTTTGGATAAACTAAGTGTTTCTGTCCTCTATGTGTGGGTACCAGGACATGTTGGGATTCAGGGGAATTATATGTTGAATAAACTTGCGAAATTGAGGGTTTTACATGGTGTCTTGAAACCCCTACTTTCTTTTTCAGTTTTATATCCCTTATTAACCATGGAAATATTTCGTCATTGGAAACAGACATGATAAACTTACACTTCTGTTTCTAATACCTTGTATGCACTACTATTTCCTGCATATTCTCGGCAAATATATCATCAATGTAGTTCCCATGATTTAGCAGTTACTTCTTTTCGGCTCCAACCCTTCGGTACTTTTTCATGACCCTCGGGTAGTTTGTGTCGTTCTCGCTCGGTTTTTACTTGCGCACTGTATTGTTATTTGATCTTAAGAATTTGATGTCCTGTTAGATGTCCTCCGTGACCGGCCCACTAATTCCTTGCTATCACCTGTTCCATAGCCTTTCTTTCCCTCCATGGTTGACGGGCCTCTACCGAGAAGAGTAGTATTTGTGATCCCATCTTGTATTTCTCCTTCATTGCCCTCTATTTGTCAGTCTCCTTTTTTTTTTTTTTTTTTTNCGTTGAAAAACCACATTATCACCAAAAAAAAAAGTGTTTGTTTTTGTAGCGAATCTGTGCTCTACTGAATGGTTGTGACGACTATGTTGTGTTGTGATCAAATTTGTGAAAGTTCTCGTTAAATGTTATTTGTCAGCAAACATAACATGATTTCACATTCGTTGCATATGTGGTAAATGTTCAGGACACTTTCTGAATGGTTATTAGTATTGCATACTTTTTTATTGCAAGAAATATTAATGAATAGTAATTACCCTTGCACAGTTATATGAACTTCAATCTAGTGAAATATAACAAAACTTTTTTCTGTCGTACTTTATAAACAAATGTTTTTTCACAGCCAAAAATGTTCTTTCCATGTGTGAACTATTTTTTTATAGTGCTGTGAAATTATAAATGATTGGTACTTATTCAGGATAGGGGCTTTTCTGAAGGAAACGTAGACTCACAAAAGTAACATAAATGGGTTCTGCTCAGCTTACCTTTTTTATATTGTGGAGCACGTAATGGTGAAATAAGTAGAGCATACTAAATAAAATAGATAAAAGTACGAGCAGTTCGGCTGCTTTGTTTATGTCGGACGCCATGTTGAATAGCCATTTAAATGTTCTAACACCACCCATCGGCTGCGGACATGAAGACGATAGCTTAGTACGCCATTGTATGGGATACAGTGCAGTTCGCGGTGAGTAGAATATTATGTGCAAGTGGTTCGCGATGTCCGAACACGACCGTGTGAAGGCTGGTGATTGTAGAATGCAGGGTGCTAGTAAGAGTGTTTCTGTGCGTAATAGTCGGCTATGTGGTGGGTGTTACTTCGACATTTTAGTAGATCATGGTGTATTGTCGAGTGAGGTAAGGTGCACGAAGGTAATTGAATTGGCCAAGGAAAGTGGAATTGTACCTGTCACCTACCTAGGTGAGTAAATTCATATACTTATGGTTTTTTTTTGCTGATACTTAAAACCCTAAAATCCTAGATTAGACTAAAATCGTAGGTTAAATTAAAACCCTACAATGTTAGGTTAGATTAAAAATGTAAAATAGTGATTCACTCATTGTGGGGTTAGGTTAAGTTAGGTGGGCACATATTATGAAATTGGGTGGACAAATGTTAAATTGAAGTGTTTTTGTACTTTTTGTGGGTGTATTTTTTAGTAATTTTACCCCTCAATTTCACTGATCATCATAGCCCTTCCCACTATCGTATTTGTGGTTTGTATTGGTAATAAGTTAATGCCCCTAGTAAATTCGTGTTTTGTGCAATTAATAGAGTGGAAATATACCACTTTTCATAATTTTTCCTTTTATTTTCAGAAAAATCCCTCTTCTGAATAATTACCAATCTTTGAATCTGAAGTCCAAAGCACTCTGCACCTTTATTGGCATAACCTTTTTTTATGGGCTACCACAGGTTACCTAACTGTAGACACTGTTGGTCAAGATCAAATGATTTGGGAGAGTCAATTGTGTCTAAAATACCGAACCGAAATAAGTTCCGATGCTATTTTGAGTTTCCTACATGTAAATGTTAATGGGGGCATTCCTCAGGGGAACAAAAACAAACTGTACAAGCTAGAGCTGATGATAAAATATCTTAACCTAAGATTCAGGTAAATGTATCATGGTACATGTGAATTGTCTGTAGATGAGGCAATGATATTGTTCAAATGGTGCTCTACAATGAAACAATACAACCCTATGAAGCCCATCAAGAGGGGCTACAAGGTGTGATGCTTGGCTGACAACATGGGGTATATAAAAAAAGTTCAGCATATACCAAACGAAGGATGAATAGTTGCAAGAAGATTTGTTGTCTATCGCTCTGCAAAAAAGAGATGAACAAATATAAGGTAGTGTTCTTTGAGAACTACATTTACAGTAATTATGACGAATAGCAGTTTTTTTAAGGAGACATAGTAGACCCACAAAAGTTATATAAATTGTTTTTGCACACCTTACCTGTTTAATATTTAGGAGGGCATAATGATAAAGTAAGCAGAACGTCGAAAATAAAATAGATAATATATTAGGAGTTCGGCCACTTTGTTTACATCGGACGCCATGTTGTATAGTCGTGTAATGCTGTAGTAACGTAAACAAAAGCGAGTCGGCAGTCGCCTGTTTGCTGTGAATGTGTAGATGTACCGTAGGTTAGTTGCAGTTTAGATGCAATACACTGCGGTTCGTGGCGAGTGGAGTGTTGCTGCGCGCGCGAATTGTGGTGTCCGAATCCGACAGTGTGAAGAAGTGTGATTTAAGAATGTAGGATGCAAGTACGAGTGCTTCTGTGCGTTACAATCATTTATGTGGCAGGTGTTACCTGGATGTTTGCAAATTTTTTGAATTAACATTGTCTTGGCCTACCTAGGTTAGTAAATTCACATTCTTCCTGTATTTTTACTGTTACTTTAAAACTCTAAAAGCCTAGGTTAGATTAGAACAGTCAAATACTAGGTTAGATTATAACACTAAAATCCTAGGTTAGATTAAAACAGTTAAATCCTAGGTTAAATTAAAACCTTACAATCCTAGGTTAGATTATGATGCTGAAATTCTAGGTTACATTAAAAATGTAAAATTGTGATTCACTCATCATGGGGTTAAGTTAGGTTAGATGGGCACATATTAAGAAATTGGGTGGACAAATGTTAAATTGAGGTTTTATTTTTATTTTTAGTGACTTTACCACACAATTTCTCAGATGTGCATAGCCCTCCCCACTATAGTTTTTTTTTTGTGGTTTGTAATCATAATATGTAAATGCCCCTAGTAAATTCGTGTTCTGTATAATTAGTAGAGTCGAAATATACCACTTTTAGGGAAAACAATTATTTTAAGAAAAGCTGCTATTCTTTACAATTACCGGGTATTTCAAGTGGAAAGACATTAAGTGTGCCCACTTTGCATCAAACTTTCATTGTGCAGAGTGTAAAGAAGTTCAGCATAGGAAGACAGAAGGCACAAGAGAATGTGTGAAGTGCCCGAGAGCTGTTGTTGATTACAATAGTTACATGGGTGGTGTGGACCATGCAGATCATCTTCGAGTTGGCTATGGCCTAAATCGCGGGTCGAAGAAATGATAGTACTTAATTTTTTGGGGTTGATGGACATCGCATTTTTATGCATACATAAGTTATTCAGAATGTCATTAAAAACCAACACTTCTTGAATTACGTAGGAATGTGGCTACAGGGTTGATGGATCACAAGCTGGGAAATTAGAAGGATTCTCCAGGGTAGAGGAAAGGAAACAGTTCTTCTCTGACTCAAGAGACTTCGAAGAGAAGGATGGCTGGTCTCTCAGTGTCCAAGGATGTTCGGCAAAGCAACAAAGGTGTCTATTGGCCATGCTGTGCTGACCAAAGGAGACATTGTGAAGTGTGCATTATTTGGAAAATCCAGTCACCGCCCCTTAGCAAATGTTTTAATTACAACATATTTCTATGCTGCAATGGGGGAAAAAAAACGGTTTTGAGGAATACCATGAAATGTAAAGACACTACAAATAGGTTCTGAAAATGGTGAATTGCAACATGTATGTTTATGATTGGAAGGCAAATGGAGAGAAAAAGGTGACTATCATGATGAAAGGAGTGATATTTTAATCCAAACTATCTCACAATATCTGTATGTTATTCTATGTGACTTCAGTAATGATACAGTATTTTATCAACTTTCAAAAAATGTTAATGGTTTTGTGTGGCCTACAGCATACATTTCTATTTAGATGTTATAAAATAAGCTTTTCTTTGAAATCATTCTAAGACCATTTCACACGATCAAATATTTATTGAATTTAGTTACTTGAATAAGCTTTTAGTGTGAAAATGTATCAGAAACGTTTTAATGAAACCAGTTTAAAAAATACCAAAGGTAAGTTTTTTAAAATATGTATGACTCTTGCACGACACCAAAATAATTGGTGAATCTACAACAAATGTTCATTTCATTGTACACGTTGATTTTAAAAAATATGCTTTTTTTTTTGTAAAAATTTTACATTTGTGCACATAACTCTAATATTATGAGATTATTTCCATTAATACTGTTAGAAAAGCTGTGACAAGCGGTGGAAATTTCGGGTTCCACGAAATATAGAACATGTGCTAAACGAAAATTTTGGAAAGAAAACAAGACTTTCATGGAACTGAAAGAGAAAATGGCCACAATTATGACATTCATATGATGTCATATACTATTCAATGAATTGAATATAATATAAATTGAGGGTAATTTGAAAAAAGATTTGATTGTGTTAAAGGTCCTCTATAGGCAAAGTTTCCATTGTGTTGATCACTATTGTTAACTATGTTTCAGTGTTATGCACTGTGTGTTATCGTCATACCTCCTCCTAAATCTTGAGTATGGACCTGACATCTGACCACCCACTTTTACTTGAAGCACAAAGGGTTGGTGCACCACAACACCTGCACAGCACGCTCCCGCATTAGGCCTGACCGAGTGGTGGCAGGGCGGAAGCCAACCGACCGGTACAGCAATGGCACCACCAGAAAAAAACACTGTCCTTCCATCCATGTGGCGATTCATGTAACCCGATAACTAATTGGGAAGTCCTCGGAGACATAATAACATTACACTGTTAATAAGCGTGTGACATCTGGGTCATGAGCCATTAGGGGTTTTACGGGGAATGCTGTGAGTGTTACATGGTTACAATCCAAAGGGATTTAAAGTTGTAGAACACAGATAGGACTGCCATGTAAGGAATTATGAACATAATCATGAGACGTTTGCAGTAAGTTTAATAATTTTCAGAAATTCTTCACTGGCCAAACTTTTGGACACTGAATCTGTATACAGCAGATTTTGCCAATAGTGCATTGCTGTTCCAGCCCTCAATCACACCCCTTTATTTATTTAATGTGTTGCAGTAAATAAAATCCTGGTCGCCTTCAAGTGTTACATTTTGTTTTGACATGAGGTTGAGGGTGGAGAAAAGTAGAGACATCGTAGCTGCAAACTTCTAGCGGGTAACACTCACCGGAGGTGTCCCGTTGTTGGCTTACTGGCTGCTCTGCTGTTATGAGTCGTGGCCGAATGACCTAAGTGGCTAGGCTGTTCTCCCGATCCTCTATGACTCATTTGAAGTTGTGTTAATTACGGTGAGTTAGGCTGCTAGCCATGGGCAGTCGCGGTCAGCCCAGTACCACTGCGGTTGCACATTGTGAGATGTACAGTTATGCTGGTATGAAGTTAGCTAAATGCGGAGTTGTAAGGCCACTCCACACGCCAATTAAACACTGAAGAAAGTAAATATTACACTGAAAAACACTTAAATCACTGAGAATGGCTGGTTGTTGGGTCCAGCTTCCTAAATGGCTTTAAGAGGTGAGGCCTGCAATCAAAAGACTTCACTTGTGATTGAAGTCATTTATTGAAGTTCTGGCACAATACAAACCATTCTGACGATGCTCATGTCGTCATAAAGCGGACCAGATGCACTAAGCCAGTTGGGTCTAATGCGGAAATATGAGTCTACTATAGGTGTAGAGGCACTCCTCCTGGGCAATGAAGTTATGTTAAATTACAATGTTCCAAGTTATAAAAGTTAAAACTATCATTCTTGATGGTAGGCAAAGACAAGTTGATGAAGTACTCGGGAGTTGTGGACCACGCAGCCTGCTCCTATGAATGTCCATTTCAGACTAAGAGGCTTTCAGCATCTTAATGGGCACTTGCTGTGAATACAGCAGTAGTCGGAAACGCGTGATGATAAAATAAAAGTGTAGCTATGGTTAAGCCCTTGCTTCATACAGTGAATAATTGGGAAAATTCCCTTAGCTAAATAGTAATTGTAAATTGTCCTTAATGAAAAGTAATGTATTCTAAAAACTAGACATACTACTTAAATATTCATAACACGCTTTTGTGTTGTTAGGTTTACATGCACATTGTACGGAAAACCTGTCTATGCTAGTCTGTAAAACTTGTGACTGCTGAAAACAAAACATATACACTTCTACACTTACTACACATGCATATATTAAACAAAACTGACTTGCCCCCAGTCAAGTGATGCCTGTATGGGGCTGAACTTAGGTTGGCGTTGGTGAAGCCCATGGCCCGAGTAGGAAGTTGTAGCACTTCACTGTCGATATAATTTGAAATTATCTTAAAACACATTTTACGTGGTGTACACTTGGGGTAAAATGTTAGTAATTTAGACTCTGCTCTTTGGGGCCACTAACACTCGGAACACTGGGTGTTGGGTAGTGGCAATAATTGTTCGTATGCGCCTTGATCAGGGGTGTCACGAAGCCTGATTTCGCCTTCATGCATGCTACGTCCTGAAGGCGCAGCACTGACTGTGTTCACATGATTCGGTCGGTTTGAATCCAAACCACAGGGTTGCCTTGGTGTCACCCACATGATCGGATAAAAGTGGGAGCGTCAGCTGACTCACGCGGTGTGGCCGAAGTGCGTGCTTTTCCAAACACCATTGAGATACTGTCACTGATGTCCACGTCCGATGTTCATGTCGTCGTCACGCTGTTCTGCTGGAGCTACTGTTTATAATGCAGTGCAGCGAACGGCTGTGGAGACCCATGAGTTTGGGCTCACATCAGTTTTTTCATGTTGCTACAATAAAGACTTGTGCAGGTTTTTATGTTTAGGACTAATCATTCTAAAGTGCTGTGTATTTTGTTATTTATTATTTTTGCAAAGGAAAACCCCTCTCGTTTAGCTTAGTAGTGACATAAATTAAGTGGCAAAGTATTTGGATAATGTAATATTAAATTTAATTATTTTCAGGGAAGTATTTTGTTAATTGTAAGCAAAATTAAGTTATTCTGAAATGGGCTGCCATCGGGGGAGGACATGTCTGCATGTTGGGTGCCTTCATGCTTGCATTCGTCTGAGCAAGTAATTCAGTACTGTGTAATTTTCATTTGGAACTTTTCTTTTTCGCCTCCCATGCTCACATCGACCTCTTCCTTGTAGCATTTTCGGCGCAAGGAGGTTTAATTTTACCATTTACGGTAATGGCCATCCCCATATTTTGTAGCTCGTTGACAACCATGTGGTCAACTTCAATCTTGTGACATATGCAGGCCAGACCCAATTTCCTTAATTATGTTTTAATGAGGACAGCAGAACACTCTAAATTCTGAGAGTATAAGTATTACCATGCGAACTATTGTTTTTCATGCTGTTTGTGAGACATAGTGATTGTGTGTATCTGTACCACACGTATTTGAATAAATTTGCAAAAACCACTTAATATCATGGGTGCTTCCATTGTTGAATAAGTTTATTTAGGCATCGCTAGTCAAGGCGCGAGGGACTGGCATTTCTGTGGCCGATAACAGAATGTAGTAAGCTAGGGCAACTTTGCTGTCCATGCAACAATGTGTAATGTAAATGCCCTTTCACAAGATCAGATATTTATTGATTTCAATTACTTGAAACAAAAAATCAGTTCATGTGACTTTCAATGAATTGCATTCTATAAGCTTTTAAGTCTCCACATTAAAATTTATAACAAAATCTTTAATGAAATCAGATTTAAAAATACCAAGAGGAAATTTTTAGAAGTATTTGCTACTCATGCACGACACGAAAATACTTGGATAAACCACTACAAATTTTCCTCATTTTATTGTATATTTTCTTTTTAAAAATGTGTGTTCTAATTTTGTAACAACTTTTAATATGTGCACAACTGTATTATTATGAGATATTTTCCATTTATATTGTCAGAAAAGCTGTGATCGACGACTGAAATTTTGGATTCAAGGAAATTTGGAACATGTTTAAAACGAAAATCTTGAAGGAAAACACGACATTCAAGAAATCGAAAGAGAAAAAAACCATGGTAATGACGTTCGTATGACGTCATATAGAATTAAATAACAATTGAAGGTAATTGAAAGAAAATTTGAACTTGTGAAAGGGCCTTATGTGTAATGGGGGAAAATTATTACACAGCGTAACTGCAACACACCCTGAGATAAAGTCACGGCCCTCTCAATGGAGAATTTCTCTAAGTGGTGCCCTTACAACTTTAGTTTCCAACTTCACACTATGTCGAACCACTGAACATGTTACCATATGGCGAATGTCACCTCCTGGTGGCTGGTGATACGACTGCGACACTATAAGATTTTTTGAGCATATATTTTTTACAACATAATTCTCTAATTAGTATTGTTTGTATTGTAATTATAGTTATTTGCAAAAAAAAAGTTGATTATCATGAACGAATTGCGCGAGTATAATATGAAGCATGCCACAAAGTATCGTCATTCCCCGACATGTGTTATATTTGTTGCGTGAGAGTGCCACTAGGGGTAATAAATGTCCCTCCATCTTTCATAGCTACAATACACCGAATAAGACCTTCGTAGCAGTGTGATAAACAGTGCGCAGTTCAGTGACCACGAGGCATGCTCCGATGGTACATTCGACAAGACTTTGCCCAGATATATGTGGTTTAGAGAGGTCACAACGTCAGTCTCCGAAAGGCAGGTTGAATGTTTCGGCACATTGCTCGTCACTTGAACTGTTCTGCCAACGATGTGAATCGGTGTTGGATGCAGTGGGAACAGGAGGGTACAAACGCCCATCGAGATGACTCGCTTCGACCCTGTGGACAACCTGCAGGGTGGATCGTTTCATCATTGGATAGGCTGTAAGCACTCTACAGGCTAGCTGCGCACAATCCAGATACATGTCACTGTAGCTGAGAATAAGCCTGTGTCCACCAGTACCATATCCAAGCAACTAGTAGAGTGGTATCTGTCGTCGTGACATCCCTTTCATCAACCATTACGACCTGAGTATCGCCCAGCACATGTGCTTTTCTGCCGGAAACGGGTAAAATTGTATGCATGTTTGTTCCAGAGATGAGATGAAGGTCCCCACCTACTTTGTATTTAGATAAAGGGAGTCGTATTTTAATAATGCCCGGCACAATAACTCAAGAGCATGAGTTATATGAGGGTCGTTCAGTCGATGGCCGTGTCCTCAGATGGTCCACGATTCTGATAAATGTAAATTGAGTAGATAATCCAGAATGCCTACCTAACATTAAATGTTATATTGGTAAGGTTCTTAGCCACTTCACACTCTTTAATTTTTATTTTGGTTTGTGCTGCAAGTGGGTGCAGTACCCTAAGAACCCAATGGGTTACATAATAAATAAAACACAATCATTGGTTTTAGACATTTACTTATTATTTAATTACATATATACCCATACAATACACATAAAACTGAAGCGGACTCGACACTTGGTCTGCCGATAGCCGTATCGGAAAATGACTTGACTTAAGCTGTGAACAAATAAATGTTACGTGTGATGCATTACGTTCTGGATCACATCACTAGGGACAGTCTGTCGATCCATCGACACGTATAAAGACCAAAATGTTCTTGTTACATTATGTTAACTATTCCAGTGAAGTTATTTTAGCTGAACTAGTGTGTGTCGAGGGGGTCTGCACAGAGCGAAACTTCTGTGCTGCCTGTCGGTCCGAGTGCTGAATTATGACTGACTCAATGGCAGCAGCTTTCACAAGGAGTTGCAGAAGCCAGCATGGTAAATATTTTAAAACTATATAGAGTCCACTTAGAGTGAAACAAATATGCATATAATTATTCTACTCTACACAAAGAGACATTGGTGACATAACCGAAACTAATTAAATGTTTATTACATTTAGTTTTGTGATGTCATAGGGTATGTTACATCACTAAATAATTTAATTAATAACTATAAAGCTTGTTTAGGCAGTCTCCTAAAAAATAATATAAAAAAAAATTTTTATTGGCTATTCAAACTTCCTAGAATCTCGCCAGTAGCCACTCGAGCCATACCAAGGAGATTTGACATTTATTTGCCAGTTCTGCATCGTATTTATAGCTTGATACAAAGATCCCATGTACAACTGTTGAGGAAAAGGAGCGTATAACAAAAATTGATGTCTTCCCCGGAGCCAGGCATAGTATTTATGATTACTGCTGTTTTTTCGGGTCTCTTTTTTTTTTTTTTTCAGTGTGCCATAGTTACCATTTATTAACGAATCTATGAAATTAATGCGATAATTTCCAACTACGTAGTTTAATTGAAATGAGTTTGGTTGTCAAATTTCGATATTATTCAAGAGGTTTACCAAACTATCAAAAATTTTAAGCATTTGTTTCGAGGTCTGTAACAATTCAAAGTGACCCACGGACGTCTTCACGAAGAGTCTACCTCGACCATCTTTTGTGAGGGTCCGTGGGTCACTTGGAGTGTTGTGTTTGGGGGGAAGTGTTGAGACAAACTGTCACTCAGTTGTATAGTCTTAAGTACATTTGTCTATGCTTGCACCTCTTTGTTTTTGACTATATGCGGATAGCATTTGCTTCCAAAAATTTTAAAGTAATCCATCCTAGGAGGTTTACTTTCTGTCCACAGTTCTATAGGCGACTGTGTGCCCTGACCAGTGGGTCCTGTTCTGTTCAACACAAAAACTGCTGTATTAACTGCTTCAGCCCACAGCTTTAAGGGCAAATTCTTGGCATGAATCATGGATCTAGCAGCCTCAACAAGGGTACGATTTTCACGCGCCGAGGCGCCATTCTGCTGAGGTGTGTACGGAATAGTTTGACGAACACCAATCCCATTGTCTTGAAATAGCTTCTTCATTTCGGCATTAATATATTCGCCTCCACCATCACAGAATAATTCCTTTATCGTGTGTCCAGCTGCTTTGGCTTCATTAATAAATGTGGAAAAGCATCCACTTACTTCTGATTTACGTTTTAAGAAGAAAACTCTCCTAAATTTAGAATAATCATCTTTACAACAAAGAAGGTATCGAGAGCCAGCTAATGATTATTCTTGAAAGGGTCCGCATATGTCATTATGTATCCATTTCCCGCACTCAGAAGGTCGATCTGTCCGCTCGTGAAAAAGGTCACGATGCTGTTTGCCATAGATACATCCCTCACACAATTCCTCATTCACTTTCACATCTATTCCCATGTGTTTCAAAACACTTCTCACATGTCTCTTATTCTGATGGCAAAATCTCTCATGCCAAAGTTGAAGTGTTTCCCCAGACGATGCCAAAAGGACAGCTGCAGCCCTCTTAAGTACATGGATTTTCATGTCTAAAGCATAAAGCCCTTCAGATGTTCTTCGGCCAATCAAGAAGGTTTTCCGTTCTTTATTAAACTTACAGCCACTTTTATCAGCATGAAATTGGAATCCTTTATCTAAGGCACGACTGACAGAAAATAGGTGATGACTGACATCAGGGACATACCAAACGTCCTTTAAATGATTTAGCTCCCATCTGCCATTAATCTTCATATCAACAAGAATATCACCTTGTCCATAAGCCATGATGATATCTTGGTTTCCAACTTGAATATATTTAGGAACATGAAAACTTTCAAATGTCTCAAAATTCTCCTTAGAACTGGTCATGTGTTCAGTGGCGCCTGTATCCACAACCCAAACATTTTTATTTAAAAATTGTTTCTTATTGCTACAGAATTTTCATTTTCCTGAGATCGCTTTTTGGTAGGACAATTTATAGCAATATGGTTGTCACCATTACATTTAAAGCACTTGATACTCTTTCTTTTAGGTTCACTAACTTTAGAGACAGCTGCTTGCTTACTCTTATTTTTAACATGGCTTTTGGAAAGAAGAGCAGTTTCATCACTACATTCAGTTTTATTTGGTAACCTCATTTCAATTAGTCTAAGATGCTCAGTCAGACTATTCAAGGTTCTGCTCTCAATGGGAACACTCTCCCATACACTTTTAAATTCAAAGTAAGGAGGAGGCAAGGTAGACATGATTCGACCCATCAAAATCAACTCTGGAAGTTCAGATTTCGCAAGATTTTTCAACTCAACATTTAATTCATTAAAATCTCGCTGAAGGCGTGCAACATGGGTCACAATACTTTCGCATACTCCTTCATTTGAAAAGAAACATTCCAATAGTCTGTCTACCCTCTGACTAGAGCTCTGTTCGTAAGTTGAAACTAATTTGTCCCAAATCTCCTTTGAAGTGGAACACGAAGAGGTTATTTCTTCATTTGTGGCATTTAAACTACTGATCAGAATCAGTTGAGCCAGTGAGTCTTTGGTCTCAAAGCTATCCTTATTTCTATCATCATCAAGCTTCAACTCACCTGACACAACATCCAACACCTTATGGTGTCTCAGTAATAAATTAATCTGCCTCTTCCACCTGGTCCAGTTGTTTTGTCCTTCCAGTTTCTCCACCTGTGCCTTGAAGTCGTATGTTGCACTCATGGTGAAATCTAACACAATCAGGCTAATTTCTACAACACGCACAGTCCACATATTCTGGGCCCATAACGTATTGAAGTAGGGCGTGTCAATTTGGAGGGCAAAAATAAAAATTTGTGATTTTTGTGAATGACGGGGTCCAAAAATCTGCCTTTTGATGTGTAATGTCCTAATTTAAAAGATTTTTCCTTATTCATAAAGATTTACCTTGGTAAATTTGCGCTTGATTATAATCTATATTGAAATTTCCGAAAAAAAAAGGGGGATAACTTAATATTAACTCCAACAATATTTGCTCAAAAAGTGGTTTAATGAGCTCAAACAATTTTATTTATATTTTGTCTTTATTATGAAACACTGAAAACACATTGTAAAAAATATGAAAAGCTTCAACCAACAATATTCATCAAATCTTGCTTCGATTCATTCCTAGATATCTTTCTTCTGCTTGCTTCCTGGCCTGTAATGAATCCTTCTCGTTTCTCATGAGTATACACTTTGCCTGAAGACTCTGTTACTTGTTTCACACACCTCTCTATGATCTGTCCATGACATGGCCACTTTGGATCTTGCATTGGCTCTTAAACAACCTTTCTTATTTCTGATATTTTGTGTTTACAAGTAAGTGGAGGTTCATATACTTTTTCTGACCAGTCTATCAGTTCCAAAAGAGAAGTTGCATTTGGATTTCCTGCAGGTGTTTTCCTAGGCCGAACAGATAGGTCTTCTGGTGTATCATCATCTTCATTTCTTAATTCAATTATCTTCTGGACCCCTGCTTTCCTTTCTTCTTGGTCTTCCGAGCATAAAAGTGTCTGAAGCAACATTTCACTAAATGTGAACCACGATGAACGTTGGATTGTTGGCAAAACAATATATGCTACTGCCTCCTTCTGAGATTTTAGGAGCTTCAATTGATAAAGAATGTGGCGAGGTCCTTACACCCAATAGAATTTCAATTTAGTTGTAAACCAGCAGGTATAGTAAACACCAACAATGTATTCCACAAGCAGTTGTAACATCTTCAAGTTGTTATCTTTAAGGCCATGTTTTGAAACCCATATGCGACAAATCCTATTTGCAGTTGTTAACCACCAAGAGTGGCTTACAGAACCAATTTCTAGTAATGCCAGATCAATTGGAAGTACACCTGTCCTTATGGCCTGAGTTATCCTGTAACCATAAGCCTGATCTGTAGAGAGATCTTTGACAACAGTGTCACTCAATGGAACCAAAGGCTCTGGAAAGGATATTCTGACAAATGAGGGATTGATTTCAAATTCTGTTGCAGCATCAAGCATGTTGCCAATCTTACCACTCCACTTGTTGTTAGACAAAGTTTTTCCATCCAAGTCGGTGATCAAGTACGGCAAAGGTAGCTCACTAGTATGAAGAGCACAAACCAACCAGACGAGTTTACGATTCAGCTTTGCCTCAACCCAATGCATGACCCCTCCTTCCCAACCAGTGTTAACATTAGTTGAGTCACCACCAATAGCCCGCAAACTTTTATCAATGCTGTTTTTCTTTTAAAAAAAATCCACAAGATGGTTAGCAATAACTTTAGCAGGTTTCCTTTTCGTTAAGTCTTTCTCTGGAGTAAAATGGCAAAGATACCTTCCACCTGTCTCACTGCAAACAGTGTAATGCTCTTATTTCACAATACTTGGAAACTGATGACTTGAGTTATCTGTATGTAACAGAACTTAAGTGAAATCTTGGCATCCATCAAAGAAGATACATTCAATATTGCCTGTCCTGCATCGAGCATGAAATTCTTCATCAAGTGCTTTCATGACTTTTTCTTGTGCCCTTTTTATTTTATTGTGATCAACCACAAGTCTCCTGTCTCCTTCAGTAATTAATCCAGCATCCAAAAATACAGCTGTTGTAATGGCAGCTGTAGCACATAGACAGAAGCCACACCTAATACTTTGCAATGCAACATTGCACAATTGTAATGTATTATATTGACTTGTACTTCAAGTATAAGGTACACCAGAATCACCACATGGAATCTGCAAAGGATCTTCAGATTCTTCATCTGTAACATCAGTTGGTTCTTCATCTTCATCAGAGAAAAGAACTTCATCTGGTTGTAATGTTAATTCTTCCTTCCTTTTCAGCTTATATTAATAAATTCTTCGTAATTCATCTTCTTACCACTTCTGCTTTTTAATTTTTCTTCTGTGTTCAGGTAGATCTGGTAATCCAATTTGATGCTGTCCATCAGATCCAACCTTCTCCTCTTTGACTATTAATAAACACTAGTTCTTTGTCAGGGATCTTCATATCCTTAGAACAAGAGCAGGAGATGTGCACTTCATGTTTACAGTCGGCACCACCTGGACATGGGCCCTCAAATTCTGGACGTAGCTTAATCTCACACTTGCAATTGAGTATGTCAAAGAGCTTATCTAACATTGTTATGAAAGCATCTTTCACTTCCAGTTTTCCGCTGCCAAGTGATATGTTTTTGGCCTTTTCCCAGTTTTCTTCTATCTTCTTCAGGACTGTGACTCTTGAATTTAAAATTGGCACCACAAAACCACTGTTTGCTCGCTCCCACTGTTCAAGCACTTTTGGATACATATCATTTGCAAGAGTGGCTGCTGGGTAATTTGTGACATTCTCTACACTCTGTTCACTTAGCAGAAGCCCATATCTTAGAAAATCACGCAGAGTTGTGACTTCGGAAGGCAGCATTTTTCGACCAGTTACAATGAAGTTACTCATGTGAGTGGAAGTTGCCAATCTTGTCTTCCTTTTACTATCCATGGTTCCGAATTTTCACATTTTGAAATTGGAAGAAACTATTAGTGCCTGGAAAAAAAAAAAAAAAGAAAATGTCACTATTTGTATTATATTAATAAAAATTAATAAAAAGACACTCAGTTGCAAATGAGTATTGCTACTTTAAACACTTTTACGAGTGGCATAAAATATTTTTACAGATGTCGTAGTATAATATAAGTATATTCTTAACGTTAGAGCAGAAGTAGAAACAGAAATAATGATAAGAAGGAACTTCTTGAGAGAAGACAGTTTGCTGCGAATTTTACATGAAATGTGAAAATATCACGAAATTGAAGTACCTATTTACCAAGCAAACCAATGTAATTGCCAGTTCATGTAAATATATTTGTGAATCGCTAACCAAAATACAACTTTTTGACCCCCCTCATTTTTTGAAAAAGGAAGTCAAAAAATTTGACACGCCCTACTATTGAAGGTTTGTAGAAATAACAACATGTTAAGCACATTAGAAAGAAACTGTAATCACAAAAGACAAAAAGCACACTAGAACTCGTTATTTTAACAAAACACAGGCAAGGGAACAACAACAAAACAAAGAGGTATAAGCATAGACAAATGTACTTAAGACTATACAACTGAGTGACAGTTTGTCTCAACAATAAATAGGTTGGTATGCGTTTTCCATACCAACTGAATTGGAGAAATTAGTCTTATATTTTTCCGTGACATGCACTCGCAACGCTTTTTTAAGATTAGATTAACCCAAAATTTCTAATGGTGGACTTGCACGATCACCACCCTTCATAATATTTGTGAATGAATGACATACATGAATACAGCATTCATGTATGTCATTCAACAAGAGGAGCGAATCACTCCTCCCTAGATTTTCATAATTAGTGTGGCGTTTTTAATAGGAAATGTCACACTAAAAACTAATAACCATACATGTTTGCGCACTAGTTAGCTTCAGTGATTCTTTCACTTTTAAAATCATAAATTAGATTTATTTGGCTTATTAACACCACATTGCAAATAGTTGTAGCCTGGATTTATTTATTAAAATAAACTGTAAGTTTCAGATTAGTTCGATCCTTTACAATAGAGGTTTTTCTATAAGAACAATCAATTATATATAATGGTCTCCTAGAAACAAATGCATCATGGTTATAACATAGTTCATTGTTACGGTAAGCAGTATCTAGCTTGGTCTTTGAATTTCTAAAATTATTGTAGGCAATCTACAATTTATCAAAAATTTTATCCTCGATATCCAGGTTCCAATTCTCTTTAGGAAACACTTAATTCCTTCCATTCTTAATAGAAATACTTTTAACACGACAATGGTCAAAAATTGATCCATGTAAGTCTTGATCAACATTTTTTTTCTGTTTAGCTGAAAGCCAACAATGACAAATTCAGTCATATCGAATTGGATTGAATTGAACTGATCCTTTATATCAAACTGGAATGAGTTTGCACCAGTAGGTACAGGTTTTTAAGACATTGCCAATAATTGAATCCTATGGAAATTTTGTGTAGTTTGTATAGTTTTGCTTTAATTTCGTCTCCATGATTAGGTTCGTATTCAACAATTGGCCACAGGATTTCCATTTTCTCAATAGCTATTTTACCAGCATCTGGGATAATATCAGGAGATCCATCTGCTGACGTTTTAGGTCTTCTGTAAATAGAAACATCATCATGAAAATTTCGAATGAATGTGATCTTGTACCCGCCTTTCCAGAATATTTCATTACAATCCCTCATAAACCCAAAAAAAATATCTTAATGGATAGACAATTTCACTATATTCATCTGCCTTAAAATACTTGCCTTTTACTACCCCTGCTAGTTGCAAGTACGACGATTCCGATTCTGAGCTAAGCAATGAATGCATCATAGTCGAAGTGATGCCAGGATTGTCAATGCTTTCAATTATATTGCCATGCTTAGAGATATCTACTCTTGAGAACTGGAATGGGAAGAAATTCTCACAAAGGTCAATAGTTGACGTTTTTTCATAACCCCCATTTGTATCTCTTTTAGTCAGCTTATACTATTGGTACACATAAGCCTCATTAGGATGTGTAAATGCATCGCCAACAGGAATATCAACTCAATGCGCTTGTTGTATTCATTAAAATTGCTTTTTGTTTGGTCGTTTGATGGAAACGACTAACGTTCATAGCTTTAAATGTTTTGCATGCTCATTTATTATATAGAAAATCAATTTCTGTTTTTTAAACCACTACACTTTTCTTATCAACCCAAGAATTATGACTGCTAGCAAAATCCAACCATTTAACAAGCAGCCTATTTTCTTTCCTTTGTAAAACTTTCTCTACTAAGTAGTCTTGATCATACTTGGTATTTAGCAACTCTGGTTCACGAAATATACCCTTGATGGACTCACTTTCCAAATCTTTTATTCTGTATGTTATGGGATGTATGTACAATGCGTCACATACCTTAAATACTTCAGTGGACCAGTTTGGTTTTTTATAACCAATTGAACATGTAACTCCTAGGGTGATTTTTCAAAGGTTCTTTTCAAAAGTATCGAAGATACAGTGAATGGATTATAGTAGCTATTTCCAACTACTTGTCCCACTCTATGTTTTTTTAACTTGTTTACCTTTTTACTCAAACTACTACTTCGCCTCCTTCGTCTATGTCGAATAGGGGACGGCGATCTTCTATGCAAAGGACTTGGAGACCCACTCCTACTCCTGCTACGTATATGTCGTCTTCGTCTGCTTTGTTTTGGCATGATCAGGTTCTTATATATATGCATCTGTGATGGAAATTTTTTATTTATTTAGTAAATGTTTGATAATGCTGCCCAAGATGCAAATTACGATTGCGTACTTGTATTTCTAATGAACAAGTTTAGTTTATTTCAGATAACGATCGGAACTCAGCGAATTCAAAATGTTTTCTTGAATCTCTTCAAAGACTCTATCGTTTACATCAGGATATATGTTGATTTTCAAAAATTTTAAATATTAGCCATATACACCTGATCTTCTGTTTTAAGCCACGAGAAATAAATTATCTGCGAAAATCCTAAAATCACTTTTCTCTGGATAAACGAGCTGGGTGATCAAAGTGTCGGGAAATAAGTCGTGAATAAATGCCGCAGTGCCCATATTACTATTTGGCATGATTGACAAATCTTTCAGACCCCGATAAATACTCGAATCGAGAGTAGATATGTGTCCGCAATAGAAAACGGTGAAGTCGACATCCTATCCACGGAATTATAATTGAAAATGCGATTTTCCCCATTTTTGACACCAACTTTTGGAACGTTTTGATCATCGGGTGCTGCCATCGCCTGCTAATCACCATCAATTCTAGGTATTACTATTTCGGGAGATCAATGCATCTCATCACTGTGGTATCTATCAATGTCGTTGAGCGAAATTTGACGATGTATTCGTCTATGCTCTTTGTATTCCTCTCCGAGTTTTTGTTTGATCGATTTAACCATACAATTGTGTTTGAATGGTTTGTGTATATGGTTTTCCGAGATGCTGTCGATGGTTTGGGAACGAGATGGCATTTGGCGATCGATTAAAGGCAGCCCCGCCCACTAGTTTTCTCATTTGTAGGAACTTTCAGATGGTAACTGATACTCTTATTTTCTGGTTTCGTCGTCAGCCTCATGGCCATCATCGTTATCCGACTCTTCATCGTATCGAGTTTGCAGAATGGACTCGAACACATTCTTTGTCGAAATACGATGATGATGAGGGGATTGCGATTACACTTGGACTGCGGGAGTATCGGGAAAGATGATCTTAGTGCCCCGGCATATGCACCAGATCGGAATCTTGAGATTTGCAGGCATCTGGGTGACGATAGAGGTAGTGTTGGAGGTCTCAATGGACGTTGATGGGGTTGTGATGCAAACAGAAAATTTTTCGTGAATATTTACGAAAATCCAACATATGCAAAAGTACTTTAACATCATTTTGATAGACTTTGACTTTATCTGTAGTATTAAACACAAAAGTAACCCCTTCGTCATTATTTTCAAGTTTTAAAAGAGTCGACAAACTAAAATCGATGTAAAACAATTTGGCTAACTCGCGAATCACCATGCTGGTTATAATGGTACTGAAAGTTGGCAAATCCATAAATATTTATGGAGGCAATTTATTTGGGTAAATTTAACGAATTTCCAAATTACAATTATCAGACTCATTTGAAAACTTACTGTTTTTAAAATAATTGTAATTAGCCTGTTTTTTTTCTCTCATGCCCAAAATTTGTGTATTCAGTGAACTCGGCAAAATTACCCCATAGGAATTTTCATATTTTGGTTATGATCTGTTGTTACAGTGCATGTTTGCCCAATGGTCAGCAAAAAATAGCAAGGAGCCGAGGATGATTGCAGGTTGGTCACGCAAAAAACAGTTTGGCTTACCAACACATAATCTTGATCTTTGATGTCGACAAAGAACCAAATTTTGACTCATACAAAGAGAACCTCACTTTGCACGACCATGTGATAGTGTTCGTTGAGGACTTTACCATGGCCACGTTCCCATTTTACTTCAAGTGATCTTGTATGGTGATGCACCAGCCCAAAAAGGCCAATTTTCACTTAATTTTACCCATTGTGATGGACTTTGTCAGCATGCCCGTATTTTTCTGCCATCTTACTCGCATCTACTTGCCATCTAACGAAAGGCTAGTATTCAAGTTTGTGTTAGACAATCCAGCACAGTGTTCCATGACGACCATTCGAGATCATGTTCCCAAATTGCTGAGCACATATGACCATTTCATCTATATATTGATGCTAAAGTACGAACTCATGTCTTCTGTTTCCTTTTACGATCCCTTCATAGATGGTGAAGTTATTGTTGTTTTCATGACTTGCTGTTCATTGCGAGAAGGTTTTTCTTTAAAATTCAACCGGAACGACGAGTATGTCAGACGATACATGTTCATCGACCAAGCGATCAGGCAAATGCGAAATTACGAGGAATCGATCGCTGCAAACAGAAAACGTCCACGATGACGACGATAATGGTAGCTATGACGAGGAAGAACAGTCGATATTAGATGGTAAGGGAGGTCGTCAATTGGATTAACCGAGTATGAATTTGTGTTCGAATATATCAGTGCATATTTCGTTGTGTGCATTGACGGTGAAATAATTCACGAAATCGAAAGCCGAAGGGGAAGCGAAGATATGAAAATTTAATTACTGAGATGTACATACTGTAAAGAGTCAGCACGATCGAGACTAATTTTCAACTAGAGACGAACCAGTTGGAGAACACTTCGTTCAATGTGGAAAAACTGGATATTTCGTCCGATGTGATATTTTACGAGTACGCATTGGGAAGTGCCGAACATCAAGTTCCCTTTTACAATCGAGAGTTTTATCCCTTTAGTAAAAGTCAGCTAAAAGTGATCGATCGTTTCGAGGAGGCGATATGACAACCCGACATTGATTTCAATCATTACAAGGAAAATTTCATGCACACACTCATCAATGGTTTGTCTGGCGAAGATCCACACTATTTTTATGTAGCCTGCGCACACTACACATGCTTTTGCCAAGCAAACAATATCGAAATTAAGAACATAGACATCTTTGATGAAGTGAATGAACGACAGAAAAAGTGGACCTCTGACAAATGACAACAGCAATGGCAGCATCAGCAGAAAAATAATAATAATAAAAAAATTAATATTCCCAAAATGGCTCGAAACAAAATAAAGACAAAGCTTATGGCGAATGACGACTAATACAAATGCGAAAACGATTATGTGAGCCTATATCTTCGTAATTAACTAATTTTGCATTGGATGCTTTTAAGCGAAATTATAACTGTTTCATCTTTGTTTTATCCGAGATGTTGAATCGTGGCTATATGACAAGTGTGTTATCATTGCTCGTTCACTACATCGACAGTAAAAATCTGATAAGGTGATTAGTTGCATGTTCAAGTTTTTCAACCCGAACCTGTAGGCAAAGTTCATCCTGAGCTGTTATGCACCCACAAAAATATAATCAGTCACTTGTACGCAGGATTATACAAGACCAATTCCTTTTACATTTTGCTCTCATCTCTGTGTGAAGGCCTTCTCGACAGGACAACTCTATTCAATGTGTATAAATGCTTCGTCTTTGGCGAGTCCGATGGTCGAGATGGCTGCGATGCTAGAGATTCGTCTTCAAGCAACAAAAAACATCGTCATCGACGATGGCATGCAAGGTGACCAATTTTTTCTTTTCGAACATTCTGTTGGTAAGGCGATGTGGCAACTCTGTGCTGTTGTTCAGCAATGGAAATTTTTCGATTGTTCGCGAAAGCAAGTTGTCCTTCTGTCTTGAAATACCGGAGAATGAAGCAGTCATCGAACACCTGGGCTACGAAGTCTTTCACGATGGGTATATGTTCAACCCATTGCTGAAAGTGTTCGAAACAGCTTAGCCTTCTCTGACGTGCTCGGTGGCCATCAAACACCGTTACGATTTTCCTAAATCACTGATTCTACTGTTCCATTTTTTTCATGTTCAAGATCTGTGTTCGAGATCTACCTCAAACTACCACATTTCCTATCGCCGTTGCAATACAACAGGTTTATGGTGATGTTACCTTGCCCGATATTTTTTTATGTGGCTGCTAAACTTTATGCCTTGCTCGAGGCCGATTTTGAACCTCTCGACTATATCGATGAAAAATCGTGGTCATGTTCAATGACCTGACTTTGAGCAACCAATGGCCTCCAGCACTCATCGAAAATTTAAACCTGATTACTGGCACCAAATTGGCGATCGCCTTCAAGATGTTTGTGTGCTTGCTGTACATTCAGACTCAGAAATACTAGGTGAACCTGAAACGAGTCATTATGTTTCTTCATTCCATTTTCAGGCAACACATGCCAAAACTGTTCGGTTTAACCAACTTTATTATCGACTCGAACATCCTTCAATTTTGTGATTTGTTAAAGAATGGTATAAAAACCAAAGGTGGTTCTGGCAGTATAGAAGGAGACTCAGACTACGAACGCGACTGTGCAATGAAAGTCGATTACATTGCCGTCGATGATGAAGATGAAAGAACAACCATCCCGTTCAACACTTCTCAGACTATGAATTCCTTTTATGCTACGATCAAGAAATTCTTGCATATAAAGCGAAAACGACTTATTACCAAAGATAATGCCAAGCAAGTTGAAAAAAAAAACAGCTTCTGCGTCCTTGGCAATAGACACCTCGTGCGTTTCCTCCTCATTGTTGTCATCATCACCACCCAATTGCCCCGATAGAAATGTTTCAATCTTTCGAATATCGCCGTTCGCATGTTCGATGTGCGCGATGGGTGAAGGAAATGAGCCGCTAAACGAAGATAATTTCGGGTTCATGGTGCAAAAATTTAAATTCGGAGATGACGGACAAGTCGAATCGTCTATTGAGCTGACCGAATTGGGGAATGGATTCATCATCAACATATTCATCATATTTTAGTTGTGGTTGTGCATGGGGTTTCACAATCCCTATGCAGATACAGTTTTTCGGATACTTGCACGAAAATCGTCGCGAAATATGCAATGATGTGAAACAACTCTTTATCAAACATGTCTGCCAACCCGTGTACATGAAACATGTCAAGAACCTCGCCAATTTACTGTGCTCGTTTTGCGAAAATTCACGAGTTCACATTCCCGTTTACATCGAGCCGAGGATCGAGTGGCGTCTTCTCAAAGAACTTTACAATCAGTATGATACTTGCACATCTACCCAAAATAGTGCCAAACCATGCCCGAAGAGGACTTGTTGCTCACAGAGTACTTGGACCACATGTAAGTTGGATTCGCATCCATGTTCCTGTATGATGAATTCAACATGGACCTGATAGTAACCCTGATGAAGTTCATGGGATCCTTGAATTTCCGAGGCAATCAGTTGCGGATGTCCGTGCTACTTTACAGCAAGATGGGTGCAGATAAAAAAATATTTTCCGATTCTCTTTTGAAACTACACAACACGGGCATCCCAAGCCACCTCTCATTGAATACAGCCAAGATCCTTAACAACGATCACTATCCCCTACCTGTCGCTCTGAGTCACAACATGTGCATATGCATCGACAAGTTAAATTCATTCAATGCCAATCTTTTGTAACATGGGATGCATGCCTACGAGGTTCATGTACTCTACAAGTCGATCGAATTGCCGATAACTGCAAAACCCATCATCACCATGCAAAAGATGTTCTCGGTCATGGACATGGCTGTGATGGGTTAATTGCTTCCCATCATGAAAAGTTTCCAGTACATTCAGTTCAATCCCAATAACTCGTTCGTCGATTGCTTGCTCGACAAGGTGGAACTAGGTAATCAAAGCAAAGCAACCCCATTGTTGGGTGGCATAATTTTCACTCTACATGTACCGGAATTTACATCGGGGCAAGATATTTTGGGAATCCACCTGTTCAATACATTGCTGCTCATCAACTTGTTTTTCTAGAAAATGAATAGGCCCATTTCTATTACCAAACCCTTGTACGTTGATACAAAAAACTTAGAATGTGTGCTCAATTCATACGTTATTTCGAAATTCTTTCCATCTGTAAATGCTTATGTAGACGACGACAAGTAGTCGGAACGACGACTGAAAGAATTTGCATAATTGTGGTACAGAACAACATAAATTTGTTTCCTGAAATAAAGTTTAACGATGTTTATCAAGGAGTCTGTGATGAATGGACAAGGACTTTGATAAAAGCGATCGAACCTACGATATTCTGTTGTTACTTCCAAAAATGTAATGTTGTTATAAATAAATTAATAAATTAATATTTGTTATACATTTTTTTATCAACAAATACCCAATACCAGATACACATTAGCCTTTGTGGCATGGCTATTTTTTAGCTATTCAAAGGCAGTAATGATTCGTTTTCCCCTCTCCTTAAATGGCCGAAAGATTCAAAAAGAATGTTGGAATCTGCGATTTATTGAAATTGACTAACTTGGAAAATATTAGCATTTTTTTTATAGCAAAAATGAAGGCAGTAAAGATTTGGTACTCCCTCTCCTTATATGGTCAAAAGATTCACAAAATTTGTCGGGATATGTGATTGGCATTGACTGACTTGGAAATTGTTGGAATAAACTTCGATCATTTAAATGAAAAGTGGTATAATCACATGTGGTGGGAATAGAGTTTTGAAACTTTACAATGCAATAGTAGGATAAAGAGAACTAAACTCGTCCAGATTCAAAGTTCTACTCATGCTACATGTACCAGTGGTAGAATGCTGAGATTGTCGCTAGAGTGAAACATAGTTTGGCGTGCTCATAAAGCAAGTGGGACTTCTATTCTGGATAAGTCAGATTAGTTCCGAGAGAATTCACCAGAGTGCATCACGATCGCCATTCCCCCACTCCACTTCTCGTATTTTCCCTCACTTCCCCTCCTTACCCACACACCACCAAATCTGCCTTTATCACTGCGAAATCTGGAAAAAGACATTAGTTGGGTCGAGCATTTAAAGGATAAACATCTCTTCTCTAATAGCATAAGGAATATATGTTCTTGTCCTTTTTTCCTTATGTTCTTGGAGAAGATATGTTGATCCTTTAAATGCTCGACCCCGACTAGTCTTTTTCCAGATTTCGTTAATATATAGACATATTTGATGGTGCTAGAGAAGGAGGGGAATTGAAGGGGAGTGCAGGAAATGGAGGGGGAATGGCAATCGTGGCACACTCTAGCGAGATCTCTCGAATCTTAGCTGGCTCGTCCAGAATCAGAGTCCTACTTGGTTTACATGCAAGCCCAATTATGCTTCGCTCAAGCGACAATCTCGGTATCCTACCACTAGTTCATGTGGCGTGAGTAGAACTTTAAATTTGAAAAATTTTATCGCTCTCTCTTCCCCATTGTTGTGGCACCAATGTTGAACATCATCAGAGTGAAGTACCCTCGCATTTGATGCTGAAGACAGAACGAGCTGAGCACATGAGAAGAACTTTGAAGTTATATATATTTAACACTTCTTCTGACTTGTAATTTTCCAGTAAAAAAAACATGCTTCTTCACATTGACGCTCTGCATCAGATATTTTACGGATAATCTTTAAAACATCTGACGGTAGCTATGTGAACACTTCTTCTGACTTGTGATTCTCCAACAAACAGTGGGAAATGCGATTGTAATGCAATCTGGTCTGTGATTGGTATTGACTAACTTGTCAGTTGGCATGACCATTTTTTTTAGCAGGATCAAAGCACAATCAGCGATCCTATCCATCCATTGGCCAACGCTCGAGCCTTTATTCGCATCAGGTTCACATCAAACTCCCATAAAAACAACAAAGCAAAAAAAGGGGTACCTCGTTACACCCTCGTCAATATATATTCGAGTTCAGTTATCTAATTGCGTCGATAGTCCCATTTAACCAAGCCTATTTGTTGGAGAGAGGGCTGGGGAGATGCAGGATGGGGAGGGTGTATGGCGATCGTGTTGCACTCTGACGAATTTTATCGAAAGTAATACAGCCCGTCCAGAATCACAAAGTCCTACTTGCTTTACATGGCCCACGCTCGAGACTTGATTCGCATCAGAAATAACAAAACTCCATTGCCTTTGTGAGATTACGAGTGGCTGATAGTGTGTGTTTGTGTGTGTAATGTAAAATTTTTCGCAATAAAAATGGTTTAATTTTTTACTTTTTTATTACTATGCATTCGGTTTCCAAACACACACATATATATTATATATATACGGACTGTTGTTTGCTCATTTTTCAGTGTCGAAAACGACGAGTTTCTGCAGCAGTTTCATTGTGGATTCCATGGAAGTGAACTCCTACAAGTATATGTTGGCAAACATTCGAATTTATCATGGAAACCAAAGCAAGTTTCCTATGCTTCATTTGGAATTCATAGCCAATAATAATTACGGCAAAACTCACATGAAGATTTACGTACTGATGAAAGGAATGCCAAGAAACGAATACATTCAAGACAAAGTAGATGGATACATAGATGAAGACATCCGAGTTTGTCGGTTCTACATCTTCGACGATGATAGCAGATATGAGATGGAAGAATTGTGTGGAAAATGCACTCTAGATCTCCAATCTATCATGCTACCAGAATGAAATACCATCAAACTCCTCGTCTTTGTTCGCAATGAATTTTAGTGTTATCGAATATTGAAACGCGATGTCCATTTTACACCATAACGAGAAAATCAAGAAATTGAAAATTTATTTATATTCGTGGCTCTTTACGATTCAGTCCCAGAGCTATTGTCGGTCAGTATCTCAAAATTCCTTCATGTATTCATGTATCGAAGATTATTGGATTCATCCTGTCAAGTGCACCTGTCTTAATTTTTTTAAATTAGTTTTTGCCTTATCCTTTTACTGTATATCATATCATGTGTGATACAACAACTGTTTACAAAATTAATCCTTGAGTGGTATAATTTTTCATTTTGTATTAAATTGTTGAAATAAAAATAGTAAAAAATTCAACTATAATTGCAAATAAATGTCTTTTTTTAACTTACCACCAAATCGTGCTTTGTCTACGTCCAACATTTATCTTTTTTATCTTTTGTAAATTCACACAAAATATTTTTTTGCTTATATATATCAAGAAAATAATGATTAGTTACACCCTTTCCAAGTGCAGCTTACATTCACTAAAATATTTGGCATTGCCAAATGGTAGTGGCTGTAATATAGTCCACAGTTGCACATGTGGAAACGTATTTTCGTTAGTCGCTGGTCCGGGAACAGCTGGACAGCACATCTACCCCTTAACACGTGCGAAGCCAGACTAATCATCATGGCGCGAGAACGCTCGAAGGATGGCCGGGTTCACTCAAAGAGTGTAATGAATTGAATAATGCTATATAAATGCAAAACAATTACACACACACACTCATGACCCTTGATAACAAATTACATAAACCTTTTTGCGTGAATTATGTAAACAAATAGCACTTACAAAAATACATGTTGGCACTAAAACTTTGAAGCAACATATTTATTATATTAATTGGAAAGGTCTCTCCCATTCTGTTGCGTGGTTGGTTGCTATGCACATTACACTACAATAATTAAAATGCTTTTTAGAAAAATATTACTCCCTAAGGGTTTATATTTTAGGAGTGGTAAAAGGGTGGCATGTCTCGGGCGAGACCACTTCAGCCGAGTAGGGGTTTTGGGTAGCCATGTTAGATTGCTGTTAAAACAAAGCTATACTTATTTTCCCTGCTGCTGAACAATATTATGCCATGGCATAATATTCTAGATTTTATTCTGGACACTCAACGCACTCGCACTTCGCACATAACACATGCACAGGGGTGAGAACACTGACTGAAGTGGGCACACGAATGGTAACTGGATAATGGGAAACTGCTGTTGTCATCCTCGCTGCATTCATTTCCCCAGAGGTATGGGGACTCTTCTATGCGTATTCAGCTGGCCCGAATTATGACACCCTCAAAAGTTACCTCCTGAGGGTATGAAGACAAGATGGTCACTTGAATCTGGTGTAGCAATAGGAGTATGCCAGCAGGGTGTAATCCCAACGTGCCGCGTCAACTCAGGAGTCGGAAAGGGCAGCTGCCCGCGTGTTCAGGGCGCGATGAGTCTCCAGTAGGGGGCACATTGTAGCTGCTCATTTGCAGCGGGACAAGCGGGCTAAGAGATGAGGGACACAGCAAGCATCAGTATTCTGCGCACTATCGAACCTTTCGTGTTTTTCAAGAACATTGGGTGAATACAAACGATGCATCATAGCAGTGGCATGGTTACTGAGGTATCACCTTTGCAAATGGGATCAATGGCAGCTATATAAATTAAAAAAAAATGTTAATTTTCAATACTGAATTTGTGAGGAAACATATAGCTCCAAAAACTTGCTGGTCCAAACAGGTACTCCAAATTTGAGCAGGATTTTTAATTATTCCGGCTAATATATGTGTATTATGATCATGCCCGATAATATCCTGTGACCTGTTGTAATGGAATAGCTGATCATAAAATATCTTATCGTGCTGAACATTGAAAAGACGAGGCATGAGGAGAGAGAGAGAAAAAAAAAGATAATGATATGGATCCTTTACCGCTCGCATCAGATGAGGAACAGTGGTATGGGTCGACTTTCTTCACATTGGTTGCTTTCCCCGACTAGCACACTCCATTGGGAAATGATAAAAACAATGAGCAGTAGTTGTAGGAGATTAAGCGAGGGCGAATAATTGGTCGGACTATAATTTTGTTGGTGAGGGGAACAGAATAAATACCCAATTAAGAACAGGATTAAATTGATTGGAGAGAGGGGAGTGTTTGCATTGAGAAGTGCTGGGGAGGGGGAAGCTGTGAGGAGTGAAGATGTGAGCAAATCATGATAGCTTCACATGGGGGGAGTTGGTCGGGTATCATGTAAAGCCAATAAATATCTTATGTGGGGATTGGAATATTGGGACAATTAAATAGCCAATACAAATTGGTGGTGATTAAAGATGGAGGAAGGAGAGCCAATAAAATTTGATGTTGTGGAGAGGGGTGGGATGTAATTCCAATGAGATGTTAAAAAAAAGCCAATAAAAATTCGTACGTGTGTGTGAGGGGGTAATTGGGTTTGAGCTATGGGTCAAAGGGGGAGGGATGTGACACATTGACCAATGAAATATAATGGTGGAGTGGAGGCTTGCCTACTAAACCGCCAATAATAATTGGCATTGGTCTGGTCTTTGGGCCCAAGGTATGTGCTCCGCCATATTTGTTTCGAACCCCAAACCTCCTGCATGTAAATTTTTAAGTAATTTTTTCAATCTTTTTTTCGGAATAAAAAAATTAAATTGTTTGAAAACTTTTAATTTTTACAAATATTTTAAATCTTTTTTATAATTTTTTATAGCAATAATTAAAAATATTCTTGCAATTTTTTAATTTTTTGGTTTTAAGGTCGTCCAAGTTCATAGTTATAGAGCCAAGGTCATGTGCGCGAGGGCAATGACAATATAACGGTTGGGTGATGTCACAACGTGGCCTGTGCTTGGCCGAGGCTCAGTTTCCTGTTTCCTTGTGCCAAACTCCCTCTAACACATTTACAAATTGGGATCAATTTATCAATTTTTATATGAGCTTACACATGAACACACAGGGAAATAAATAGATTAGGCCGACTTTAAACGATCATTCTCAAATAATTGTTCTGGCATGTAAAACTATATATTTGTTTGTCTATTAAAAAAACTTTTGTTTTATTAACTTGAATAACGTTAAATAACCTGATACCTAATGCTGATTACATTTGGAGAGACCGAAGGCATAAAAGAATGTCATGTTCACAAATCAGTTAAGAAATATCAATTATCGGAATCGGGAATCAAACCAGTATTTTCTAGTTAACAAGCAACCATGGAAGCAGTTCACCATCAAACATAACTAATGCAAACACTATTAAAACTAATAATTAGTCTTATCCAAAAACCCCACTTTACTTGCACTGAAAATTATCTCCTAAATGGGGAAACAAACTCTTGCTACTGTTTATTTTATGGATATCACACAGAGCAGTATTTATGAAATTAAAAAAAAAGTCCCTGAGAACATAGGGTGTACACAGTATACACTACACTAATCCTGAGTTTACACTATACTTTTTCATATAATTAACTTGTCAACAAACACATACCGAGTTTATAATATATAAATGATCAAATGATCATACAAAAATATTTGGAGAACATACACTGTGAACTTTACAACAACCACAGCCACAAGTTAACTGCTCATTCTATCTTTTTTGCCATGAGTATGGCACACTCGCTGATGATTCCTGGGAACACCTCCTTGTCATCGAGCTTGTAGTCGGCATAGTTGATACGCGCCAGTTCCTCGAATCCCTCTCTGATTGCCAGCACCTGCGACTCTATGGCGGTAAAGGAAGTAACCGTCAGCTTCATCCCCACAGCCCGGCCTACATCGAACCTTGCCTTAAGCAGCTCCTTGCCCAGTCCTTGGCCTTGGAACTCCTTAGCCACCGACAGTCCCATCGCAGTGATGTACTCTTCCACACCGTACTTCTTGAAAGGATCTGCCAGGTCATCCAAGTCGTCTAGCAGCTTGATGATTCTCTTTGCGATTTCTCCCTTAAACTGTGACACAGCAAAAAAAAATATTTTTTTTCAACACACGAGTTTAAAATTGTTTTAGTTCTTTGCATTCTACACTAAAGTAATTCCCAAACTTAAAAAATTCTCAAATTCCTAAATTTCAAATACATTAGCAAAACCATTTGAGTTCGTGTAAATGAAAAAGTTTGTTTTAAGAAACAATGTTTTTGGTTAATCCTTTTCATTAGTCAGTTAACATAATTATTTTGTCCCAAATTAAACCCATATATGTCTTTAAAAATTAACTTTTCTACATATTAGTCATACTCCTAGTCTGAAGCACTTCGATATGTTAATGTGGTTTGCCTAAAAGTCACTTATATCACTAATTTAAAACTAAATGAACGAATACCCTCGCATTTCACCATCCATGTTGTAAATCAGTTTTACTAAACTAAAGTAACACTTAATGACATTTGACTAAATTATATTAAATGAAAAGAAAGCATTACATTATGGCTCAATCCCCAAGTAAGATTTTTTTTTTAAATTATGACTTAGTTCTTTAAAAAAAAATTGCTGCGTTNTTTAATTATGACTTAGTTCTTTGAAAAAAAAATTGCTGCGTTGAAGGTAGCGATTATTACATTTTATGAAAGAATGCTGAATAATTTTAAGGTAATAATCNAAATTATGACTTAGTTCTTTAAAAAAAAATTGCTGCGTTGAAGGTAGCGATTATTACATTTTATGAAAGAATGCTGAATAATTTTAAGGTAATAATCTACGGCATGTGGCCGCATGCCAACTAATGGACAGTGGACACATTGAAAATCTGTTTAAATACTGCCTGTCTATGAAAGTCCTATGGACCCCTATTTCGTAGGTACTGCAGTTTGCCTCTTATGATTATACTGTGGAGCGGTGTGTATTAATATGTAATGTGTAATTACATGATGTAACACATGTGGAGCTTAGCAATGCATAGTCGAACCCAAAAAACCTCTTACTTTAAGTTGGCATGCAATTGACTGCATTACGGAGGTAGAATTCGGAGCATCAATTTGGGATGTAATCAGTCTAAAGTTGTGAATGATAGGGTTTACTTATATGAAATATTTACGGGGCCGTCATTTTGAAAATAAGTGCTGAGCCACTTAAAACACTTAAGTTTACATGGCTTAACATGTGTGAAGAATTTGGTTGTTATCGGTCGATTGATTCCCGAGATAAAGGCTTAAAAAGTTTATTTTATTACTTGGTGCNTAAAACACTTAAGTTTACATGGCTTAACATAGCGCTACTCGTGTGAAGAATTTGGTTGTTATCGGTCGATTGATTCCCGAGATAAAGGCTTAAAAAGTTTATTTTATTACTTGGTGCTATTGAAAAAAAATGCCTGAAAAAGAACCTATGTATACGATGTTTCAAATAGATACTATCAGCATAAAAAGTTTGGTTGAATTTGGTTACATTGTTTAATATATATTACAAACTTATCTAAATTTAGCCGCTTTTTGAAAATCTGTCTCTGACCTAATTATAATAATGTAAGTTTACATGGCCTTCTGTAGCACTACTGGTGCGCGGGATTTGGTGGAAATTAGTTGAATGTTTCTGGAAATATGGTAAAATGTTAAATGTTCTCACACAACACTATTTAACAAAAATGCCAGGGAAAAAGTTTTTCTGTACGCACGATTGATGCTTCTAATAAATACTGTTAGCGTACATTTTGTTGAGTTTTGTTAAATTGTTTAATAGATATGTCATACAAACCTATGCCAGAGGTACCAATTAATTTTCTATAAAACCATATTTTAACACCAAGCTCAAACTTCATCATTTTTACTAGAGAATAAAACAGACGATAGATAAATAATAATTGCAGCTCTCTGATTAATATCACTTTCGTGTACTGGCACGGACTTTCAACAAATGAAGAGGCCAGGGGAATAAAGTGCTAACCTTCACTTTGGTGGGAAACGGGTGTATCGCGCTTTTTTATTTGGTAACATGTACTACACACTGATTGTTTTTAGTTCGATTCTCCTCCACAAGAAAGTGCTGGCTATTCTATTCACCTTTTTGGCTGTCGCTGTGTAGGTGCATTATTTTTTTATCAAAACATTGCTATCCCGTTGTAACAACATGGCAGGTATATCTCGTTCTCGTATTCCTGTTAAAAAAAGACTAATCTGCGATGATTATGGTAGTGATTGTGATGAACCTGGGGACGACAATGATGCTGATGCAACCCATTCTCCATTAAAAAACCGGGAATGTGAAAATAATGTAAGTGTGGCTTAGCATTATACTGACGCGACTGTAACTGCAAAGTAAGTTTGATTAGCATTCTTGCACGTTTCTGATTATAAAAAAACGAAAATAGGCTATTCGTGGTAAAGCCTTCTCATTTGGAATAATAGTCAATAAGTATAATATATTGTAGCCTTAGAAATTAACTTTCGAGTTCGGTGATATATGTACACTGTGTTTATTATTTACATGACAACATTAATTTTAAAAAGTGGTCGAAGGATAAAAAATGGCTGATACGAAGAAAGTAACTATGGCCTCAAAAGTGCTCACTTTACAGTGAACAGTATGCCAAACATTTAAGTAAAATGTAGAGAAGCACGTTATAACTGTGATGTAAGCTGACTTCAGTGTTATATGTTATGTAACGAATAATGGCACAAAATATTTTTGTGGTTAGCATTATTTTGAGCCTAAAGAAAAATTCTTTAAGAGTAGGCACATCGTTGTTCCCAAATTGTAATTGTTATATAATAATATAATTGTTTGGTTGCATGACGATGTAATTTCACAACGTGCGCCCACAAAAGGTGAAGTACGAGGTATATCACTGCATTCTTCGCCAGAAAACCATTGCCTAGCCGAAAACGGAAAAGGAACGCCAGTAAAAAGGAACGAAACAGCAAAAGAAAAATGAAGGTAGGTCTTACAGACATAGAAAAGGACAGCTATGTTTGTCCTGGACATTTTATTTTGGAATTGTGTAAGTGTGCATTAAAATGCCAAGAAAAACTGCTACCAATACAAACTAACATATTTAATGGGTTTTGGAATTTGGCTAATTTCGATAAGAAAAATGCCTATCTTTTTAGCCTAATAGAGATGTGCTATGTAAAAAAAAAAAAAGTATGGGTCGACATTACCTGAATTTTCTCGCAGGCAAAAATAATTTTATTATAGGATTAACACTGATGGAAAACTGATTCGGGTACTTATGTATAAAATCATTTCTGGCTATTTTTGGCTACCAAAATAACAGGGGACGCTTGAACAACAACACAAATCAAATCAGGATCCACACCCAAAAACAAACGAAAGGGTAAATATGACAATCGTCCAAACCGTATTTCTGATAGTAGAGTGCAAGCTGTTTATGAACACATTAATGGCATACCTGTTTACCAGACACACTAGAGTCATGAACGGAATCCGAAACTCGTAATTTTTATAGTGACTTCAATATAACATCATTGTATACAGACTATTTCCTTAAATATTGTGAAGACATACATATTGAACCTGTTTTAACAGAAAAATAAGTAAATTTGAGAAGAGCTGAGTCCATGAGAGACAAGCTTAAAGAATACACTCCCAAGGCTAAAGAAGGGCCTGAGAATAAATACACCATCTCTATTGACCTGCAACAGACCATGCCTACACCGAAACTGACCTGCGGTCCTGCATTTTATCTAAGAAATATATGGACCTATAACATGGGCATATATGACTGCAGGATGGATGTGGGACACATGTTTATGTTGGATAAGAGTGTTGCTAAAATAGTCAGCGATAAAAAAGCTAGTTGTTTGTTAAAATATATTTGTAACATGGACATAAAGGCTGAAAAGCTGGTTAATTCTTCTGACANAAAAAAGCTAGTTGTTTGTTAAAATATATTTGTAACATGGACATAAAGGCTGAAAAGCTGGTTAATTCTTCTGACAACTGTGGAGGCCAAAGCAAAAATTACAACATTGTTAGCCTTTACAACTATCTTATCTTGATTTCAAAATATGGAAAGAAAAAGAAGACAGTTACAACATTGACTAATGAAGACATCCTTGATTTTTTAAAATTATGAAACAACCTAAACACAAAAAATAAAAAGAACGATGAGGATTGTGACGTAGATTTCAAAAAAAGGCATTTGGATTATGTTTGAACAAAAAAAAACCACCCATGATGATAAAAATAAAGCATCTCGTGAATGCAGAGTTTCTTAATGTTTCCCTGAAAAAGAGAGGAAAAGTGATACCATCACTGTAGTTGATAAAGAAGTGTGATGGTCCTAATTACACCAATAATAACATTCTTGACGATCTAAAGGAGTTGCTTCCATACATACCATTGATACATTATGGTAATTATAACAACCTTCGAGCAAATCCTGTCTGCCCCAGGAGCTACAGAGCAATGAACCTTCTCAATGGAAAAAGAAGAGACGACCTTCTTTAGGGGGTTAGGAATTGGAGTAAATGATAGAGTAGCTGAGTCACTGTCCGTATAGCCAGTGGGAGGAATCGCAGAGTGAAATGTTGAGAAGTGAGCTTCCGAGGCTTCAGCTTTTGTGAAGGTGATTCAAAATTAGTGCCAGCATGAAGCAATAGGGGAATAGACCTTGGAGAATTACGAAAATTTTGACGCAATGCCAGGCTGAATTATTGGGGATGAGAAGGGTTTGGAGTTTGGCAGATTGCTGTTAGGCTGTCCAGTGGGCAATGTGCCATTTCACCTCGTGATGCAGTGTGATACTGTTGAAGAAGTTCCGTGGNGGCTGAATTATTGGGGATGAGAAGGGTTTGGAGTTTGGCAGATTGCTGTTAGGCTGTCCAGTGGGCAATGTGCCATTTCACCTCGTGATGCAGTGTGATACTGTTGAAGAAGTTCCGTGGACAGACTGATGCTCGGTTATTTTGTTGGACAAGTGAACGAAGAGGTGCGGGAAATGGATCTCCAGAGCAGCATGGGCGATGATGTAACGGCGGGATCGACGAAGAAGAGGATGGTTTTGCGAAATGTTTGCACAACGGCATAGAGCTAGTTGGGTGTACAAGGGTCAGAGTGAAGATCAATCTGTAAGTCAAAAGTTTGCTTGTATGACTCCCAGTTGACTCGTGAGAAATTGTAACGAGTAATCGATGGTGTTTGATGATTTTTGAGAAAAGATAGGTGGGCAAGAACTGAGAGGTGATCGGATTCAAGGTGAGTTATGGTCATGATGTTTCACAGAAATATGCTGGGAGAAGTCAGAAACAGATATATTATTTAAGGTCGAAAATTTGGGTGAGGTGAGAGAAAAGTTGGAGAGTGTGGTGTATTGATGGAATGGTTGTTGGATATGGCAAAAGCTAGAAACACTCTGTTTCTAAATGTGGACAGGTCACAACCCCAGCTAATGTATTTGCTATTATAATCAACAGATAATATAATGTGGATATCAACTCTGACTATATGGTACATGTAGGTGATAGGGAATTAAATCTAATTAACTTTCAAAGCCCTAATTTATGATAAGCTGTGACAAGAACCCAGCCGAAAAAGCTTATAATGTATCTTCCAAAACATTCCAAAATGTATATGACAGAAAAAAAGCAAAAAAAAAAAAAAAAAAAAAC